>CM035442.1:63454523-63957023 GCA_020310875.1 Ceratopteris richardii | reverse complement strand
ATACTTTTCAATCAATTGGAGACTACAATAGTTAGATTAATTCCTATGGATTCTAGTCCCTTGAAGTGGATGCTCAAAACTACATAAAGTTTTGAAAGAACATTATATCCACTTTTGGTAAGCTATTCTCTCTCAACATAAAGAGGATGTTATATCCTCTTAGAATTAGAAAGATAATCCACCTTCACCATTCTATTGGTTCGGTAGGGATTAAATAATGAAATTCCCCTCTATTTAGATTATTGAAGGTGAATTGCAAATAAGAAAATCCACCCATTTCACTAAACGAGAGTGATTTGGGCAGGGATTATATAAGATTCATCTTCCTTTTAGAACAAGTTGGATTCTAACTTGAGAGATGAATCTGATAAGGAAACCTTAAGTAGCATTCATCTATTTTGCTAAGTTCATGCACCAATAGTGCAAAGAGATAGACCAAGGTAGCAATTTAGTTGCAGTCACTTTTGACTCCACCTAATCCACATGTTTGAGCTTTGGAGACCTAGATGGCACATGGCTTAAACAAAGGTTACTCATAATTTCACTCTCAAATGCAATCACTCTTTTCTTCACTCAACTCCTCTCACTTTCACTCAAGGTTCAACATGCTTTCATTTATAATATTTACAAATATCTCTCATGTGCAAATGAACGTGCACCTACGGGAATTAAAACACATGCTCTTCTCAACTTAAAATATGCATTCTTTGTGTGCGGTGCAACTCAAAGATGGTGCAAAAAAGATCAGGTTTAAAGCAAGGTAGCTATTGAAAAAGGTTTTTCACAACTTTTTTCTTTGTTTTCCATCTCCATTGCCTTCACTTGATCACAACCTGCACTCATAAAACTAAACAAAAAATGAAAAGCATTAAATCCAAATAAGCATACATACACATGCAATCCATGAAATCATTTCTCGAAAATCTATCTGCAATAAAACATGAACTAACAACTCAAAAGTAGTTGCCTTTTGTATGATCCAATGAGGTAGCTATGGACAATCAAGAGGTAGATACAACAATGGTGGAGGCAACTACAATCATAACTACAACCAAGGCTACATCAACAACAATTATCAAGGAAGCTTTAAAGGAAGAAGGGACTACAACAACTATAATGAAGACCAAGAAGAATCTCTACTCATCATGAACATGACATCGACGCAAGGTAAAGATGATGAGCATCTTTTCTACATTGATTCAGATTGTTCCAATCATGTGGATGGAAATGTGGCTCTACTATCTGATCTTGAAGAACCCAAAGGGAAGCATGAAGTACAAATAGGTGATGACACTAAACACTAAGTCAAGAAAATTGAAAATATCAAAACATCTAATGGTAGTATGAACCTTTTGAGCAAAGTTCTGTATGTGCCTACTATAACCAAAAACCTAATTAGTGTTGGGCAGATTGTTGAGAAAGGTTTACAAGTTGGATTCACTAAGCATGGAGGATATGTGGAAGACCCCTAACAAGGCTGCCAAAGGTGAGAAGTTAGGTAGATTATTCACATTTAAAATTGAAGAGACAAGGAACATAACACTATTCAGTTATAGAGATCAAACCTTATCTTAATTAGAAATATGGAACAAAAGGCTAGGACACATAAGAGAAAGAACTTTGAACCAAATATGCAAGGATCAAAGTGTGCTTTGCATTCCCAATGTGACCAAGCAGCATATGATATACAAATGTGGAGCATGAAAAGTTTGCAAAGTTCGTAGGCAACCATTCAATAGGAGAGGATACATCAATGAGGACTCTTAGGAGCTTGTTCACAATGATGTGTGGGATCCTAGCAAAGATCAATCAATCTCAAGTTCAAGGTACTATGTTTCATTTATTGATGATTATAGTAGATGGACAATCCTTTGTTTCATGAAGCATAAGGATGAGGTATTTACATGTTTCAAGAACTCATTGGCACTAGTTGAAAACCAAACAGGAAAGATCTTGAAGAAGATTAAATCTGATGGAGATGGTGAGAATTTTTCCAATGAGTTTGATTTATTTCCACATGAGAGAGGCATAAAGAGATTAGTAACAATGGGATACACTCTTGAATTGAATGGAGTGGCAAAGAGAAGGAAGAGATTAATTGTTGAAGCTGCTAGGTCTATGTTAAATGAGAAGAAGTTACCTAATTATCTATGGGGAGAGGTTGTTTAAACAGCCACCTACTTGGTCAATAGGCTTCCATCCAAGTCATTGGATGGTATGACACCCTATGAAGCATGGAATGGGAGGAGAACCTCATTGGACCATTGCAAAAAAATCAGGGAGCATTGTTTATGCGCACATCCCCTCACAAATTAGAGGAAAGCTTGACCCTAAGGCTGAGAAATGTATATTTATTGGGTATGATTAGAATAAAAAAGGCTATACGCTGTACAATACCACTAACAAGGCATTTATGGTTAGTAGGGATGTAGTATTTGATGAAAATAACTCATGGTTTGAAGATGATTGTAGGAAAGTCAAGTTACAATATGATTTTGAAAATGATTTTCCAACCCTCACACAAGAAGATCAATCATTGGTAGAGGATATCAACTCAAAAAATGAAGAGTAGATTGACTTCAAGGCTTGGAAGTCAAGAGGCAAGGCCAAGCTCAAGCAACTCAAAGACATACTAGAGTTTTCAAATGAAACATTAAGGAGATCACAAAGAGAAAGTAAGAAGCCCATAAGGTATGGATATGATAGATCATTAGTAACAAAAAAATCTATATATATCACCTAAGAGACTATGTTAGAAGAGCCTTCTTCATTTGAAGAGGCTAGGAAGAAGAAAGAATGGAGATAAGCTATGCAGGAAGAAGTGGAAGCATTATAGGAAAATCACACTTGGGATCTAGTTCCCAAGAAACCAGACATGAAGGTAATTGGTTCAAGGTGGATATATAAAATAAAAAAGAACATTGATGGATCTATAAATAGGTACAAGGCAAGGTTACTGACAGAAGGATTTGCACAAACTCATGGAGTAGACTATGAAGAAACATTTTCACCTCTGGCAAAGATGCCAACAATCAGGGTTTTTGTAAGTCTTGCTACTTCTAAAAATTCGAATTTATATCAGTTAAATGTCAAGAATGCATTCTTAAATGGATGGACATCAAATAAGTGTATATGTCACAACCACTAGGTTTTGAAGATGAAGACAAAGTAGGATATGTATGCAAGCTTAGGAAGGCACTCCATGGTGTCAAGCAAGCCCCTAGAGCTTGGAACCATAGGTTAGTAACTTATTTGTAGGACCAAGGCTTTGTGGCAAGCAAGGCAGATTCCTCTTTGTTTGTGAAGAAGAATAAATCACAAGTTATGTACTTATGTGTCTATGTCATCATTATAGGGAATGATGCTAATGGCATCAAGCAAGCTAAGACGCAAGTAATGAAGGAATTCAAAATCAGTGATCTAAGCTTATTAACCTAGGCTTATTAACCTACTTTCTTGGCTTAGAACTTGTGTATACAGATTTTGGTGTATTTATCACTCAAAGGAAGTATATACATGATATGTTGGTAAAGTTTAAGATCCAGAACACTAAAATTGTAGGTAATCCTATGGAACTCAACCATAAATTGAGTTCACATGAAGGTGAATTACTTGATGATGCTACAAGTTATCAACAGCTTGTGGGAAGCCTCAATTATTCTACTCTAACAAGAGTGGACCAAGGAAGCCTCATATGGAAGCTGCAAAGAGGTTGCTTAAGGATCTAAAGGGTACATTGAATGAAGGGTTGTTCTATCCCTTCACTTTTGACATAGATATAAAAATGTATTCTGATGCAGATTAGGTTGGCCCCAAGGATGATACGAGGAGAACTTTAGGGTACCTATCTGTTGTGGAAGGACTACATAGCCTTCACACAAGACTAACTAGCAAGGCCACACACTAGGAAGAGAGATGTCTTTCCACCCAATCAACCCCTCCAATGTATAGCTCCAACTCCCAGGGGGTAAGTCCCTCTCAAGGGGACATGTGTACCTTCCATCACATGGGTCCCTAAGGTGCTCACATGGTTTCCAAGCTTAGGATATCTCATGTAATCACATGGCTTCTAAAAGAAGACTCTCCACGCTCTCATGTACAAATCAAGTGGCTAGGAGAAGCTCCCAATCAAGCCTAAGGTACTCAACCTTAGAGAATTAGCCCTAAGGTTCAAGACCCATCTAAAAAGGGATAAATAAACCATAAATCCAAAGGGTTTCACACCTAGAAACCCAAGGGTTCTACCCCTTAGACCCATGTAATTATACAACATTCTCCCCCCCTTAAAAGCATTTCCGTCCTAGCAAATGAGTGGAGATATATACCTTGGGGTATTCCCCCGTGCTCCATGATCAATCTCAAAGATCATGGCCTTCATCTCTCTAATTTTCCTCTTACTTCAAAAGGGTGATTTCTATCTTGAATGAATCTTTAAAGAGGAGAATCTATGTGTGGTCTGATTCCCTGCCCCAATCATTCAAAGTTCCATCTATTTTGCATATGAAAAAGAAATGAGTCAAATGCAAAATATGGAAAGAACGAAAAGGGTGGAAGAGAACATCCCTACCTATTTGAGATTCCTTTAGTAGAAACTATGAGAAACATTTCCATATTTGCACCATGATTGTTAATCTTGCATCTAGAGTATGCGTGTTTGAAAATGTAAATGCACATGTACTTTCAAATTGATAGGTGCACGTCCAATTGCACGTTAAAAAAGTTGTAAATACATCAAGAAAATTTGAGCTTCAGAATGAGTTAGAAGCCTCGTCATCGAACGCCAAATACCTCTTTTATTGCACCATCATGTTTTAGATGCACTTAGAGTATGCATGTATAGGGCCCACTACAAGGTCGTGCATAGACACAATAATTTGTATGCCCGTGCACTTGATTTTTTTCACCCTAGTTGAGTTTTAAAATGACTTGCAGATATAGAAATTAGTGGTCGTGTATCCAGAGGCCACACAGGTTTGGAGGGGATGGATGTCATGGAGATTTCTTCTCCACGATTGCATTCCCATGATCGAGTACCTTTTGAGCATATGAAAGATAAAAGTACGCTCATAAGTGATGCAAAAACCATGTTCATCAATAGGTTCTAGCTATGACTATGACAATCATCGTGCATGTCATGGTTGGCTTCAAAGCATGGATTGGTAGTGAATGGATATTATGGGGAAAGATGAAAAGCATGTGAGGGGTGTCCTCAAGTCATTTTCGGAAGGAAGAAGGCATGTAAGATTCTAGAGGAATCAGTTCCGGAAGGAGAGGAGGTGGCAACTCGCAAAGGTTCTTGGCGGTAGAAGGGGCATGCAGTATGGATTTTAAGAAAGAAAAAGGGAGATTTCAGGGGCTCTCCCTCGCAAAGGTAGGAAAAAGGCTCTCTCTATGCCCTGTGAACGTGATATTTGGGGAAGTACTATTGTCAAGATCTAGGTTTTCAGTAGAAAGGAGGGAGGTCTACACACATGGTTGGAAGATGAGATGGATAGCGAACAGCTCTATAGCATTTGCTTGCATGAGTTGTGATAGCCAATAGCCTTCGTGTATGCTTTTGTGAGAAGAGCATGCAGAAAAAGGAGCCCGATTTTTTGAGATTTTGCTATTGGAGGGCAATATTAATTGGAAGACTGTTCACTAGCTCAAAACTTTTGAGATTGTTAAATGGCATGCAAACAAGAAAATAAGAAGAGTCTAGAATAATCATGCAGAGCAGGATAAGTTGTTGACGGCTGACATGAACAGAGCATGACAAAACTACTTTGAGTGCAACGCTTAAAAGGTAGTAAGATAAGTAACATTTGATGATATTTTATGATATATTTTACTCAAGGTATGATGGTTTTGCCAAACTACACAATCATTGCTCTGTGCACTTGTTCAGTTCTCAATCTTTATAAGCATGCAATTTTTAATTTTGATTTAGGACTTAAGTTTTGTGCAGTTATTGTATACGTAAAGCTTGAGAAAGTGAAATGAGTTTTGCGCCTCCTCATTTTGAGAGCTAATCTTTGCTTACACATGTGAAGTTTTTTCTTGGATAGGTTAAGAATAGTTGATCTTAATAAAAGTAGATCAAAAGCGTTGTTTTTTTTCCCAAGTCTATATCCATGTGCATGCATGGCATAACAGGTTAGATTAAGTCTTCCACACAAAGATTAGGTGGTTTTGACAGAGCTCTTCAAGGATATAATCTTTTATTTAAGGCTAACCACTAAACGGTTTTTATGTCTGTTGTGAAACAAATTTCAATATCTTGTAATTGAATGTACAATGCAATAGATTTGTTCACATTGTGTTTTGAATCTAGTCTTTGAGCATGTTGTAGACAAATTAGATGCGTAGTTGTACATCGAAAAGATTTTTCTTTTCAAAAGAATTGAAACAGTCTTCTCTTAATATGATTATTTTCTCTTGAACGTGATTGTCATCAGATATTCTGAGTAGCGTTATAATTTTATTTAATACCATATACCACCCGCTTCAAAAAGATCTGGGGTCGAGTCTTGCTTTCTTCAGGCATGGTTCTATTATTTGTTGGTATGCATGAATAATTTCTTCGAACTTGCCTTACGAATTTTTGGTAAAATTCTAGGCATGAATGCGAATATATATTCTCACATGGCTTCCATATAATGAACTCCAGAAAAAATACTTACCAAGCACGAGTGTATCCATATTGCTCGCGTGGTAATTGATATAGTGATAAACCTGTGCACAGATATGTTGTAATGATCGCAATCACTTGACTTCTGAAATCTTCAATGAAAGAGAAAATAATGGACATATGATCCAAATCTCAGAGCGGAAGAACTTGAATTGTGCATTGAGTTTGAATTAGAGATTCAGTTGATGAGGCCAATACTGCTTTACCTGAAAAACTTCTCTTTTTTTCTTGACCATTAATGCATTGATATCTAAACAGAAACTCATTGGGGAGGAAGAAATTCTTGTATGGATGTCTCTTTTTGAAGGTTTAAAGAACAATAAATTATAAAGTTCTGTAATTGTGAGCAAGTCATTTCATATGCGCTCTACTTTATTTAAGAGATTAGTTTTGCACTGCAATGATTATGTAGCGAAAACGCACTAAAGTAGGTGAATCTTTAAAGTCATATAGTAGCGTTTGGAGAGTTTTTTTGTGAAATTAATATTTTTTTTTCACTCATGCAATTATCATACTGGAAGATTTTACTTGTTGCTTACATAAGGTACGTTAATTGAATTGAATGATCTATAGAACTCAGATCCATTTCTTTATGAGATGTCATATGTAGTTTCCGTCTTGCATATTTAAGCTTTGTTGTGGCCTCGAATGATAATTTTACTCAAGTTAGTTCAAGCTTCATTCATTTCCTTTGAGTGAACACAAAGTGGAAAAGTTCCTTTGATTTACGCTCATGAATCTTAAAGTGAGGTTATCGTCAAACAAGATCTTTCCACATTAAGAAGAGCATTTCCAAAGCACTTAAAGTTATTGAATAAGGTTCTTTTGCTAATAAATCTTTGAGCATTTATCTATTTGTCACTTGAGCTCTGTAGCATAATCTAGATATAACCTGAGTTTGCTCAAAGCGCCTGGCATGCGTCCATCGATTGACCTGATCCACCAAGGTCACTTTCTAGGCATCCTATGTGCACCCTTAAGAGTGCAAGAACCCAATGAAGTCACCTTATGGCTGATTTGGATATTGTTCAATCTTCTGCCACCACCATCTTCATTGACAATCAAAGCACATTGGCAATTGGGAGAAACCTTGTGTTCCATGCTCGCACTAAGCACATTGAGATGCATTATCATTATGGCACGGAGACGATCTCTACTCAGGAGATGAGCTTGGCTTATGTGCCCACGCAAGAGAATATTGTAGACCTTTTTACGAAGGTTCTGCCTAGGGAGAAGTTTGAAGCTTTTGGCAAAGCTTTGGGCTTACTTCCTTTTGTGGATTGATTCCCCATAGCTTGGCACTTCGTTATACATGAGTGCAAGCTCCTTGTTCAGTGCATCACTCCTAGGAGGGATTTGTTGATATATTTAGGTAGTGATGTGTGTAAATGTTACAACTATGATATCTGATGCTCAAGTTAAGTGAATACGAATCTTATGCCATTTAACTTCATACAACTATTCTTTTATCCTCCTCGTCGACTTTTTGTATCACTCCCCTTAACTGAGTTTTATATCCTACGAAGAAAATATATCTATTTTCCTATGAATGGGCTATAAAATCATCCTTACCTTCAATATCTACTAGAGAGGCCTCCAAATCCCGTGCATTATATGCCTCCTTTCTTGACTTTACATTCCGATATTCACAAGCTCACAAGAAAATAATTCATCTACTCATGAATGGGTGGTATTCACCTCTTTCATTCATTGTTGTTTCATTAGTCTTTAGTAATTTACCAAATCCTTCTTCTGAGAGCACCAAGCTTCAGTTGTGTACTATGTCCCTCCTTAGCGGACTCCCTTCCCACAAGCATGTTCATCCTTTAGCTCTCTAAGGCTATCTTTGACTTCGCTGTGTCTTTGGATGTGTGAAAGCCCTCCAAATTTCCTCCTAATGCTTTTCCCTATTACTCTTTGCTTCCCCATCTAGCATGCATCCCCTTAAGATAGCAAGCAACAACCATTAATCTCTCTTCTAGACAAGAGCAACTAAAGTGACCGAACACAACATCCTTTGTACAATTCTAACCCTATGCATCCTTTTAATCACTTCTCATTCAACACGTCTTGTTTTCCTCTAGAAATAAACCATGTACCAAGCCTCTATCACCACCCTAATGGAGTTGCTATATCCCCTCAGAGTCCCCATCATCTAGATTCTCCCCTTCCATCGACGTGCTCTCAAAGGCTACATGCCATGTTTCCACATAGTACTCCCAAAATCCCACAAAAGCACATGTTGAATGCCTATAACCTTATGGGAAGAAATATTGTTGTCACTAGATGGGGGTTACTGGCTCGTGTATTCATTAGCCTTCTTCATTTTTTTGTCCCATAGTCACTTTGGCCTTATTGGCCTTAAGTGGGAGGTTTTTACCATTAGTTTCCATGTGAAATGCCAAATGGCCATCGGCTTTTGTATATGTTCTTTGAAAAAACATATAGTGGCAAGGTCAATCACACACTCAAACATTGACCACATTTATAAAACCTAGGGAATTTGTATTCGTGCTCTTTGTGTGTTGTGTACTTCTACATGCTTAGTAGGTCTTCTCAGAGCATCATGCGCATTGTTCAAAACTCTCTTATCAAATGTGAGGGCATCACTCTGAAGCTCTCACAAAGGAGAAACTAGCATGTTGCATTGCCATCACAACACTTTATTAGTGTTAATGGGAACAAGGATTCAGATGGTAGTCGGTTGGGAGAACTATTTGGCGGTGCGATTGGCATGGGTTGAGATGATGTCATAGGAGGCGGAATTTTGAAGTTCTCTTGGAAATAGCAAGAAATGATTTCAATTAGGACAAGGGAATGATATGGGGTACCTATGGTTAAGAGGGGTAGAATGGGTTTGGATACATAGCCTTTGATAATGGAGTGATTAAAATCTCTCAACCAAATGAGGACTTGAATGTTCTCTCCATAAAACTAGTAGGTGAATAAGAATCCTGGGTTGTATCAAGAGGGGGATCTGTTTTGAAGTTACTTGAGAGTAGCAACGACTCCCACAACATCCTTAATTATATGCATTGTCTTAGTGAAGGCATCCTTAAATCCACCATTCATTAGTTCTTGCTGCACAAGAGCATACATTTGTTCTAAATTAATCTATTTGTGTGCCTGAACTTCGTCCACTCATGTAGTTGATAGAGTGCTTGGGTGTAATCTCCTTCATCTTCTTGTTCTTTCTCTTATTTTCTATCTCTTCATAAATCTCCATAACTAGGTCATTCATATTCTTGTGAGACAAATTATGTGCTTACGTATTCAAGGTCTTGAAGTACTTCGATTAAGGATACTTCAAACTCAAAGGCCATATGTTACTGATGCATGATATCACCTTCCTTAGGTAATAGAAAGCTTTTTATGGTTTGTGCTTCGATGTTCTAGAGTTCTAGACGTGGGGATACAAATCTTGTACTTGCAGTTGGGCTTCACATAAAGGGATTCAAATTGTAAATTGTGGGATTACTAGGGGAGGCCCTGTAGGTGAGAGTGTAAGGTTGGAAACACTCTCTGTACATTGCAAGCAAGTGATGGTTCCACGCATTAACTTGGACTAGTCTGATGTAAAATATGTGCCTCCGTAGAGAGCCTGTAGCTCGTTTTTGGTAAATGCACATTCAATGGGTATGTCATAAGCTACACACATATAAACAATAGCAGTAATTGAACAACATTAATTTAGTACCTTGTTTTGGATCCATCTCGATATAGACGCATACATTTGATCAATAATCCAATGCAATAAATATATCTTCAAAAGATTTGTTTGTGCTAAATATAGATTGAAACAAATAATTTTGTGGATCTACGTAAATGGATCCTACCTTGGGAACAAAAAGAGTTTCATTCACATTTGAATTGTTATAGATAATTTTGGTGTGATAGCGCACATCTTTGTGAGATTCAAGCTCTTGCTTTTCTTCATTACCTCTTGTATCAATGTCTTTTTATGTGAGGGTATGTGCACATCATACATATTTAGGGCTTCACATAATAATCTATTTATGACTCAAAACCTCTTAAACGGTCGATCAAGACGTAAAGTAATAGAAAAAAGTTCCCAATGAATCTCTATGTAGGCCCGGTTGTAATGTATGAATCAAGTAGTAGCACTATACCAAGTTTGCCCTTGCTAGGAGTGCACTAAAATACTCGTTTAGACTTTCCTTCTCCCAAATTTGCTTCAACACGACTAGCTTATTCTCTTATTAAAATTCTTGTGCAAAAAAATGTAAATCAACCCACTCGTGGTTCAAAACAAGAGTTTTAGTATGGAAATCCATACAAGGAGGCAATCTTTTCCATAATTTAGCAATTCTCTAATTGATTATCCACACTTCCATGTTCGATCTTCTAAAGTGAATGTTTCTTTTTTAGATGGTATTCATGAAGAAGAAAGGAAGTGCCTAGTTTATATGGCCACCTTCAGAGGTGATGTAGTAAGATGGCTCACAAGATACCGAAAAAATAATTTTACAAACCATAAGGTCTTGCAAACCACCCTTCAAGAGAAACTTCCAAGACTAAAACACCACGAAAAATGTGCTCAGAAATAATCACAAATCCAGATAGGTTTTCTACTATGCTACTAGATTCTAATGAAAAAAAAACCGAAAAAACAATCTACCACCGAAAGATCCACTTAAACACTCCATTGTGCGAGGTCTGCTCCCTTCATTGAAGGAAAAGGTGTGGTTACATGCTATTGAGCCAACCAAAATTTGGGACAATATAATTAAAAAAGTCAGTTATTGGAACAAGAATTAGGTGTTAATCTAATAAAGGCCAATTCCTACATGCACAAATGTGTCCATTAGGTCAATTATTACGATGTACAAAATGCATTAATTCAAGTCACACTACAGGTATGTGCCCCTAAAACAATCGTTTTTGTCTTATATGCGATATTAAGAATCATAATGCAAAAAAAATATCATTTTAATGGTCATAGTAAGGCTAGGCCAAGGGACACTCATCATGTTAAAGTGGAATATTTTGAAAGTCACTTGAAACAAGAGCATAGACAAATAAGGAGCAAGAGCTTCCAACTAGAATCAAAGTAATAGACCTCTATAGAATCACTGATACTGATGATACAAACCTCATCATAGAAACTGTAATACAAATTTAGACAATTAGTAGGAACAAGAGGGTCCTATCTATAATTTCTCTCTAGAATTTAGTCGATTTGACCAAATTGTCTAGATATCGGAGACTTTGATAGAAAAATTAGGGAAGGGAAAATGTGACTACCTATGCCTAAGATGGTGGACCTAGCATATAATGAGCCTATAAACATTGTGGCAACATGCTCAGTCATGCACTATGATGCATACATTGGTCCATTGAATCCTAGTGTGCAAGAACAACACCTCATATACCAACTCGTTGTGGAGTAGATAGTGAGCTTTGTGGGATTTAGTAACCGATAAGAACCTTATCAAGGAATCTCGCCAAAGGCGAAATATTCGTTCGCAAAGTACTCGTGATATTCAAGTACATCAAGTGGAAGCTGAAGTATTACACTTGATAACTATATCTTATAAAAACAAAGCAATTTATAATGTTTTTATTGATGGTGGATACTCTACCTTTTTGTCATCGCACAGGGGTGGAACGATATTCATCTACCACTTCTTTATATGCAAAAGGCTGACCAGTCTCACATATAACGTGTCAAAAGATATTCCTATCCGAGTGAAACATTCCACTTTTTGAATGGTCGTTGAATCGACATAAAGAAAAGATGAATGTAACCTTTTATTTTGAAGACCATGGATAAAGCAAGCAAAAGCTCACTAGGATTGGGCAATGCAAACTTAAAGTTTTCACAAAAGATGATAGAAACACCATATTATCTTTGATCACGCATCAATGTCATATAACTGTTTACCTACTATAGTAAAACCACCACATATGTTAGATGGTCTAGGTTAAGATAAAGAATCTCACTTCTCAAAATATGTGGTCCATTCGATGGTTACGTTAATATTATTGTTTCACAATACTAATGTTCCGAAGCGAGAGTTCGATTACAATAGAAGATGATACTTATTCCTCAGATAATGAAGATCTCTTGTCAAGTATGGAGGATGCATGGGATGATCCTATGTGTCCTGAAGGATCAGCTCTAAATTTGCATTATCGGTACTTGCTAAAACCCGTCGATAATCAAAACTTGTGCAAATATATCCAACACATTTTGAATAGATTTATTGGCATCACACAAATTTTCATGGGACTACACACATATGTACGGTTTATTAAAATATAGTTTCATGGTACTGCACAGATATGTACGGTTATTCAAATATATGTACGGTTATTCAGATCTATTGGTTACTCAAATATATTGTGATGTGTACGGTTTAGATCCCAAGCTGCACCAACACGGGGTTCAACTTCAACCCAATGCTTGTCTAGTAATCCAAGAACAAAAATGAATGAATCCCAACCATGAAACCTTAGTGAAAGAAGAAATTGATCGCTTATTATGGGTAGGATTTTTTGTTCCTAATAACTTTGCAATAGTGATTATAAGTTGTTCCCCATGCGAGTTGCTCTTAATCTTTGCCGCTGTTGTTCGTGTTCCAATCCTTCCCCTACATGGCATATTAGGGATCTGATGGTTGCTTTGCCCCTTCATTGTATTGGTGATTTTTTTTTTTAATTAAAGCATGGAAGAATAGGTCTTGCTTGGACTTCCCTTTGGGGGAAAAAGGTCGCATCAACTCATGGTACAGCTCTCCAATTGCCGTCAAGAAAATTTTTCTTATATAAGGTCGCATCAACTCATGGTACAGCTCTCCAATTGCCGTCAAGAAAATTTTTCTCTGATTGCATTGAGATGTGAACATTTTTCCTTCCATCTAATCTTAAGTCTGTTTTTATTTTTGTTGTAGCTATATAAATCATTCAATTGGGTTTTTCTCTTCATAAGTCTATGAGGACATTTGATCTTCTCTCTTTGAAATAGAGCGACATATCCCATCCTAATAGATCAGGGTCACATAATACCTTCTTTGCGGAAGCGGTGGCTCTATATTGGAAGCCCATATTTCATATGCATAAGTCCAATTACATCTTTGCGAATACAATTATTCTTTGACAGTGGGAGCCTACTTTGCTTCCTAAAGTGATCTCCTTCATTGTTCATGCACTATATATGGAATAAAAGTAGGTACTACTCTTATTAAATGCTTGCTTTGAATTGCATCCGTCCCTTTAAATGTGCAATAATCTTATATCATAAGTAATTCTCGGCTCCATATGTTACACGCACACGGCTAGTGTTCGAGGTGCTTCATTTTCATGATTAACATATCCTTCCTACATTTCACAATTACCTTCAAATGCTAATCATGAGCAGTTCGGTCTACCCATTGTTTCAAAGACGGAAGGCAATTTCATTTAACAAATTTCTTACAATGAGAACACCAGGTGCTCATGGATATCATTTTATTCTTTAATAGAAAAATGTCCATTTATGCTAATCTCTCCAATCGTCCCCTTTCAAGGAAGTTTGTATTATTTCTTGGTTTCTTTTATCCAATCTCTTTCTAGGAAAACATTTGAGATTTTATATTATTTATGTAGATATCAATGTAGACATTATCTTTACAATATCCATTCTTTTTTAATGTAGACATCACCTTTACATCCTTATACATTTCTATTGTTATTTCTTTATTCTATGTCAGGATTCTTCTAATGGGTCTCCTAATCCATAGTCCAAATTCTTCGGGTTCTCGATGTACTCGAACCATTGAGATCGATTCCTTATTTCTTCACCTTGATTTCTTCATCCGGCAATGTTAACCATTCCTGATTTCTGCATCTTGTTATGTTTTACTAGAACCATAATGATCTTTCACGAATGTTAACCATTCCTGATATCTGCATCTTGTTATGTTTCACTAGAACCATATTGATCTTTCACGTTTAAAAGTAAAATGTGCAAATATCTCGGTGCTTCCTCTAAAGTTCAAACACACGAGGTTTTTGTTTCCCTGTCGTCAACTCACGGTACAAGTGGCATCTCAATTGTCGTTTGACGATATTATCTTATATAGCATTTCTCTAATTGCATTGAGATGTTCATATTTTTCCTATTTATTACTCAATCATGAAGCGAAGTGAACTTGCATGTAAATTGTCCCTTATGCTACTTGCATGCAAATAACTCATGGGAGAAGTATTCTCCCCTTCCTTATGATCTAAAATAACGTCCAAATCGTGCTAAAACATGTAATGATCTCACCAATTCCGTGCTTGTATGCTTCTTGTACGTCATCAATTCATGTTATAATTACATCTCCCCGAAAGCTGTTGGGACCATTCATCTATCTGAACATTGCCCTAATTTCCATTGCCAAACTTTATCGCTCACTTCAGCATCATTAATGGTGCGTCCTCAATGTACATTCATTGCTTTCTTGGATAACTTTTCAGGGAAATATTTTGACATCTTATGAGTCAATGTACTCATTTCTTCTGAAGATCAGTAAACTCTAGAAAATGGTTTTGAGCTATAGAAATCGCATAGGGCACATTGAATGAATGCACCTTATCTTTCCTCACCTCGCTATAGCAGTAGTCTAATTCAGAACCTTTTTTGAGTATTCAAGCCTCACGGCCTTTCTTATTCCGTTTCATTAACAGACTTATGCTTTCTCACGGTTAAAAGAAATACTACGAACATTTTCCTCTTTCATATCCCATTAGTAAACAGATCTACGATGTAACTGGTATATATAATGGGCATAAATGGGCATAAATAACGGTTCTACTTAACTAAATCTCATATAATTGAAATCTAAACACTGAACTATAAATTTGAAAATACATATATATAATCGAAATATAAATAATTGAATATATAATCCAAATGTATGATTGAAAATGCATACACAATACTTTTGTTGTTTTTCAAAGAGAATGTATAACTGAAATATAAATAATTGAAACAACATATTTAGTTCTCTCTTGTTGATTTCTATAAATGTCCATCATGAGTTTTGTTCTTGTTTCTGGAAGTCGTTGAAGACATGCAGACATTTGCCTCATGTTACCTGTTTTCTGAGTGATAAAGCATCTCATGCATCCTGTGCAGCAATTAGTTATCCATTTTTCCAATTCTTCAACAATAGAAAAATTAATGACTCAAAACATATCCTCACAATCAGATCCATTCCCCATGCCTATCCATAAAACTTTCGAGAAAGAAAACAAATCAACCCCTAGGTCACATCACATGTTGTATATCTTTGTAGCCTACATCTCCAGACAGATGTGGACGATCAAGAAATCAGAAAACTGTTCCTTACTTGTAACATAGAAATATAAAGGATAAGAAAATTGAAAATAAAGCAATCATAGATATATACATCATGCCAGCCCTTCTCAACGCTACAAGGCGATCCTACACTACACACAGCAACAAGACGACGACTCAACTAGGGTAGAGAATAGATGTGCAAAGAGCAGTTATTTTGCTGCTAAAAAGGATGGAATCGTCCTACGTATGATTCATCCGTTATTTATATGCTGGCAGTCAAGGCAGATACTGGAAACACCTACACATAGAAGGCAACCTTGCTAAAGTCGTATGGACAAGCAGACTCATAGATGACCATGGCCCCCTCTATACCCACCATGACTTTCGTGATAGCCTGAATGTCTGCCATCGTAATAGCCGCCACCGTAATGGGGATCATGCTTTCCGTAATAGCCAACATGTCCCCTTGCCTATCTCATTGCACATGGTTTCGAGAACAGTCCAACTAAAGGAACCTTATATGTTAAGTGTGCTAATAATGTACTTTTGATCATTGTGGTGTATGTTGATGACATGCTACTCACTCATCCTCATGAGAAGCATATTGTTGATTTCAAGACTGATTCACATGCCTCATTTGCGATGTTTGATTTGGAGCATTTGCATCACTATTTGGGCAATGCCATTCAGTTATGAAAGTTGATGGTGGAATGGCTTTGTGTCAAATGAAATATGTTGACACATTATTGCTGTGTTTGGCATTGAATATTGTAAGCCTATTGCCACTCCTATCGAGAGAGGTTTATGATTGAGTCTTCATGATGTTGGAGATGCATTTGATGTTGTTCTCTATCATCAGGCTATTGGATGCTTGATTTACTTATGCATAACTCTACGAGATATTCAGTTTGCTTTCTCGAATGAGCAGGTTTATGCATTTCCCAGGTGTCAAAGCATTGGCAGGAGGTTAAGTGCATCTTTCACTACCTGAGTGGTACCTGGCTACTTGGATTGTTTTATCCCAAGGGGGATCACTACCACTAGATTTTCATGCTTTTTCTGAGCATGATTGGGTTAGTTGCTATGACACTTGTGTGGTCACTAGTGGTTTTAGTTCATGCTTGGTAGCTCATGCATATCTTGGCTGAGAAGAAGTAGCCTACTGTGGCCACTTCTAGTTGTGAGTCTGAGTATAGAGCAGCTTTCACAATGACTGATGAGTGTGTGCGGCTTGGATGCCTTATGGCTGATTTGGGTGTCGGTCACTCTTCTTCCACCACCATCTTCACTAAAATCCAGAGCCCACCGGCAGTTGTGTGGAACCGTGTGTTCTATGCTTGCATTAAGCACATTGAGGTGCATTATCATTATGTTAGGGAGAACTTCTCTGTAGGGGAGATCAATTTGGCATATGTGCCCATGCAGGAGAACGTTGCAAGCCTTTTAAGGAAGGCTCTGCCTAGGGAGAACTTTGAAGCTTTCCACAAAGCTTTGGGCTTTAGGAGTTTTTCCCCCAGCTTGTATATATGCCTATTGCCCTAACGGGCCACTTATCTTTGTACATTCTATTGATAATACATTCAGTATTGTGTGTTGTGCTTCAAGCTACTACTTCTTCCTTGTGCTGTTAACGTGCTCCCGCAGATGTCTAACTCAAACAAAAGATAAGTATCCTCTTATGGCAATAGGGGTATATGTCAAGAGATGGATAGGTATGTGCTTGAAGATGAAGAGGTGTTGCAAAATCCTTGATCTACACCAGCCAAATGAACTCCAGGAGTATATGGTGGGCCCTTTTAGCTTGCAAATGGATGTATTAGACACCCTATGTACCTTGGAAGATCACTCTCAAAAAGATAAATCAAAACAGATAAGTTGGAGTTAGCTCAGAGGTGAAAACTTGCTATTCTTGGTTCATACACCTGTCCAGTGTTTTACATAATTCTTTGAGCACAGTAGCAATTAGCTCAATTCCTCTTGGGGAAGTCTAGTTAGCTTAAAGAGCTACCTTTCAAGAGTAATCTCATCAAAAATAACAAAGCACACACTGAGAATGAGTTTTAACAAGTGATGACATCATCCTGATTTTCACGGGCTGCTACAGAAATAGACTAGTGAGCAGAAAAATCACCATAACTCAAAAGAAATCCAATGATTATGAAAATTTGTATGGTTATACTAGACAGTAAGTTGAATCCAACAAGCTTTAAATCACTGAATTTGGATAAGTAACCACTGAGAAACACCTCTGACAAGATGAGTGAAAAAGTCGGGTACCTGACAGAGAGGTGAAGATGAACAGACCCTGTTGACTTCAAATGCACATAACTGAAGATTGCAACATCCAAATGACATGAAAATTTATGAGCATATAGTAGACTTATAGAGCTAACTTTACCAAGTTGAATCACTGAAAGTGATGCACCAAGCTCAGAGAAAACATCTCTGCAAGCTGATTGAGAAAACTGATAGTAATGGCAGTGAGTAGTACACTTCACAAGAACATGGAAAGATGAACTCAAATAATCATGAAAATGAAAGTATATTGCTTGTACAATACAATGACTTAATGATACATATGTGTGCCTTGTAATCACACCTTGATATGGCATAAACCTCAGCTCTTGGAGGTCTTCACATAGGTCTCTCTAACCACGACTAAAACTGCCATCTATTTATAGTTGAGTTTGGGAGGCTAACTTCCCTCAATCACTCTCCAATCAATCAATGATTGATTTGATTCTCTACCTACCACAAATCACGAATTCGTGGCTCCTCTTTCCATTCTTGATCAAGTGGACTCAACCACTTAAGATTCTCTTACTTTTACATTAAGTAAACTCTTCAAAAGTTACAAGAGGTAGTTCACAAGTGAACTTTACATAGTCTTCTTTTTAAAGCTTCTTCTAAGACTTTGTGAGACTCAAGCCAATACTTAGGCTTGTCATAGACTTGCTCCAACAGCTCCCCCTCAAGCCAAGTATGCTTGAGGTCTTCAATCTTCCAAGATTACCTGCAAACCAATCATAGCCTTGAATTTGCAAAGCTTTGTACCATCCAATGCTTTGGTTAGAATATCTGCACATTGTTGATGAGTGGACACATATGATATTTGAATCTCTTTGCTTATAACCTTTTCTCGTACATAGTGATAATGAACTTCAATATGTTTAGTCCTTGCATGAAAAATAGGATTAGCAGCCAAATGAATAGAACTCATATTGTCACCAAAAATAGTTGGAGTTCCAAACTCCAGTCCAAGATCTTTGAATAATGTCTTCATCCACATAGCTTCTTGTGTAGCTATGGCAAGACCTATATATTCAGCTTCAGTAGAAGAGAGAGCAATTGTGGGTTGCTTCTTGGATGACCATGAAATAAGCTTTGAACCTGCAAAGGTAAGATAACCTGAAGAGCTCCTTCTATCTTCCTTGGAGCCAGCCCAATCTGCATCAGAAAATAGCTTCAAACCTAAATCAGATACATAAGGATAATAAAGTCCTTCATTTATGGTTCCTTTGAGATCCTTGAGAATCCTTTTGGCAGCATCCATATGTGGTTTCCTTGGTGTGTGCATAAATTGGCTTAGCACACTCACACTGTAACATATATCTACTCTTGTCAATGTGGCATAGTTGAGACTACCCACTAGACTTTGATATGATGTGATGTCCTCTATGAGTTCACCTTCATGTGAGCTCAATTTGTGATTGACCTCCATTGGAGTACCTGCAATCTTACAATCTTGCATCTTGAATTTTGCCAACATGTCCTTAATGTACTTCCTTTGAGTGAGAAACAAACCATGATCTTTGTAGACAACTTCCAAACCTAGGAAGTAGGTAAGTGAACCCAAATCACTTATCTTGAACTCTTCTCTCATCTGATCTTTGATCTTCTTCATACCATCTGCATCATTTCCTGTCAATATAATACGATCTACATATACACATAGATAGATGACCTCGGAATTACTCTTTTTTATAAAGAGTGAAGGATCTGCCTTGCTTGGTTGAAAGCCTTTGTCCTGCAAGAATGAAACAAGCCTGAAATTCCAAGCTCTTGGAGCTTGCTTGAGACCATACAATGCTTTGTTAAGTTTACACACATAATCAGGATAAACTTGATTCTCAAAACCAGGTGGTTGTGCCATATATACCTCTTCTGTTATCCAACCATTCAAGAATGCATTCTTTAAATCTAGTTGAAGTATCTTCCAATTCTTGGAAGAGGCAATACTAAGCAAAACCCGAATAGTAGGCATCTTTGCCACAGGAGAGAAAGTCTCCTCATAATCAATTCCCTGAGTTTGTGCAAAGCCTTTTGCCACAAGCCTTGCCTTATACCTGTTAATTGAACCATTAGAATTCTTCTTGAGTTTATAGACCCATCTTGAGCCTATTACCTTCATGGATGAAGTCTTGGGCACCAAATCCCAAGTGTTGTTTTCCTCAAGTGCTTCAATCTCTTCCTTCATTGCATGCTTCCATTCTGTTTTTGCTTTGGCCTCTTCAAATGATGATGGCTCCTCTTGGTTTATGTCCTGTGCTATGTAGATAGAATGTTTAGTTACTAATGAGGTGTCAAACCCATACCTTTCTGGTTCTTTCTTTTCCCTCATAGATCTTCTTAGGCCATGATGTGATGATTCTTCCTCATGTCCAAGTTCCTGCAATTTTGCTTTACCTTTAGACTTCCATGCTTTGATCTTTTCCATCTGAGATTCTTCATCATCCTCTGAGGTGTCTTGTTCTTCAATCTTCGGTTGTTCTCTACCAAGCTTTGGAAAATCTTCTTCAAGATTATATGGTAAATTGACCTTTCTGCATGAATCTTCATACCATGAATTGTTCTCATCAAAAACTACATCTCTGCTTACCAAGAATCCTTTGTTGGTAGGGTTGTATAACCTGTAGCCCTTTTGATTGTTGTCATATCCAATAAATACACACCTTTCTGCCTTTGGATCCATCTTGCCTCTAACCTGTGAAGGAACATGAGCAAAAGCAATACATCCAAAAATTTTACAATGATCTAAGCTTGGTCTTCTTCCATTCCAAGCCTCATATGGAGTCATCCCATCAAGGGATTTTGAAGGCAACCTGTTAATCAAGTAAGTGGCTGTAGATACAGCCTCAGCCCATAAGTAATTAGGTAAATGCTTTTCATTTAACATAGACCTTGCAGCTTCAACAATTGTCCTATTCCTCCTTTCTGCCACTCCATTTTGCTCAGGAGTGTACCTTGTAGTTTCCTCTCTTTTGATTCCTCTTTCTTGAAGAAAAGAATCAAACTCATGGGAGAAATATTCTCCCCCTCCATCTGACCTTAGCCTTTTTAGTGATTTACCTGTTTGATTCTCCACAAGAGCCAAATATCTTTTGAAACATGAAAAAACTTCATCTTTGTGTTTCATAAAGAATAGGATAGTCCATCTGCTGCAATCATCAATAAAGGAAACATAATACCTTGATCCAGATATTGAAGCTTCCTTGCTAGGTCCCCATACATCTGTATGAACCAACTCCAAGAGATCTCCATGCATATGACCTTTCTTCATGAATGGTAACCTGTGAGACTTTCCAAATTGACATGCACTGCACTTATAAATCATATGTTGTTTTGACAAATTAGGAAGTCCAAGTACACTTTGGTCCCTACAGATTTGCTTTAATGACCTTTCACCAATATGTGCTAACCTTTTGTGCCATACTTCCAATTCTGTGAGTGTCTGACTACCATAATTAAAGAGAGCAATGTTTCTAGTGTCTTGTAATTCAAATGTGAACAATCTACCTGTCTTTTCACCTTTTGCAATTCTTCTGAATCCTTGACTTGGATCTTCAACAAATGCTCCTGCTTTTGTGAACCTGACTTGCAACCCTTTCTCTACTATCTGCCCAACACTTATCAAATTCTTTGTAATGGTAGGGACATAGAGTACCTTACTGAGTAGGTTGATTTTTCCATCAGGTGCTTTGACATTGCCTATTTTCTCCACAGGATGTTTTGTATCATCTCCTGTTTGTACCTCATGCTTATTCCTTGGATCTTCTAAATCTGATAGGAGTGCCACATTTCCTGCCACATGATTTGAACAACCTGAATCTATGTAGAAAACATGCTCATCAGATTTACCTTGTGGCATAGCCATGTTCATGATCAATAATGAATCCTCTTTGTTTGAGTCTTCTGTGTAGTTATTGTAGTCTCTCCTTCCTTTGTAGCCTCCTTGATAGTTTGAATGATTGTAGTTGTTGTAGTTGCCATGGTAGTTGTTGAACCTTCCTCTTGAGTAGCCATAACTTCCTCTATTGTATCCTCTGCCTCTTTGATTCCTGGAATTCCTAAAGCAATTTTTAGTTGTATGATTAGTTAATCCACAAATAGAACATGACTTGGATGCCTCTACCTCTGCCATGTCTTCCTCTACCTGCATAGTTAGCTTGATATGTACCTGCTTCATCATCCACTTTCTTTGCCTTTCCTTTGTTATCTTTAGACTTGCTTTTATCCGTGTATAAAGCTGAAGATTGATTACCTTTAGAGCTTTCTCCATTTTTGATAAGCTTTGCCTCTTGAGTAAGTAGTTGTCCAATGAGTGTGTTGAAATCAGGTACATGCATGTCCATGTACAAATCCATAGCTGTGGTGAATGCTTCCCACTTATCATCTGCCTTCAAGCCATTGATGAACTGCCTTACAATTTGCTCTTCATCTATTACCTCTCCAATGCTTCCCAACTGATCCGCTATGTCCTTGAGCTTTGTGACAAAATCAGCCACATTTTGTTTGGGAGCCTTCTTGAGAGTTGTGAAATCCAGCCATAGTTGATGCTTCCTAGCTTTGGTACTTGAAGAAAAGAAAGCTTCAAGTGCATCCCACACTTCCTGAGATGTCTTACAACTTCTAATGTGAGGCAACAAAAAATCTGAGATAGAGTTGAGGAGATAAGACCTTGCAAGTGCATCCTTGGAGCACCATGTGCTCAATCTTTCTTGCTCTTCTTGTGTTGGTTGACTTTTGTTCCTGAAACTTGGCATAACTTCATCTCCAGCCACATAACCATATAAACTTCTACCTTGGAGATAAGCTTCCATCCTTAATGACCAAGCTGAGTAGTTACCTCTGTCCAATTTGTCAATTGATGAAGGAAATCCATCTGCCATGTTGTCCAACCTTGCTCTGATACCACTGTGAAGAGATGGATAGGTATGTGCTTGAAGATGAAGAGGTGTTGCAAAATCCTTGATCTACACTAGCCAAATGAACTCCAGGAGTATATGGTGGGCCCTTTTAGCTTTCCAATGGATGTATTAGACACCCTATGTACCTTGGAAGATCACTCTCAAAAAGATAAATCAAAACAGATAAGTTGGACTTAGCTCAGAGGTGAAAACTTGCTATTCTTGGTTCATACACCTGTCCAGTGTTTTACATAATTCTCTGAGCACAGCAGCAATTAGCTCAATTCCTCTTGAGGAAGTCTAGTTAGCTTAAAGAGCTAACTTTCAAGAGTAATCTCATCAAAAATAACAAAGCACACAATGAGAATGAGTTTTAACAAGTGATGACATCATCCCGATTTTCACGGGCTGCTACAGAAATAGACCAGTGAGCAAAAAAATCACCATACCTCAAAATGTAGAAATCCAATGATTATGAAAATTTGTATGGTTATACTAAACAGTATTCTGAATCCAACAAGCTTTAAATCACTGAATTTGAATAAGTAACCACTGATAAACACCTCTGACAAGATGAGTGAAAAAGTCGGGTACCTGACAGAGAGGTGAAGATGAACAGACCCTATTGACTTAAAATGAACATAACTGAATATTGCAACATGCAAATGATATGAAAATTTATGAGCATATAGTAGACTTATAGAGCTAACTTTACCAAGTTAAATCACTGAAAATGATGCACCAAGCTCAGAGGAAACATCTCTGCAAGCTGACTGAGAAAACTGAGAGTAATGGCAGTGAGTAGTACACTTCACAAGAACATGGAAAGATGAACTCAAATAATCATGAAAATGAAAGTATATTGCTTGTACAATACAATGACTTACTGATAAATATGTGTGCCTTGTAATCGCACCTTGATATGGCATAAAGCTCAGCTCTTGGAGGTCTTCACATAGGTCTCTCTAACCACGACTAAAATTGCCATCTATTTATACTTGAGTTTGGGAGGCTAACTTCCCTCAATCACTCTCCAATCAATCAATGATTGATTTGATTCTCTACCTACCACAAATCACGAATTCGTGGCTCCTCTTTCCATTCTTGATCAAGTGGACTCAACCACTTAAGATTCTCTTACTTTTACATTAAGTAAACTCTTCAAAAGTTATAAGAGGTAGTTCACAAGTGAACTTTACATAGTCTCCTTTTTTAAGCTTCTTCTAAGACTTTGTGAGACTCAAGCCAATACTTAGGCTTGTCATAGACTTGCTCCAACAGTATATGCAAGCCATGGAAAAATACCTCCTAAAGAGGGAAAAAGTTTCCCCGGCCGTCCTAGAGTGTCCACACACATCACTACCTAAATAGATCAACACGATCTCATTCTAGGGACACATCCATGAGGGGCCATCTATGGCACTTATAGTTGTAGAGGAGAAAAGGACAACATCCTTATTCTATGTATGCATTGAATTTGAATTTGTATCAATCCTCATTTCCAGAGGAAGAAAAGAATGGGTTTGGATGACCAATTTCGAAGGAAAAGTATGTATGTGGGGATTATGAGATATGTACTCCCATTTAAAGTTAATGAATGTATCAATACAATAAAGCATAAGTTTTAGACACCTCCAAAATAGCCTGTTTTCATGCTTTTCACATAAATTTCAAGAACTATTTTGATAAATAGCCAATTTGGGAAAGAAAAATGAAGAGTGATTATCGAGAGATTGGTAGGAAAGATCATGCATACATATAGTATAGTGTATGGACTTTGATATAAAATCAAGAAATCCAAAACTTGTCTCAGTATGATGGGAGTTTCCATCACTCTTTGAGAAAAATTTGAGCACCTAATTTTAATAAGTTCCTACTTTGGAGGAGTGAAAAAGAGGTGCATTATGTATGGATGGATGGAGAGAAGTATACATATTGAGAGTATATCCTATGGAATTCATAATGGAATCATTAGACTCATTAAAAGGATAAGTTAAAGAGGAATTTTACTTCCTCAAAGCCCCCTTTCCACACTTTTTGAAAAAAACTTTCAAGTGCTAATTTTAGCCAAACTCCACTTTTGAGAGTAAGTAAAGAGATCATTGAAGAGGCTTCCCATGGATTTATGTATGGATACATGAAGTATGGTATATATATATTACCATAGGGGAATAGAAAATTCAAGAAAACCATATTAAGAGTGCATTAGAAGCTTGCTAAAATCTCCCATTTAACGTTTTACAATAGCGTAGAAATCTTGGTTTATGCCTCTTTTGGGGAGAAAATTAGCATGTAAAAGGAAGGTTTCAGAATTCTAAAAATATGATAAAGCATCTTTATGTATTATTCTCCCAGATTATGGAGAGATTTGTAAGATTTGCTTGATTGAAGAATGTTTTTAAGCACTTAAAAAATTACATGTTCACACTTTTTTCCAGCCCCTCCACTAGTCCACTAGTTTGGCATTTCACATTTCGAGAGGCCATATCTTGGGCTAAAAAAATCCACATTGGATGTGCTACGGCTCTTTTAAAACAGCAAAAGATCTAATTTTAGTGTATGAAATAAAATTTGGAAATTATGTATGATTAGGCAGGTTTGTGAAATCTGAACACTTTTAGGTAACTACCCTTCGGGAGCCATATTGTATTTAAGGATTATTTTTAGGCTCAAAGAAGTGTTTCTTGCAAGTGTAAAGAGCAATTACATATGCATTTTTGGGTAAATTTACATTATTTTAGTAATCATTTGACCATGCTCGATGTTTTGAGAAGTGGTCCAATGTTTTGGGACACTTCAAAATTTATGTTAGGACCTAAAGAGGAAGGTGTAAAGGTCTCAAAGCTCATTGAAAAGGATTGGATGCATGCAATTGCAATATCAAACCATTCAGAGAAGTATGGTTTATATTTCATCATTTCAGACCTATATTATTTTTTTCTTCTTCGATTATTTTTCGATATCCAATCTTTTAAATATTCTTTTGTATGTACATGCATGGATTGGAATGCATACATCAAGATGTTCATTTTTTCAATTATAAAATTATGGATCAACTTGCTAGATGTACACTTTTGATGGTTTGGAAGATGGATAATTGTAAGAAATGTACATGGGAGATAGTAGACACCACTCAGAGAGTTTCCCACCTTTGAGATGATCTCATATGAGAGTTCTTAAGGGGAAGGATATGGGAAGACTTTTCCTTCACTATAAAATAACACTTTCTATCAATTTAGCACTTGGGAGATCTAGATCATAAGACCTAGCTTCCCTTTAAATAGCACTAAAAAGGAAAAACTAGAGAGAATGTCTCAAACTTGTTCACCAATAAAAATGGTATTAGTGAGAATATATATTCCAAATATGGAGAATAAGCTCAAAAGTGAGTAACTTAGCTATCGTGTTGCTTGAATAATACACAAAGACCCTAGATACCTTTCTTGCATGAGACTTAGATAATCACACCTAAAGAGTCCCTCCAAGAAGACGAAGTTCATTCTAACCTTTTTTTGGTGGTTAATAAATCCCCCATTAGCTTGAAATAATTTCGAAATTGATTAGTGGTCTTGTTTTGATGTTTTCAAGATCCAAATTTCAAAAACCGCATTCATGCTCAAAGATCATGAATTTCCTTTTTGTTCAACTATATTTTTCTTGTTTATTCCTTCATTGAATATCTTCAATCCTCTCCCGTCAAGAAAGTCTTTAATCATTTATTGTTCACTTTTATTATCCGATTGCTTTCTAGATTAGCATTTGAGATTTTATCTCCTAAAAGCAAGAACTCATTTGGCTCCCAGCTTTAGAAGATTCGTAATCTATGTGATATTATATGTAGGTAGGACTAGACCTATTTAATATTATGTTTAGTATTCGTTTGAGTTCCATCTCATAGCTCCATCACATGGTTCATTGATTTGTATCTCCATACTCTATCTATGTGGAATAGATATCCACTATTGGCTATTTATTCTAGGTGCATAGGATGGTTTTTTGTACGTTAAATGAGGACGTGTGAGGATATGCTTCTTCTGTTATCTTTTCCCCATATTCATCCTACATCCCTTAAATCTTTGACATTAAAGCTGCATGATGTGCATCTTAAAGATCTTGAATTGTTCTAACTTGATCTCTTCAAAGTGGAATTTCTTAATCTCAAAATATTCTTTGAGTATTGGAAGATTTTCTTGCATTCAGCAATATCCTTTCTTTGGATGGTAATGAGATTGTCTCATATAACCAAGTTCTATGCACATCTCTAATTACAAGAGGTTGGGCATTATTTAACTGATTTCATGCTTTCTTAGCTCGAAACATGATTTTATGGGTTGGATTTTGTGTTTTCCAATATCAAAGCTTTGATCACGAATTTATGTGCATTCTTCACATGTAATTGTTGTACATCCATTTTTCTTTAGACATGAAGTCCAATTTTCTCATCTACTCTTCTTCAAAGCTTGAGTTAGTTGAAAGAACAACGATGAAGGGCATAACACACATAGTACCCCCAAAATCCCACACAAATACATGTTGAATGCCTAAAACCTTATAGGAAGAAATATTGTTGTCACTGGATACTACTTCGACGCATGTACATAAGCACTAAAAATGTCATAGAGTTCCAATGCAACTCACAACTATGTCCATCTATGTCTACACCCTCATCATATGATACACTTGATTCAGTCTCATACTGTTGAGAGCTCTCTTCTTCTTCTTCTATATCCACAAGAGCTCTATCTTCATCCACATACATACCAAATTTTCCACGATCATGCACAAATCTTCTTGTTTGGCTATGATTTGTTGTACCACATACATATGAAAGTTTTTACTTTATCATATTGATGGTTTCTTTCCTCAAGTGACCTGTTTTTGTCAAGGAAAAATCATAAACAAGAATATCTACATCATCCATTTTAAGAGTGGTTGTGCTTCAAATATTCTTTTTCTTTTTTGAGCCTATTCGTTTAGTAGCACACACCATTTCTAAGTTATATTTCCCTGTGAATGCATTACTACTTTTAGTGTAATACAAAAACACCATCAAAGCCTCTATTCTTCTTTGATCAATATCTTTAGTGACCTCTAAAACCTTTGCAATCCAAAATGTTCTCCTAGCCTCATCACCATCAGCAAGTACTGCAGTAAGTGTTCCAACATTTATCTCTATTAAATTTCCTTGCCATCTTGGTTCTGCGTGTTTTGTCATTCTTGGGCCTACATAAATATTTCTTTCTGGTGGATGTATAAAACTTTGAAGTGCATTTGCATTACATGCTTGGTCCACATTCAGTGTACAAAAATCCCATGTAAATGGAACATCAACTAGCCAATGACCTGCAATCGTATACTTTATAATCTCTTCTTCATGATTGAAAAACTCATCCCACCAAGATACATCATGATCTTGAGCATATTTTTTTGCACGCTCAATATGTCTTCTTTTCAATAAGTGCATGCATCCAACTTTTACTTTGATCAATCACATTTCCACATCTTTCTGTATTGTTTTTATCTTCATATGGTGATTGTTCTACACCATACACAGACAAATTAGTCACCTACAACAAGAATCTACATCCCTCTTTAGGCTCTCACCAAGGAGAAGATGAATACTGCTTTGCAAATAAAAGGGTTTTGTCATCAACCCTCCTCATCAAGAATACATGGTTGAAACTAATATTGTGCAATGGAGACAAAACCTTAGCACTATTATCAAGGCCCATTGAGCAAAAGTGCTTAAAGTTGCAAATCTATGTGAGGTGTTGAACTTCTGTTTTTGGAGTACATGCTTCTGAAATCAGCTCAGATAAAGTCGGAAGAGTAAAAGCATTGTTACGTGCCAACTTCTTAGAGAACGTACTGAACACTTGGTCAATGTGATCATGAGTGTTCCCAACCAGAAGGAAATTTACCTTAACCTTTTGAAATACCTGTTTATCAACAAGCATGCATAAATATCCAAAGACTGTAGAAATTTTATTCTCTCTTGCACTATTATCAAGTTGCAAATATAGAGTTGGTGGCAAAAGACCTTTCCATGATTGCAAAACCTGATGAATGACAATATTTGTAAGGTTTGGATCATTATGCACATTTGGATATGTGAAGAAAACCTTGGAAAGTATAGTTCCATTGTATACCAAAGCACCAACCAAATGCATTTGTACAAGGATGTATCCCCAATGTCCTTAGGGATGCGATAAAAATGTGGCAAACAAGTTTTTTTTTATCCATACCATCGATCAACAAACACATCGCTCCGGATTTTTGAGTGGTTTACTTTGATGATGAATTGCTTTCTTTCTCTCTAAAGCTTGACTCTCATGATGTTTGTTTAGAAAGTTTTTAAAATTATCTTTTTCTTGTGGTGTTGTAGCTCCCTTTGCCATGTTTTTCAAAGTGGCGCAAACTAAACATTCACCCATTCTAACTTTACGAGGAATAGACACATTGTTAAACTCTTGCTTCCATAATCCAGTAAAGTGACGATACAACACATATTTCTCATTTCTATTTTCCATGTCTTCTCTATATATTTGAAATACCTCTGGATGAGTAAAGGTATATCACAAGTGCAACCTTCTAGTTGTAGGCATAACCTCACAATGCAAGCTAAAATAGCTCATCATCCAATTCATTGCATGATGTCCAACAAATCCTTTGGTCCCAACATGGAATTTATCCAAAATGAGATCCCCGTTCATAAGCTCGTGTTGAACCCTATGTATTCTAAAATTGCACACACCCATTGCAATTTTAAATGCAGCCCTACAACATCGCATCCCTCGAGTAAAGAAATATTCAAAAGAAACATGTGTTACTGACATGTTATCCTCAATCATTTGCATGTGAGAAAAAAGGTGTATATCCTACATTTCCCTATCTAAATGGAGGAATTTCTCTCTTAGGTGTGTTAGTTTCTTCATTCCTAAATTGTACAAACATTTCAAACCACAACAATGCTTCACAATATCCAATGCAATCTCTCTATCTAAAGTAAGAAATTTATATCTTTTTTGAATTACTTCTAGGCCTTCTTTTAAAATGTAGATTGAGCATTCTTTGCCTTTCCTTTTCTCCACATGCACTTGAGTCAGAAGGGAGATCAATGGCTGGAGCAGATGGGAGATCAAGAGGTGCATTTGGTTCAGCAGCATTGCACTGTGAATTGGATAGCTTAAATGAATCAACAGAAAACATAGAATCATCACCACATTCTAAACCATGGAGATCATCACTTATGAGGAAAAGGGTCAACTGAGAACAATGAATTCCAAACTATATCAATATGAGCAGAGGAAGGTGATGCCCAAGCATCCACTGAAAAGATTGAGCTAATCTTCACTTACTTGAAAGAAGACTGAAGATGAATTACCTTTTTAAATGAGTAGAAGTCCGAGATCAAGTGAAAATGTCACATCAAATGTCACATCAAGTAGATATGAAATCAAAAGTTCATTAAAGTACATTAAAGTGCATTAAACATCAAATTACATTAAAGTAGTTAAAGCCTAACATTAAAGTACTTAATTACTCAAATATACACAATTGACGTTTTCAAAGTAATAAGGGAACCAAAGATTTGATTCTGTTTTGAAAGTGGAGGTGATGAGATACACTATGAAGTGTGTCCACATCAAGTAACATGTTTGTTGATGCTCATAAGATTGGTAGGAAAGAGCACACAAAGTTTTTGACAAAACTCTTACTTCTATGTGGTTGGCTTCAAGGAAAAAAGGGTGTATTCGATTATCTAAATTACTCAAAAATTCAAATTCATTGCATTTTGACTTTTTCAAGCATTGAAATCTCAAAATTTGATGAGCAGGATGATATTTAGGATTTTATATATCAATATGTAGATGTCATCCAAGGATTTCATATATCAATGTCTAGAGTGATTTGTTTAAAGTATGCTTTAGCCAATGTGTAGATGTCCTTTCCACAATACAGTAAAGGGCATCTAGTAAAGGGCATCTTGTAAGACATCAATGAACAACAAACGAAACAAAGAAAAGGCAAAAAATATGATGTCACTAGGCGGTATGCAGGTGACATCAGATTTGTGAATGGGATGGGAATTCATGATGGCATATGTGAACATTTCATATGTAAACATTTCATATGTGAACATTTCATATGTGAACCTTTCATATGTGAACATTTCATATGTGAACATTTCATATGTGAACATTTCATATGTGAACATTTTATATGTGACCATTTCATATGTGAACATTTCATATGAATATGTGAACATGGAAGATAAGTGAACATTTCATAAGAATATGTATGAGCTATGATAATTTGCAGGGTTTATTAACATTAAAACAAATGGATTCATGCAATTATTATGTTTTTGGTGGAAAAATTGCTTTACTCTCATCTTTTTATTACAAGAAGAATGGAGAAATGCAAATATTCTGGAAGTAAATGGGAACTTGCCACATGGATCTTGTTTCATGGGTTGGGAAATGAGAGTTGATCGACCAGATCTTAAAAAAAGGAGTTGAGCAAGTAGAAAAGATGGAGGAGGACTCCTTCCACTCAGACAAGGACAGATGTACCCTTTCCACTTTAGACTAAAATGATGAGGTGATGGATCTTGGTTAGATCAATTGAGTGATCTAGTTAGAACCTCGATTCATTCAATTAGATCGAGTTAATCTCTAGCTCAAGTAACCCAAGTTTCTATAAATAACAAAGGAGGAGAACATTCTCATTTCCAACATCCAGGAGCGAGAGAGACCAATAGAGCCGAGACAACAGAGGCGCATAGAGCTCAGCAAACCAGTAAGGCAACTCTGATGGAGAAGAAGAATGTTGGCAAGAGTACCCAGAGGTAGAGAGCATCACGCCACCAAAAAAGATTCCTTTTTATGTTTTAGGAAATAGTATGTCTTCTAGCAATTTTATTTTTTTGTGCTCATGAAGTCTCGATCTAGAGTGTGCAAGTCGATGCCAGGCATCAGCTTGAGGGTGTAAGTCGATGCCAGGCATTGACTTTTAGTTGCAAGTTGATGCGAGGCATCGACTTTGAACCCGAAAGTCGATGCCTGGCATCGACTTGCACCAAAAAGTTGATACCTAGCATCGACTTACACCCTCAAGTCGATGCATGACATTGACTTGCACCCTCAAGTTGATGCCTAGCATCAACTTTCACCCCAAAGTCGATGCCAAGCATCCCTCGAAGGTCAATGCCTGGCATTGAATGTGGCCTAAAAGTTGATGTCAGGCATCGATTTTAGGGTGCAAGTCGATACCAGGCATCGACTTAAGCCTACAACTCGATGCCAATCATCGACTTTAGGGAGCAAAGGTGATGCCAGACATCGAGTCGCACCCTAAAGTCGATGCCATGCATCGATTTAAGCCTGCAAGTCGATGCTAGGCATCGACTTTGTGTGCAATTTGACTTTGTGTGCAATTCTATTTAAGCCTAAAGTGGATGTCAAGCATCCATTGTAGGATGCAACTCGATGCCTAGCATTGACTTTTCACCCTAAAGTCGATGCATGGCATCCACCCTTCAGCTTGAAAAACACATTAATATAAGAGCTAATGCTTCTAGTGCCGTTTCAGGGATGCTCTGTTAAAAGGTGAGAGCTCTGTCAAGAAGCTCAAAGTCAGAGTGAGCTCTATGAATCAGCATTGTGATAGAGGCATTGGTCACCAAACAAAATCCAAGAAAAACCTTGCATCTTTATCCTCTGAGAAGGATAGCAACCTATTTGGCATGTCATCTGGTGAAGCGAGTAGCATCAAAATAGTTGAGGATGATGCAACTAGGAAGGAGAGATTGAAGGAGATAGAGGTCTTAAGGAAAGATCGTCCACTCCGGGACATGACAAACCTGGAGTGGTGCCTTCAATATGTTGAAGAGAAGAATGCAGCCCCGCTTGTGTTTCCAGGGGCATATAGGAGAGGCAAGATCACGACAACACATGCTTTTCAGTATGTCCTTGTGTTCAAACTGGAGTATGAAGATAAGGACTCCGACAACCTTCTTTTCCTCGTAGAGACATCGAAGGGGTTACAAAATGTAATATGCAAGATGGATTTCTTGTGCCCTGAGTGTTGTGTGCCAGAGAGGCTTGCAGAGATATGCAAGCACTCAATGAACTTGATTAGAGACTTAATGCCATGGATTTAGGGTGACATTATGCCAACACAACAGAAGATGAAAACCCCTGTAAAGGCAAAGGGTAAGCAGTGCATGTAGAAAAACCTATTGAAGAAAAAGAAGAGAGTGGCTCATGAGGAGTTTTCTGAGTCAAGCTCCAGCTTTGAGGATATTATTGTTGCACCTAGTGAAGAGCTTGCTTCGGGAATTCTTGGTACTGAGCAGAACAAGTTGAGGGAGGACATAGCTCGAATAAAACTTGTGAAGAAGGGGCAGTTGTTCCACCTACCAATCAATATCATCCATAGGCCACCAATCGATCTAGTCATAGGGAGGAGGCCCCTTGAGATAAGGGAGCCACATAATTTGAATGTGCAGAATCGTAAGGAGAAAATGAAGATAAATCCTCAGGCTACTATTGTGCCAGTCCTCGTCATGGCAGACAGCTAGTGAAGGAGCACCCCACCACATTCTTCTTTAGGTATGCAGAGTGCAAAATCTATGCTTGGCTTACAACTGAGGAAGCCAAGCTTCTTGCTTGGGATCACAACAATGATAATGACTACAGGCAGAAGATGTCCTCCATAGAGACAATTCGGTTCTTTCACCATGAATACCAAGATTGTGTCCTGAAGGAGGCTGGTAGAATACATCCCAATCTACGAAAGCAATGCCTCCTTGAGGTTGGCATTGCATTGGATGAAAATAGAAACTCTGATGCTTTGAGAAAATATGATCCATGGTTTCAGCTTGCATTCAGAATAGGTGAGATCTGGGATCTACAAAATAAGATTTTCACAATGTGGGAAAACAAGGAGGTCAAGGGCTAGAAGCAACGGAAGTCGAGGCCAGACCCTCAGGTTGATTTGAAGGGAAAGGGAAGGAAAGTTGACCTTTCGATTGAAGAGGCTCTTGAGGACATGAAGTTGACACCATGGAGAGCCCTTCAAGAAATCAAAGATGATAATTTGATTATATCAACTTTGTCAAGGGTAATCTCCAAGGAGTTAAGCCGGGAGGAGATGGTGATTGAGCTAACTAAGTATGTATGTTATTCTTAGATCCTTTTTCCCTCCTCCCATGTTTCTGGTCTTACCTACTCTCCCTTTCATTTTTGTGATTGTAGTCATAAAGTACACATGAAGATTCAGTAGGTGATGATGAAGAGGCTGGGTTGGTTTTCTTGGACACAGGTCCAAGCAGAGTATCCAACCACCTCATCATACAAAGCTTTATCAGAGTATTTTCTCCTGTTTTGGTGATTGGGTAGGATCTAATTTGAGAGAGGATGCTTGGTTTGCTATCTGGCTCGATGCGTGGAGTCAACCTACCACTAATTCAATGTCAAGCATCCACTTTCAGTAGCAACTCGATGCCTAGCTTCAACTTTGTACTATAAGTCGATGCTCTGCATTGACTTACTACTAAAAGTCAATGCATGGCATCGATCTATTGTTGAAAGTCGATGCTTGGCACCGACTAGTGGCATAAGTCGATGCCACGCATCGACTTATGTGAGATATCAATGCCATGCATCAACTTTCATAAGAAAGTTGATGCCTCTCATCGATCCAGACAAGAAATCGATGCCAAGCATCGATTCCTCATGTTTCCACTTGTTTATCAAAGAGCTCATTGAATTGTATTTCCACTTGTTTCTATAGAAACCAAGGAAAAGTAAGTCTGCAAAGGTATTAGATGATTGCCCCCTACATTCTTGGCTCACATTCAAAGAGAAAGGCATGAGAAATCTAGACTGAAAGCAAAGGAGATAGATTTTGATGATGAAGCTGATCTAAAGTGTTTTTCCAATCCCCTAGACCCACTTATGTGTGTATATTACAATGTATTCTGTAGTGATGTAAGTAATATTTTTATTGTTGTGCCTAGAAAGCATTTCTCCCTTCTTATAGCAAACATGCCCTATGGATTTAGAATGTTGGGATCACTGAATGATGGCGAGCCTTTCAAGCCCCCTCAGATTTAGAAGATGGTCACTAATTTTGCGGATTTGACTATGTCTCCTCTTTGGAGGATAGTAATTTTTCATAGCAGAGACCAGTCCTTCTTGTTTCAACTACTCTGACATCAAGATGTCATGTTGTGGAGTGCCTCACATGGTAAGTGATCCTCTTTCTATCTTAGTGGCTTAAATGATGCTCTCTCTCACTTATAGATCTCGTTGGTAGGGTGAAGGCAAACGTGAATCATACTCCTTTGCATAGATTTGTGAGCTCCATTGAATGCATTACAGGTGGCTATTATGATGAAGTACGCAAAAGAAGAGTCAAGGAGCATTGCAATGAGAATGGGATCTCCAATATGCTCATGTTCCTAGCCGTTACCAAGAAACTTTGTCATGTAGCTAGGGATAGGACATTGGTTAACCCCTATAAAAATCACAAAAGCTAATAATGAGATTGATTCAACTATTTTCCAATGATGATAACTAGGTCCTAGACCTTTTTTCAGGCATAGGTAATTTCAATTGTAACCTTTCTCATTAGCCATGATGTTGATCAGCCTCTAAGTGGTTTTCTTCTGTTTCACGAATGAATCTCGCTTTCTCCTCAAAGATGTTTAGGCAATGCATAGCTGTGGAGAAGGATGATGCTCAAGTGAGCTTCATTAGAATGAGAATCAATGGGTTGAATGAATGCCCAGATGAAGACCAAGAGGTTGGAAGAAAGCACATTGCAGACATGGAGAGATTCCAACCAGCTTCAAGGGAGCCTATTCCCCCACTTGCAGATGAACTGCGAGACATGGCTGACCTTGAAGAGCCAATCTTGGAGCGAGAGATGCACGAGATGTGTTCGAGGGTTCCAGAGGAACCCATTATGCATGAGCCTAAGGGAACCTACGATCAGCTTCTATTTTAGAGTATTATTATTCTTGCAAAACATACATGAAATGCAAACATCATTTTAATAGAAATATACTGCCAAGTTCTGCTTCCATTTTGTGCAAAGCTATACTTATCTTGAGCATTTCTCTGATGAATGTGTGAATGTTTCTTAATATAATTTTGTTGATTATAATCTTCTCTTGGGAATGCTTTTGTGATATTCATGTGATATGCTATGAATATGGCCGAACATTCAATGAGGATCTTAACTGTACAGAGGGATGATCTTAATTGCCTTGTTAAAATGTTGGACTTTTGCAACACATGTACTGCAAATTTTGAGTAGCTTTTGATCACCTATAATCTCTGCTTGTCGAGGTTCTAGATGTAATGAAGGAGTTTCGCCAATTCTTACTTGTACCTTTAAATCTGATCTCTTATGTCATAGGTCATGATGTAGGGTTCTTGATCATGCTGAACAGTTAGTTTTCATGGCACCAAGCATTTTGACATATCTATCTTGACTACTTGGGTTTTAGGATCAAGATTCGACTCAATATTTACAAGCAAGAACAAGTTATTCTTACTAGATATTCTGAAATGACCACTTAATTGCTTGATATCATGGTCTTTAGGTTAAAACGAATAGAGAACATGTCGTTGTTCTCCTTTGTTGTGACTCAGTGTTTGGCCACCTAAGAGAATTACATCTCAATCTATCAAATAACTTTTGGAAAACCATGATGTGGAAAAATACATTTAATAATAACTTAGCAGCTTGAGGTGCAGAAAGAGTCTTTTTACAAGGAATGAAATATGCTTGTTTACTAAACCTATCAACAATTGTCCAAATCATATCATTATGTGATGAAGTTGTAGGAAGACCAGTAATAAAATCCATAGAAATATGTTACCATGGTCCATTAGGTATGGGAAGTGGCATTAACAATCCAACTGATTTACCATGATGTCGTTTTACACATTGACACACAATGCAATGGGAAACATATTGTGCAATATCTTGGTGATCCATATTCGTCCAAAAGAAAAATTCTTTACATGTGGAGATAGAACTTTGTATGCCCCTATGATCCATATATGGTGGTTCATGCATCTCTTACATAAAAAATTCTTTAAAACCTTGCGTAATGCATAGCTTGTGATCAAAATGCAACAATCCATTACAAAAAGTGTAGTGATCCTCACTAAATGTGGTAGAATTATTGAAAACATTCCATGTTTGTGAAAAATAAAAGTCAGATGTATAAGTAGGAACCATGTCATGAAATGAATGAATATGAACAACAGAAATATTATTTGTTTGTGGGGATGGGAAATGACTAAGGGCATCAGCTACAACATTAGCTTTGCCAAGTTGATACTGGATCATAGGCTGAAAATTTTGTATGAAGGAAGCCCATTTGATGTGTCTATTTGAAATCCGTGGTTGATTTAGTAAATGCTTAATAGCTTTGTTGGTCGGTTTTGATTATGACTTTTGAACCCATGAGATAATATATCCAAATTTTTAAAGCATGCACAACCGCCAAAAGTTCCTTATCATATGTACTATAGTTCTTTTTAGAAGGTTTAGTTTCCTACTTTCAAATGCAATGGGATGATCATTTTGCATCAATACAGCACCTATACATGAGCCTCTAGTATCTATAACTACGTGGAAAGGTTGTGCAAAATGAGGAAATTGCAAAATAGGTGCATGAGAATGCATGTTTGACTTTTTTAAAAGATCTTTGTTGTGCTAATCCCCATGCAAAATTTAATTTTTTCTTCAATAATAATGTGAGTGGGAGTGCTAAATAAGAAAAACCTTTTACTGACTTTCTATAAAAACTAGCTAATCCAAGAAAAGAGGGAACATCATTCACAGATTGTGGTACATGCCATTCTTCAATTATTGTAATTTTTTTTTCTTTGGATCTACGTGAGCACCTTTACTCGAAACAATATGGCCTAAATACTCTAATTCCTTTTGGAAAAAGTAACTCTTTTCAAGATTTGCATAAAGTTTGTTTGTGCGTAACAAATTAAAAACAAATGCTAAAAGGTTTTCATGGAAATCATCATTCTTACTATAGACAAATATATCATCAAAGAAAACAAGAACAAAAGCTTGGTAGTCAAGAAAAATGTTATTAATCATGCATGCAAATGTGACAAATGCATTGGTGAGTCCAAAAGGCATTACCATGAATTGAAAGTGACCACTTTGAGTTCTAAAGGCAGTCTTATACATATCATTTTGTGTCATTCTTATTTGATGATACCCATATTTAAGATCAATTTTACTAAAGATATGTGCTCCACAAAGTTTATCTAGAATCTATCCTAGGAATAGGATATCTATTTTAATTGTGATCTTATTGAGTGCTCTGTAGTCAATGCACATCCTATAAATATTGTTCTTCTTCTCTACTAAAAGAATAGGTGCTTTAAAGGGAGAAGAACTGGGCCTTATAAGTCCTTTGTGAAGTAAATACTTAACGTGATTGGTTATTTCTTGTTGATGTAAAGGTCCATGCCTATAAGGTGCTTTATGGGGAGGAGAGCTACCAGGAATTAAGTCTATACTATGATCAAGGGATCCCCTAGAAGGTGGTAGTTTACAAGGAAATTCAGCCATAAAACAATCCTTATAGGAATCCATAAATGATTTATGTGTATCAGGAAGTCTCTGTGTATAATTGACTATGTTATTGACAAAAACAATACAATGAATTGTAGCCTTTCCAAAATACACATTTTACTTGAGTATAACTAATTAATGGAAATGGTTGGAAGTCATGTATGGCAGACAAACAAATATCTTGATTTTGAAACTTAAAACTCATGGTGTGTGTATGACAATCAATGCATGGGTTATAATGGTGACAAAATGGCATACCAACTATAACATCATAGGACTACAAAGGAGCAATTAAGAATGTGTGTTCATGTATGTATGAGCCTATACAAATTTGAACATATGCACTTCACTTGTAACATTATATCTATTTCCTTGGAATGCGGCCTTAACTTTATACATAGAAGGAAGGGGGGTTAATTGGAGATGTTTCACTAGTATGTGAGAAATAAAATCATGCAAACTACCATCATCATGTAAAATATTAACAACTTTACCATTAATAGTACCTTGCATGCAAAGTAAATAATGGATAGAGATTGTGTTACCCAAGGTACTTAGATCCTGCTCCAATGCTTCTTCAGTCCAATGAGGTTGGATGTCTTCAGGAACCACCTCCATGTTATGTACTTGAGCTCCAACAAGCTTCATTTGGTTAGTTTGGAACCTACATTTAGCTTTAGTATGACCACACTTATCACAATTCAACAAGTGATACGAGCTCGCGTTTGTTGGGCATCCATCGTTGTAGTTTGAAGGGTTGGAGGTTGGGTAGGGTGTAAGGGGGTTGTTTTGGGTGTTGGTGAGAAATTGGATTGAGGAGGGCATTGAAAAATATGTGGACATGGAAAAGTAGGTGGGCATTGAGAAGGAGAAGAAGAAGAAAATGTAGAACGAGAATGCTTGAAGGGAAAAGTGGGTTTGATTGGTTCTGGTCGTTGAAGTGTTTGTTGTAAGCAGATGTACTTGGTGATGGATTGAAACTCTTTCTCAGCATCATGTGCATAAGAAATAGCGTCATAGAGGGTTTTGAGACATAGGGTGTTGAGCTTAGCTTGGATTCCCATCTCCAAACCATCTTCGTATTTACCTTGTAAAGTTTCTTCACGAATCCTTTCAGGCAAGCAAATAAGTACAACCAACATACGGAATACATCACTTCTTTTAGCCATGGCCGGTGACTAAAATACCTTGATGCGAAAAATTGATTGTATCTCAAAAAGTTGAACAAAACTCCCTAGAGGAATTCTGCTAGACTTGTAGTAGACTTCGAGATGCTTATACTCGCAAATCGAAACTGGTATATACCTTTGGCACAAAAAGATGAAATAGCATGCATAAGCACTATAATAGTGCGTTCAGAGGCCAAAAATAGCTCAGAGTGAAGCGGTTTTGATCTCGGAAACACACTGAGTACGACCACCAAAATTCATGCAATTCTGAGACTCCAACCAGAGGAGTGTCGGCGATGCCCTAGATGAAGTGGCGACCTGCTGTGATACCAATTGTTGGATTTAAACGTCCGTGGAAGCACACGAACAACACAAGGAAGAAGAAGAAGCTTGGAGCACAACACACAACATTGAATGTATTATTAGAGAATGTACAAAGATAAGTAGCGCATTAGGGCAATAGGTGTATATACAAACGGAAGGAAAAAACATCCTAAAGAGGGAAAAAAGTGCCCCAACGGTCCTAGTGTGTTCACACACATCACTACCTCAATATATCAACACTTCGTGCTCATCTTCCTTCTCTTCTTCTATCTGCTTTACTTCTCCTTGTGTTTTTTCTTCTTCCTAATCTACTTTTGATTTTCCTTCCTCTAAAGCATGTACATCTCTCATTTCCACATCCATATCTGTGTTATATTTTATGGAATATTTGGAGTGAAGGTTTAATGCCTTGAGGATTTTAATGTGTTTTGTGTTTAGATATAGCAGATGGAGATCCATGAGGGTGTGAACACCCATGGACTTATTCAAATATTTTTGGAGATACTTAGAAGAATACTTTTGGAAGATAGTTATTTTTAGAAGAACTTATTTTTGTTATATTTTTGTAGAACAAATAATAGATCGCTTTAGAAATCGATAATTTTGTAAAAATAGAATATTACAAATTTGTAAATAAAGCGAAAACATGCTTTTCGAAGCGCGGCCCTCATGTATCTTCTATTCAGGACATAATATGAATTTCATATAAATACACATGCTCTGATAGACCTATCCATTAGAGTATGTGGGGGGAGATTATACCCAATTTGGTCTCATCTCTTGTCTCTTTCTATCTCTGAGTACTTTTGTATGATTGTGTTTTTGTACTATGCTCTACGTTCGTGTGTGTGCGGGATCTGGGCGTCAACAACGGTATTAGAGTATGTGGGGGGAGATTGCACCCAATCTGGTGTCATCTCTTGTCTCTTTCTATCTCAAAGTAATTTTGTGTGATTGTGTTTTTGTACTATCCTATGTGTTCGTGTGTTTGCAGGATTCGGGCATCAATAGTGATATCAGAGCCAAAGTGTCCACGGAGGTGGTTTTGGCATTCGATTGCAATTTGTGGCATCCCATCCGTTCGCAATTCGACGTCCATCTCAAGCATCTGGTCTAGACCTAGGTTTTGGATCTCTACATATAGCCATGGACCCTTCTCAAAATATCAATGATTTTAGTTCCTCACCCCTACCTGGGGTATCAATCGAGCAACAAATAGAGCTTTTGTGGCATGAACTCCAACATGCCCCAAATGAAATAAAAGAACGTGATGATGCACTTCAACAACTACAAAGTGATGACAATAACCTAGTTCGGGTAGTGAAGTCCATTATTACTGCCCAAGAACAAGGCACACAATCCAAGATTGGTGCCAAGAATATCCAATTTTCAGGATTCGATGGGCAAAATGGCTAATTTGTTCTCTCATAGCTATCTCAGTTTGATGACTTCTATTATGATGAAACATATTCTGAAAATGAAGAAGTGAAATTTGTAACAAATAAGTTGGTGGGAAAAGCCCAGTTTATGGTGGAATGTTTTGCGCCATAGCACCGACCACCCCACCACATGGCAAGCATTTCAAGAAAAGATCAAGGAGTCCTTCCTTCCTCCTCAGTTTCACTTACATGTACATCGATCATGGAAAACTTTTGGATGGAAAGATGGAGATACTATGTCTACCTACACTAAGCATTTTTGGCAACAACTACCCCCTATGGGCTTATATAATGTGACATGTATTGGTTGCAAAAGGACTGTGGAACATTGTGCAGGGTGTTGAAAAATGTCCTATCACACCTACAACTGTTACAACTGCAGGTATTGAAGCTGATGCAGAAGGTGTCGTAGATGATGATATTTTGCATATTCTTGTTTGTGCTACGGTTTCTACTGCACCTATTGCAGAGCAGATTCATTGGGATGGTAGAGATACCCAGGTAGATGCATTGATAGCTTTGGCTCTCAAACGTGCCATTATTCTTCACATTTTCTCTTGCAAAATAGCTAAGGATGCTTGGGATACACTTACCACATTGTACCAAGCTAAGAATGAGGCTCATGCTGCTTACCTCCGAAACCAGTTGGAGAGTGAGCACATGAATGAAGGTGATTCTATGGAGAGTTTTCTAACAAAGATTAAAGACTTGAAGGAACAATTGATTTCTGTTGATGAGGTTATACCAGATAGCTCACTTGTGCAGATCATTCTGAATGGTCTTCCTATATCATACCAGAGTTTTGCTTCTACTCTTCGGTTCATGATGAAAGGCAATCCAAATGCCTTGTCTTTTGAGGAGTTAGTCTCTATTTTGTTGCAGGAGTATCAGTCCAGACAGAACAGGTCCATTATGTGTGTTGCAAATCAAGCTTTCTTGGCTAGTCAGAAGGGCAAGGAAAATGGAGCTCTTCAACTAGTAACCACAAATCTACTAATTCTACACAATCGAAGAGGGAAGAAAACTTGAAAAGAAATCGGAAAAGCAAAAATGGTTTTGCAAGTATTGTAAAGGAAATGATCATATCATAAAGAATTGTCCTAAAATGGCTGCTAAAGAGGCAAAGAAGAAAGAGGCTGGAAAGGTTATTGCAGAGGCCTCTACACCAAAAACAGAGTATGCTAATCTTGTGCAGGAAGAAGAGTGGGTGTTTACTACTGTTTGCAGTTTTGACCTATCTTCTCATGAGTAGTGCATGTCTACAGTAGACTCAGATGCTTGGTACTTTGATAGTGGGGTGACCAAACATATTACCTCACAGCGTTGTCGTCGAGATTTTCTCTCCTCTCTCACTTGTGAAGGCCTACAAAAAACATATTTGGTGAAGGTAGCCGGAATTCCCCGAGAAGTCCAGGATGCATCAAGGATGTCAAAGGAAGCTCACATACAAAGTTTCAAAGAAATCAAGAAAGTCCATGGTAGCGGTCAAAGCTGGTCAAAGTTGGGAAATTAGGGCAAAAATTTGATTGTCACCAAATTAGATGAAAATCCTTATACCTATAAAGATTGTCAAAGGCAGTCTATAGCCCAAATTTCAGCAGAAAATGGATTTTGTAGCACATTGATATGCTATGTTCATTTTGTAAAAATGTAATTTCTCTAGTTTGACCCTACAAATTCTTGTATAGAAATTTATGTTAGCCATATGGTTTGGCATGTATAAAGATCATATGTGGCTACATATTTGTACAAATTTTCAAGGCCATCAGAGCCTCCTAGAGACCTTAATGCCACCTTGCAAGCTTCCAAATGTAGTCAAACTTGTACAAGGGAGATTCAGATGGGAGTTATCTCTGCATATTCCTGAAGGAGATCTTTGGAAACATAGTCCTACAAAGTTTCATCTTCATCAAAGCCTATTTGGAGGGTCAAAGAGCACAAAGTCCAGTTTTCAGGATCACCGCAGTTTTCTAGTTTAAGCAAATTGAAGGGTTGAAGGGCCACCACATGGCGAAAGCTGATTGAGCCATGTTGTACGATCAAGATGAGCTCATATTCAAGGGTGGAGATGCACTTATGCTTAAAGCAAGGAGGATCCACGAGTTTTTCCATAAAAGAAGATAATTTTTGACAATCAAAGATCAATAATGCAGCTTTTCTCTAAAAATAGTGGCTTATCTTATCTGAGTTGATGTCAGCACTGATCCGACGGTCCATATCATCCTCAGATCCAATGGTGGAGAATGAGGGTGCCTAAATTTCACTCCTTTACACTAGATTTGATAGAAAGAACAATTCCAAGCCATTGGTTTGATTAATCAAATGGTTGTAATCAAAAGTAGTGATCCTAGAGTTGAGAGTTGATTTCTCTAGATCTAAGGGCCCAAATTCATTCAAAAAACTATATAAACCCCCCTCCAAACTCCTAGAGCATCATTGTTAGGCATCCATAGGGCTCATGCTAGCTTACGGTTTCCTTGAGACGATCACCCTCGGTTGAGCGAGTGAGGATCCAAGGTGAGCTAGTATGAGTATAGAACCTAGTTTCAAATTTAAGTTAGAACTCCAATCTAGGATAGGCTCTTGAAACCAGCATCTCTATCTTGACTCACCCTCGATGGAGCGTGTGAGTGAATTAGAGCTGATTTTAATGAGTCTTAGACTTCTTTAGTTAGACGTTACGAGCCTAGACAGACATAGGGTCACTGGAGTGGAACTCACCTTCTTACGTGTGACATTCGGTTGAATTGTCATGGTTTGAGGGTCGGAACCACCTTTGATCAGTAAACTGCCTAGCTTGACGTACCACGACGATCTTATACATGTATCTTAATTCAAATCCTTTTAATTCATGTCACTTGTTACTTGTCTCTTGTCTCCTCTCTCAGTCTCTTAAGTATTTTTACATGTCTTCTAATTCTTCTATGTGTGAGAAGGCTCCGCAGTATTACGTTGAACCAGTGAGGATATTTCTTTGAGCTTGTGAGTAAACTCTATCATCATAATTCACTTGCATGCATATAATCCATACATACCCATACATATTGATTAGTTTCTGAAAGTGTATAAGAAGCTCCAATATTGGACCATTCTTCCTTTCGAAACTGGTTTATGTGTAAGGGTTCCATCTATTCTCGTCATGCATACATATCATCCAAAGAAGACTATGCATATGGATTAGAGTTAGGAAGTGTTTAAGAAGCTCCTTCAATGGACCATTCTTCCTTCCAAATTTCATTCGTATGTATGGTTCTCTTTCATTCTTATCATTCATGTTCATAAATCTAACTTGCACTCCTACATTCCTATTCCCATAATCATTTCAACATCTCTCTCTTCTCCATACTCAACATTAATTTCACTTTCATGTCCTTAAAGCTTCCAACATTCATTAGCTTCATACACCCTGTGTGTGCCACGACCGGACCCGATCCACCCGGATTGCGATCACCTCCACATTTGAACCCGACGTGAATCGCTTTGTGGCATTTGCTTCTGATCTTGTTGGGAGGTTGTGATCCATATCCTTTGTTTCATATTTTTTATCCTCATCATATCATTATCACCATTTTTGAGTGTTATACTAGATTTCTCACAATATCGTGCACATCTTCGTCGTGAAGTAAACGCATTTGTGAGAGATCTAGAGCATCGTGCATCACTTGCTTATTCACATAAGATGGAGGAAGGATTCAAATCCCTTATTGTTGAGAAACAAGGCCAAAGAATAGTCTCTTCTATGTTGAGAGAGAAGGGAAAATTCAATGGCATCAACATCACAAGCTACTTAGATTTGTTTAAAGAGCAAGCTATGATTTTTGGTCTTCCCGAAGATCTTTTGATATCATTCTTTGAACGAATTGTTGATAGCTCTATCATAAACCGTGTCACTCAATATGATAGTCTTCCTTGGAGTGATTTTAGAAAGGAGATGCTCAAAGAATTCTATCTTGAAGATTATAGCCAACATAATCGAGATGGATTCTTACGATGGGTCAATTCTCCAAAGCCTAGTAGCTCTATTACTCACTTACAAAATGAGTATATTAGATGCTATGAACAACTTCCTGATGAGGATAAGATAACTTTGGAACCTGATCTTGTGATCAATTTTCTTAAGCTTCTTCATCTTGAAACTCGTAGGGAAGTTGAACGGCGATTAGAAGAACCAGATAAGCGCTATGGTCTTACTGACAATTGGCAAAAAGTGCGTAAAGTAGTAGAGGTTGTAGCCCATAGACATCAAAGACAATCCATGCTTTATGAGCAAACTAGTCTTCCTCAAGCTAGCCTTCCACAAACTAAGGAGCAAGTTAGAGAACAAGATTCTACTCAATATTTACAAGCAAGAACAAGTTATTCTTACTAGATATTCTGAAATGACCACTTAATTGCTTGATATCATGGTCTTTAGGTTAAAACGAATAGAGAACATGTCGTTGTTCTCCTTTGTTGTGACTCAGTGTTTGGCCACCTAAGAGAATTACTTAAGACCCTAATTTTGCACCATTAAGAAAATGCATTACCAAAGCATGCATGTGTAGGGCTACACTACAGAGCCGTGCATACACTAGGCATAAAAGGAGTTAATCCCATGCATAATAACAAACTCTTTTCATCTCAAGAAGGAAGATATAAAAGGGAAAGACGAGTCAAAAAAACCAGAAAAAGGTATTTAGATGTTTCTTGGGTCTAAAGTTATCATTATATATATATATATATATATGTATATATATATATATATAATTTTTTAATTCAAAAAGCACAAGAGAAAGATGTTGAAACGGGTGTGGGTAATGTTTTCTCTTGAAAATATAAACATATAAAGATATTCCATTTGCACCAAGAAAAGTCTTGCTATATGTATTGACCAAAGGTGTTTGTAAATAAGAGATATACATATTATGTGATGTTGAGTGGTGTAAAACATATTTTCCTTTTTGTTATTTGTTACAAATCAATTAATTTCTTTGAATCTCTCATCTGATATATGTGGAGTCTTGGTGTGGTTTTCCTTTCATAGGATGACTAAAGGACTTCCAATACTCAAAACGGAAGTAGATGCAGTGACCTTATCAAGAGGACATTGGTTTATGGATACAGATGCAGAAAAGGTGGAGCTGAAATCAAAACAAGAGGAAGTTGGAATAGGAACAAATAGAAAAAGAACTCAAGGATTTCCTCAAAATAGTCACCAAGCATATTTTTATCGTAACAAAAGGAAAGTACAAGTATATGGTGCCATGTCAAGAATTCCACAGCTTTCAAAGATCATCTGCAACATACAAAAGGTGGAAGGTAGTTGGGTTACACAAACTTCTATAGGAACCCATGTTTTTTATTGACTTTGATAGGTGTGAACAAGCAATGTCATCTCTACAGGAAGTTAAGAGAAGTACATAAACATATTTTTATGTGCAAAGTCAAAAAATAGGGAAAATGAAGTGGTTGAAATATTGATCAATTCAGATTATATCAAGGCGGCTTTGAACTTCCACCCAATGGGTACAAGGATTGATGTTAGCTTTGTGAAGAGGAATTCAGCTATATATGCTAGATTCACTAAAGTTTTAGACTTCAAATACAAAGTTAATGAGAAGCTTGCAATCAGAATATTCCTACAATTGCTATGCTTCCCAAGGTTGCCCAGATATACCAAACGACACACACTAGTGATTCTAGTAATGCTATACAACCAAGATAAAAGAAAACTTGATGGTGTGGTTGATATGACACCCTAAATCCATTATCGATTGAAGGAAGCTGTTAGAAATTAGGAGACAAAAAAACTCATGAATGGAGCCCAAATGTTCACTAGAATAATCTATCATGTTGTTGGTATGGAGGATAAATTGAAACTAGCTCCTGAAGCTCAGGTGTTTAGACAATTGATCGGTAAAGTGAAAAGTCCCATTAAACCAATAAGAGTTAGAGAAGTAGGGAGGAAAATAAAGGAATTAATTGGAGAAGTGACTCAACCAATAGAGAAAAGAAAACTAGATCTAGAAAGATTAAACTAGAAGCAATAGAGTCTATTGAGGAGGAGATAAAGGAGGAAAAAATGAGAGTCCAAGAAGATGTAGACCCACATCCTCCTCACATGAGTATAGAGAGGTTATATTCATATTTGCTATAGGGAAGTGATAAGAGAGCAGCATATGAAGCTTAGTATCAGAAAACGTGTAGAGGGTTTCTCAGATAAATCTACAGATTGGACCCAAGCTCAAATGGAACATTACAAGGAGCTTGATGATCAAATGATGAATGCAGAGATAGAAGTTGTGTTCATAAGGAACCTGCACTTTTATCCTACTTCAAGGAGTTACAAGGATGTCCTTAGACAAGAACCTCAATGGTGGCAACTATAAGAAAACCAAAGAGGGAATTCTAAAGCAAGAGAAAAGTCAAGCGAGCAAAACAAAAAGGGCTTATGTAGAAAAGCAAGGAATATCATAGGAATATCTCAGTAGTAGTACTTAAATGCTCTCAGGAAGTGAATGGACATACTAAGGGAAAATCTGATTGAGACAAAGATACTAATATTCAAGAATTTCTCTTAAGGAGTCTAAATCTTTCATTACCTAATACTCCCATAAAGAGAGGACAAATTGAAAAATCAAACATCATAGAACTAGAGAAGGAAAATGAAGGTGAGAAGGAGATTCTTTAGAGAATAGAAAGACCATCTTCAAGGAAACAGGAGGTGAGTCAAGGTTGGCACAAGAATGTCAAGTGACTATATAGGTTTTGGAACTAGATGATGGAACCCTTGCAAAAGAAGAGAGAATATGTATTTCTCTAATAAAAGAAAATACAATTTAAAGAGGTTGTGTGTTAATTACTTACACTATACACAAAGTATTAGAACCCAAAGAACTCGATTTCAAGATTGATGGAACAAGGAAAAAGGAGGAAGGATTAAGCTCAGAGAAGTACATGTACAACACTAAGACAAAGATTAAAGAAATTCTTGATGATATTCATAAGGGACAAGTACACTCATATTGTTGGTGCTCGGATCCCGTATACCCATGAACATATAGGATAGTACAGAAACACAATCACACAAACCTACTGAGAGATAGAAAGAGACAAGAGACGACACCACATTGGGTACAATCTCCCCCCACATAATATGATGGACAAGTCTATCAGAGCATGTTTATTTATGGGAAATTCATATTATGTCCTGAATAGAAGATACAGGAGGGCCGCGCTTCAAAGAGCATGTTTTTGATGTATTTACAAATTCGTAATTTTCTAGTTTTACAAAAACTTCACTTTCTAAAGCTATCTATTATTTGTTCTACAAAAATATAACAAAAATACTTTCCTTTGAAAATAACTATCTTCCAAAAGTATTCTTCTAAGTATCTCCAAAAATATTTGAATAAGTCCATGTGCGCTCACATCGTCATGGATCTCCACCTGCTAAATCAAAACACAAAACACATTAAAATCCTCAAGGCATTAAACCTTCATTCCGAATATTCCATAAAGTATAACATGCCCCCAAGTTATCGAGCAACTGACCTCGGTTCATAACAATAAAATAGACATGGATGGCCAGTCACATGTCCCATCTTTGAACAATAATAAGGATGTTCCATGTAAAAATACATGCATGGAACTAGAAAATTGGAATTGAATGTGATTGTGAATGATAAGCAGAAGTCAAATGATCATAATGTGGAGTTAGTGATGTTTTGTGACTCCATTGAGATTCTTCAAGTGAATGATTTTTATATTTAACCAAATATTGATGATATTGGTTACCTGTGCATGTAGTAGTAACATCATAATCAATTATTTTCTCTGGATTTAAAATTTCACTATCCTCTTCTGACAAAGGAGGATCATCGAGAATAGGAGTGAGTGGTAGAGTTCCTTTAAACGATTTTAATAAACTGATATGAAAAGAATTATGTATATTCCAACAAGAAGGTATATCTAATCTAAAAGCATTCTCATTAATTTTTTGAATAATACGGAAAGGTCCACAATAATGTGGTGCAAGTTTGACCTTAGGATGTTGTGGAATATTTTTCACATGTCTTTTAAATATTTCATAACCATATGTAATCATTTTCATTAAATTCTTTAGCTACTCGTTTCTTATTAACATTATGCATGTAACATTTTTGAATCTTTTTAATGTTCTCATGAACCTCATGAAGTATGGAAATATGATCTTGTGCAAAAGAATAAGCCATAGGTATGTGAGTTTGAGTGATAGGCATGGGACTCGGAAGCTTTTTACCATACACAATTTCATATGGTGCACGTCTTGTAGTGGTATGTGATGTGTTATTATATGCAAATTGTAGTAAAGGATGTTTCTCATCCCAATTACTTGGATTATCTAAAGAATAACAACATAATAGATCCAAAATAGTACTATTCATAACTTCACTTTTCCCATTAATTTCAGGATGAAATGCATAACTAAAGTCTATTTTAGAGCCAAAGTTTTTAAATAATGCAACCCAAAAGTGATTACAAAACGAACATCTCAATCTATCAAAATAACTTTTGGAAAACCATGATGTGGAAAAATACATTTAATAAATAACTTAGCAGCTTGAGGTGCAGAAAGAGTCTTTTTACAAGGAATGAAATATGCTTGTTTACTAAACCTATCAACAATTGTCCAAATCATATCATTATGTGATGAAGTTGTAGGAAGACCAGTAATAAAATCCATAGAAATATGTTACCATGGTCCATTAGGTATGGGAAGTGGCATTAACAATCCAACTGATTTACCATGATGTCGTTTTACACATTGACACACAATGCAATGGGAAACATATTGTGCAATATCTTGGTGATCCATATTCGTCCAAAAGAAAAATTCTTTACATGTGGAGATAGTACTTTGTATGCCCCTATGATCCATATATGGTGGTTCATGCATCTCTTACATAACAAATTCTTTAAAACCTTGCGTAATGCATAGCTTGTGATCAAAATGCAACAATCCATTACAAAAAGTGTAGTGATCCTCACTAAATGTGGTAGAATTATTGAAAACATTCCATGTTTGTGAAAAATAAAAGTCAGATGTATAAGTAGGAACCATGTCATGAAATGAATGAATATGAACAACAGAAATATTATTTGTTTGTGGGGATGGGAAATGACTAAGGGCATCAGCTACAACATTAGCTTTGCCAAGTTGATACTGGATCATAGGCTGAAAATTTTGTATGAAGGAAGCCCATTTGATGTGTCTATTTGAAATCCGTGGTTGATTTAGTAAATGCTTAATAGCTTTGTTGGTCGGTTTTGATTATGACTTTTGAACCCATGAGATAATGTATCCAAATTTTTAAAGCATGCACAACCGCCAAAAGTTCCTTATCATATGTACTATAGTTCTTTTTAGAAGGTTTAGTTTCCTACTTTCAAATGCAATGGGATGATCATTTTGCATCAATACAGCACCTATACATGAGCCTCTAGTATCTATAACTACGTGGAAAGGTTGTGCAAAATGAGGAAATTGCAAAATAGGTGCATGAGAATGCATGTTTGACTTTTTTAAAAGATCTTTGTTGTGCTAATCCCCATGCAAAATTTAATTTTTTCTTCAATAATAATGTGAGTGGGAGTGCTAAATAAGAAAAACCTTTTACAGACTTTCTATAAAAACTAGCTAATCCAAGAAAAGAGGGAACATCATTCACAGATTGTGGTACATGCCATTCTTCAATTATTGTAGTTTTTTTTTCTTTGGATCTACGTGAGCACCTTTACTCGAAACAATATGGCCTAAATACTCTAATTCCTTTTGGAAAAAGTAACTCTTTTCAAGATTTGCATAAAGTTTGTTTGTGCGTAACAAATTAAAAACGAATGCTAAAAGGTTTTCATGGACATCATCATTCTTACTATAGAGAAATATATCATCAAAGAAAACAAGAACAAAAGCTTGGTAGTCAAGAAAAATGTTATTAATCATGCATGCAAATGTGACAAATGCATTGGTGAGTCCAAAAGGCATTACCATGAATTGAAAGTGACCACTTTGAGTTCTAAAGGCAGTCTTATACATATCATTTTGTGTCATTCTTATTTGATGATACCCATATTTAAGATCAATTTTACTAAAGATATGTGCTCCACAAAGTTTATCTAGAATCTATCCTAGGAATAGGATATCTATTTTAATTGTGATCTTATTGAGTGCTCTGTAGTCAATGCACATCCTATAAATATTGTTCTTCTTCTCTACTAAAAGAATAGGTGCTTTAAAGGGAGAAGAACTAGGCCTTATAAGTCCTTTGTGAAGTAAATACTTAACGTGATTGGTTATTTCTTGTTGATGTAAAGGTCCATGCCTATAAGGTGCTTTATGGGGAGGAGAGCTACCAGGAATTAAGTCTATACTATGATCAAGGGATCCCCTAGAAGGTGGTAGTTTACAAGGAAATTCAGCCATAAAACAATCCTTATAGGAATCCATAAATGATTTATGTGTATCAGGAAGTCTCTGTGTATAATTGACTATGTTATTGACAAAAACAATACAATGAATTGTAGCCTTTCCAAAATACACATTTTACTTGAGTATAACTAATTAATGGAAATGGTTGGAAGTCATGTATGGCAGACAAACAAATATCTTGATTTTGAAACTTAAAACTCATGGTGTGTGTATGACAATCAATGCATGGGTTATAATGGTGACAAAATGGCATACCAACTATAACATCATAGGACTACAAAGGAGCAATTAAGAATGTGTGTTCATGTATGTATGAGCCTATACAAATTTGAACATTATGCACTTCACTTGTAACATTATATCTATTTCCTTGGAATGCGGCCTTAACTTTATACATAGAAGGAAGGGGGGTTAATTGGAGATGTTTCACTAGTATGTGAGAAATAAAATCATGCGAACTACCATCATCATGTAAAATATTAACAACTTTACCATTAATAGTACCTTGCATGCAAAGTAAATAATGGATAGAGATTGTGTTACCCAAGGTACTTAGATCCTGCTCCAATGCTTCTTCAGTCCAATGAGGTTGGATGTCTTCAGGAACCACCTCCATGTTATGTACTTGAGCTCCAACAAGCTTCATTTGGTTAGTTTGGAACCTACATTTAGCTTTAGTATGACCACACTTATCACAATTCAACAAGTGATATGAGCTCGCGTTTGTTGGGCATCCATCGTTGTAGTTTGAAGGGTTGGAGGTTGGGTAGGGTGTAAGGGGGTTGTTTTGGGTGTTGGTGAGAAATTGGATTGAGGAGGGCATTGAAAAATATGTGGACATGGAAAAGTAGGTGGGCATTGAGAAGGAGAAGAAGAAGAAAATGTAGAACGAGAATGCTTGAAGGGAAAAGTGGGTTTGATTGGTTCTGGTCGTTGAAGTGTTTGTTGTAAGCAGATGTACTTGGTGATGGATTGAAACTCTTTCTCAGCATCATGTGCATAAGAAATAGCTTCATAGAGGGTTTTGAGACATAGGGTGTTGAGCTTAGCTTGGATTCCCATCTCCAAACCATCTTCGTATTTACCTTGTAAAGTTTCTTCACGAATCCTTTCAGGCAAGCAAATAAGTACAACCAACATACGGAATACATCACTTCTTTTAGCCATGGCCGGTGACTAAAATACCTTGATGCGAAAAATTGATTGTATCTCAAAAAGTTGAACAAAACTCCCTAGAGGAATTCTGCTAGACTTGTAGTAGACTTCGAGATGCTTATACTCGCAAATCGAAACTGGTATATACCTTTGGCACAAAAAGATGAAATAGCATGCATAAGCACTATAATAGTGCGTTCAGAGGCCAAAAATAGCTCAGAGTGAAGCGGTTTTGATCTCGGAAACACACTGAGTACGACCACCAAAATTCATGCAATTCTGAGACTCCAACCAGAGGAGTGTCGGCGATGCCCTAGATGAAGTGGCGACCTGCTGTGATACCAATTGTTGGATTTAAACGTCCGTGGAAGCACACGAACAACACAAGGAAGAAGAAGAAGCTTGGAGCACAACACACAACATTGAATGTATTATTAGAGAATGTACAAAGATAAGTAGCGCATTAGGGCAATAGGTGTATATACAAACGGAAGGAAAAAATATCCTAAAGAGGGAAAAAAGTGCCCCAATGGTCCTAGTGTGTTCACACACATCACTACCTCAATATATCAACACTTCGTGCTCATCTTCCTTCTCTTCTTCTATCTGCTTTACTTCTCCTTGTGTTTTTTCTTCTTCCTAATCTACTTTTGATTTTCCTTCCTCTAAAGCATGTACATATCTCATTTCCACATCCATATCTGTGTTATATTTTATGGAATATTTGGAGTGAAGGTTTAATGCCTTGAGGATTTTAATGTGTTTTGTGTTTAGATATAGCAGGTGGAGATCCATGAGGGTGTGAACACCCATGGACTTATTCAAATATTTTTGGAGATACTTAGAAGAATACTTTTGGAAGATAGTTATTTTTAGAAGAACTTATTTTTGTTATATTTTTGTAGAACAAATAATAGATCGCTTTAGAAATCGATAATTTTGTAAAAATAGAATATTACAAATTTGTAAATAAAGCGAAAACATGCTTTTCGAAGCGCGGCCCTCATGTATCTTCTATTCAGGACATAATATGAATTTCATATAAATACACATGCTCTGATAGACCTATCCATTAGAGTATGTGGGGGGAGATTATACCCAATTTGGTCTCATCTCTTGTCTCTTTCTATCTCTGAGTACTTTTGTATGATTGTGTTTTTGTACTATGCTCTACGTTCGTGTGTGTGCGGGATCTGGGCGTCAACAACGGTATTAGAGTATGTGGGGGGAGATTGCACCCAATCTGGTGTCATCTCTTGTCTCTTTCTATCTCAAAGTAATTTTGTGTGATTGTGTTTTTGTACTATCCTATGTGTTCGTGTGTTTGCAGGATTCGGGCATCAATAGTGATATCAGAGCCAAAGTGTCCACGGAGGTGGTTTTGGCATTCGATTGCAATTTGTGGCATCCCATCCGTTCGCAATTCGACGTCCATCTCAAGCATCTGGTCTAGACCTAGGTTTTGGATCTCTACATATAGCCATGGACCCTTCTCAAAATATCAATGATTTTAGTTCCTCACCCCTACCTGGGGTATCAATCGAGCAACAAATAGAGCTTTTGTGGCATGAACTCCAACATGCCCCAAATGAAATAAAAGAACGTGATGATGCACTTCAACAACTACAAAGTGATGACAATAACCTAGTTCGGGTAGTGAAGTCCATTATTACTGCCCAAGAACAAGGCACACAATCCAAGATTGGTGCCAAGAATATCCAATTTTCAGGATTCGATGGGCAAAATGGCTAATTTGTTCTCTCATAGCTATCTCAGTTTGATGACTTCTATTATGATGAAACATATTCTGAAAATGAAGAAGTGAAATTTGTAACAAATAAGTTGGTGGGAAAAGCCCAGTTTATGGTGGAATGTTTTGCGCCATAGCACCGACCACCCTACCACATGGCAAGCATTTCAAGAAAAGATCAAGGAGTCCTTCCTTCCTCCTCAGTTTCACTTACATGTACATCGATCATGGAAAACTTTTGGATGGAAAGATGGAGATACTATGTCTACCTACACTAAGCATTTTTGGCAACAACTACCCCCTATGGGCTTATATAATGTGACATGTATTGGTTGCAAAAGGACTGTGGAACATTGTGCAGGGTGTTGAAAAATGTCCTATCACACCTACAACTGTTACAACTGCAGGTATTGAAGCTGATGCAGAAGGTGTCGTAGATGATGATATTTTGCATATTCTTGTTTGTGCTACGGTTTCTACTGCACCTATTGCAGAGCAGATTCATTGGGATGGTAGAGATACCCAGGTAGATGCATTGATAGCTTTGGCTCTCAAACGTGCCATTATTCTTCACATTTTCTCTTGCAAAATAGCTAAGGATGCTTGGGATACACTTACCACATTGTACCAAGCTAAGAATGAGGCTCATGCTGCTTACCTCCGAAACCAGTTGGAGAGTGAGCACATGAATGAAGGTGATTCTATGGAGAGTTTTCTAACAAAGATTAAAGACTTGAAGGAACAATTGATTTCTGTTGATGAGGTTATACCAGATAGCTCACTTGTGCAGATCATTCTGAATGGTCTTCCTATATCATACCAGAGTTTTGCTTCTACTCTTCGGTTCATGATGAAAGGCAATCCAAATGCCTTGTCTTTTGAGGAGTTAGTCTCTATTTTGTTGCAGGAGTATCAGTCCAGACAGAACAGGTCCATTATGTGTGTTGCAAATCAAGCTTTCTTGGCTAGTCAGAAGGGCAAGGAAAATGGAGCTCTTCAACTAGTAACCACAAATCTACTAATTCTACACAATCGAAGAGGGAAGAAAACTTGAAAAGAAATCGGAAAAGCAAAAATGGTTTTGCAAGTATTGTAAAGGAAATGATCATATCATAAAGAATTGTCCTAAAATGGCTGCTAAAGAGGCAAAGAAGAAAGAGGCTGGAAAGGTTATTGCAGAGGCCTCTACACCAAAAACAGAGCATGTCTACAGTAGACTCAGATGCTTGGTACTTTGATAGTGGGGTGACCAAACATATTACCTCACAGCCTTGTCGTCGAGATTTTCTCTCCTCTCTCACTTGTGAAGGCCTACAAAAAACATATTTGGTGAAGGTAGCCGGAATTCCCCGAGAAGTCCAGGATGCATCAAGGATGTCAAAGGAAGCTCACATACAAAGTTTCAAAGAAATCAAGAAAGTCCATGGTAGCGGTCAAAGCTGGTCAAAGTTGGGAAATTAGGGCAAAAATTTGATTGTCACCAAATTAGATGAAAATCCTTATACCTATAAAGATTGTCAAAGGCAGTCTATAGCCCAAATTTCAGCAGAAAATGGATTTTGTAGCACATTGATATGCTATGTTCATTTTGTAAAAATGTAATTTCTCTAGTTTGACCCTACAAATTCTTGTATAGAAATTTATGTTAGCCATATGGTTTGGCATGTATAAAGATCATATGTGGCTACATATTTGTACAAATTTTCAAGGCCATCAGAGCTTCCTAGAGACCTTAATGCCACCTTGCAAGCTTCCAAATGTAGTCAAACTTGTACAAGGGAGATTCAGATGGGAGTTATCTCTGCATATTCCTGAAGGAGATCTTTGGAAACATAGTCCTACAAAGTTTCATCTTCATCAAAGCCTATTTGGAGGGTCAAAGAGCACAAAGTCCAGTTTTCAGGATCACCGCAGTTTTCTAGTTTAAGCAAATTGAAGGGTTGAAGGGCCACCACATGGCGAAAGCTGATTGAGCCATGTTGTACGATCAAGATGAGCTCATATTCAAGGGTGGAGATGCACTTATGCTTAAAGCAAGGAGGATCCACGAGTTTTTCCATAAAAGAAGATAATTTTTGACAATCAAAGATCAATAATGCAGCTTTTCTCTAAAAATAGTGGCTTATCTTATCTGAGTTGATGTCAGCACTGATCCGACGGTCCATATCATCCTCAGATCCAATGGTGGAGAATGAGGGTGCCTAAATTTCACTCCTTTACACTAGATTTGATAGAAAGAACAATTCCAAGCCATTGGTTTGATTAATCAAATGGTTGTAATCAAAAGTAGTGATCCTAGAGTTGAGAGTTGATTTCTCTAGATCTAAGGGCCCAAATTCATTCAAAAAACTATATAAACCCCCCTCCAAACTCCTAGAGCATCATTGTTAGGCATCCATAGGGCTCATGCTAGCTTACGGTTTCCTTGAGACGATCACCCTCGGTTGAGCGAGTGAGGATCCAAGGTGAGCTAGTATGAGTATAGAACCTAGTTTCAAATTTAAGTTAGAACTCCAATCTAGGATAGGCTCTTGAAACCAGCATCTCTATCTTGACTCACCCTCGATGGAGCGTGTGAGTGAATTAGAGCTGATTTTAATGAGTCTTAGACTTCTTTAGTTAGACGTTACGAGCCTAGACAGACATAGGGTCACTGGAGTGGAACTCACCTTCTTACGTGTGACATTCGGTTGAATTGTCATGGTTTGAGGGTCGGAACCACCTTTGATCAGTAAACTGCCTAGCTTGACGTACCACGACGATCTTATACATGTATCTTAATTCAAATCCTTTTAATTCATGTCACTTGTTACTTGTCTCTTGTCTCCTCTCTCAGTCTCTTAAGTATTTTTACATGTCTTCTAATTCTTCTATGTGTGAGAAGGCTCCGCAGTATTACGTTGAACCAGTGAGGATATTTCTTTGAGCTTGTGAGTAAACTCTATCATCATAATTCACTTGCATGCATATAATCCATACATACCCATACATATTGATTAGTTTCTGAAAGTGTATAAGAAGCTCCAATATTGGACCATTCTTCCTTTCGAAACTGGTTTATGTGTAAGGGTTCCATCTATTCTCGTCATGCATACATATCATCCAAAGAAGACTATGCATATGGATTAGAGTTAGGAAGTGTTTAAGAAGCTCCTTCAATGGACCATTCTTCCTTCCAAATTTCATTCGTATGTATGGTTCTCTTTCATTCTTATCATTCATGTTCATAAATCTAACTTGCACTCCTACATTCCTATTCCCATAATCATTTCAACATCTCTCTCTTCTCCATACTCAACATTAATTTCACTTTCATGTCCTTAAAGCTTCCAACATTCATTAGCTTCATACACCCTGTGTGTGCCACGACCGGACCCGATCCACCCGGATTGCGATCACCTCCACATTTGAACCCGACGTGAATCGCTTTGTGGCATTTGCTTCTGATCTTGTTGGGAGGTTGTGATCCATATCCTTTGTTTCATATTTTTTATCCTCATCATATCATTATCACCATTTTTGAGTGTTATACTAGATTTCTCACAATATCGTGCACATCTTCGTCGTGAAGTAAACGCATTTGTGAGAGATCTAGAGCATCGTGCATCACTTGCTTATTCACATAAGATGGAGGAAGGATTCAAATCCCTTATTGTTGAGAAACAAGGCCAAAGAATAGTCTCTTCTATGTTGAGAGAGAAGGGAAAATTCAATGGCATCAACATCACAAGCTACTTAGATTTGTTTAAAGAGCAAGCTATGATTTTTGGTCTTCCCGAAGATCTTTTGATATCATTCTTTGAACGAATTGTTGATAGCTCTATCATAAACCGTGTCACTCAATATGATAGTCTTCCTTGGAGTGATTTTAGAAAGGAGATGCTCAAAGAATTCTATCTTGAAGATTATAGCCAACATAATCGAGATGGATTCTTACGATGGGTCAATTCTCCAAAGCCTAGTAGCTCTATTACTCACTTACAAAATGAGTATATTAGATGCTATGAACAACTTCCTGATGAGGATAAGATAACTTTGGAACCTGATCTTGTGATCAATTTTCTTAAGCTTCTTCATCTTGAAACTCGTAGGGAAGTTGAACGGCGATTAGAAGAACCAGATAAGCGCTATGGTCTTACTGACAATTGGCAAAAAGTGCGTAAAGTAGTAGAGGTTGTAGCCCATAGACATCAAAGACAATCCATGCTTTATGAGCAAACTAGTCTTCCTCAAGCTAGCCTTCCACAAACTAAGGAGCAAGTTAGAGAACAAGATTCTACTCAATATTTACAAGCAAGAACAAGTTATTCTTACTAGATATTCTGAAATGACCACTTAATTGCTTGATATCATGGTCTTTAGGTTAAAACGAATAGAGAACATGTCGTTGTTCTCCTTTGTTGTGACTCAGTGTTTGGCCACCTAAGAGAATTACTTAAGACCCTAATTTTGCACCATTAAGAAAATGCATTACCAAAGCATGCATGTGTAGGGCTACACTACAGAGCCGTGCATACACTAGGCATAAAAGGAGTTAATCCCATGCATAATAACAAACTCTTTTCATCTCAAGAAGGAAGATATAAAAGGGAAAGACGAGTCAAAAAAACCAGAAAAAGGTATTTAGATGTTTCTTGGGTCTAAAGTTATCATTATATATATATATATATATGTATATATATATATATATATAATTTTTTAATGCAAAAAGCACAAGAGAAAGATGTTGAAACGGGTGTGGGTAATGTTTTCTCTTGAAAATATAAACATATAAAGATATTCCATTTGCACCAAGAAAAGTCTTGCTATATGTATTGACCAAAGGTGTTTGTAAATAAGAGATATACATATTATGTGATGTTGAGTGGTGTAAAACATATTTTCCTTTTTGTTATTTGTTACAAATCAATTAATTTCTTTGAATCTCTCATCTGATATATGTGGAGTCTTGGTGTGCTTTTCCTTTCATAGGATGACTAAAGGACTTCCAATACTCAAAACGGAAGTAGATGCAGTGACCTTATCAAGAGGACATTGGTTTATGGATACAGATGCAGAAAAGGTGGAGCTGAAATCAAAACAAGAGGAAGTTGGAATAGGAACAAATAGAAAAAGAACTCAAGGATTTCCTCAAAATAGTCACCAAGCATATTTTTATCGTAACAAAAGGAAAGTACAAGTATATGGTGCCATGTCAAGAATTCCACAGCTTTCAAAGATCATCTGCAACATACAAAAGGTGGAAGGTAGTTGGGTTACACAAACTTCTATAGGAACCCATGTTTTTTATTGACTTTGATAGGTGTGAACAAGCAATGTCATCTCTACAGGAAGTTAAGAGAAGTACATAAACATATTTTTATGTGCAAAGTCAAAAAATAGGAAAAATGAAGTGGTTGAAATATTGATCAATTCAGATTATATCAAGGCGGCTTTGAACTTCCACCCAATGGGTACAAGGATTGATGTTAGCTTTGTGAAGAGGAATTCAGCTATATATGCTAGATTCACTAAAGTTTTAGACTTCAAATACAAAGTTAATGAGAAGCTTGCAATCAGAATATTCCTACAATTGCTATGCTTCCCAAGGTTGCCCAGATATACCAAACGACACACACTAGTGATTCTAGTAATGCTATACAACCAAGATAAAAGAAAACTTGATGGTGTGGTTGATATGACACCCTAAATCCATTATCGATTGAAGGAAGCTGTTAGAAATTAGGAGACAAAAAAACTCATGAATGGAGCCCAAATGTTCACTAGAATAATCTATCATGTTGTTGGTATGGAGGATAAATTGAAACTAGCTCCTGAAGCTCAGGTGTTTAGACAATTGATCGGTAAAGTGAAAAGTCCCATTAAACCAATAAGAGTTAGAGAAGTAGGGAGGAAAATAAAGGAATTAATTGGAGAAGTGACTCAACCAATAGAGAAAAGAAAACTAGATCTAGAAAGATTAAACTAGAAGCAATAGAGTCTATTGAGGGAGGAGATAAAGGAGGAAAAAATGAGAGTCCAAGAAGATGTAGACCCACATCCTCTTCACATGAGTATAGAGAGGTTATATTCATATTTGCTATAGGGAAGTGATAAGAGAGCAGCATATGAAGCTTAGTATCAGAAAACGTGTAGAGGGTTTCTCAGATAAATCTACAGATTGGACCCAAGCTCAAATGGAACATTACAAGGAGCTTGATGATCAAATGATGAATGCAGAGATAGAAGTTGTGTTCATAAGGAACCTGCACTTTTATCCTACTTCAAGGAGTTACAAGGATGTCCTTAGACAAGAACCTCAATGGTGGCAACTATAAGAAAACCAAAGAGGGAGTTCTAAAGCAAGAGAAAAGTCAAGCGAGCAAAACAAAAAGGGCTTATGTAGAAAAGCAAGGAATATCATAGGAATATCTCAGTAGTAGTACTTAAATGCTCTCAGGAAGTGAATGGACATACTAAGGGAAAATCTGATTGAGACAAAGATACTAATATTCAAGAATTTCTCTTAAGGAGTCTAAATCTTTCATTACCTAATACTCCCATAAAGAGAGGACAAATTGAAAAATCAAACATCATAGAACTAGAGAAGGAAAATGAAGGTGAGAAGGAGATTCTTTAGAGAATAGAAAGACCATCTTCAAGGAAACAGGAGGTGAGTCAAGGTTGGCACAAGAATGTCAAGTGACTATATAGGTTTTGGAACTAGATGATGGAACCCTTGCAAAAGAAGAGAGAATATGTATTTCTCTAATAAAAGAAAATACAATTTAAAGAGGTTGTGTGTTAATTACTTACACTATACACAAAGTATTAGAACCCAAAGAACTCGATTTCAAGATTGATGGAACAAGGAAAAAGGAGGAAGGATTAAGCTCAGAGAAGTACATGTACAACACTAAGACAAAGATTAAAGAAATTCTTGATGATATTCATAAGGGACAAGTACACTCATATTGTTGGTGCTCGGATCCCGTATACCCATGAACATATAGGATAGTACAGAAACACAATCACACAAACCTACTGAGAGATAGAAAGAGACAAGAGACGACACCACATTGGGTACAATCTCCCCCCACATAATATGATGGACAAGTCTATCAGAGCATGTTTATTTATGGGAAATTCATATTATGTCCTGAATAGAAGATACAGGAGGGCCGCGCTTCAAAGAGCATGTTTTTGATGTATTTACAAATTCGTAATTTTCTAGTTTTACAAAAACTTCACTTTCTAAAGCTATCTATTATTTGTTCTACAAAAATATAACAAAAATACTTTCCTTTGAAAATAACTATCTTCCAAAAGTATTCTTCTAAGTATCTCCAAAAATATTTGAATAAGTCCATGTGCGCTCACATCGTCATGGATCTCCACCTGCTAAATCAAAACACAAAACACATTAAAATCCTCAAGGCATTAAACCTTCATTCCGAATATTCCATAAAGTATAACATGCCCCCAAGTTATCGAGCAACTGACCTCGGTTCATAACAATAAAATAGACATGGATGGCCACTCACATGTCCCATCTTTGAACAATAATAAGGATGTTCCATGTAAAAATACATGCATGGAACTAGAAAATTGGAATTGAATGTGATTGTGAATGATAAGCAGAAGTCAAATGATCATAATGTGGAGTTAGTGATGTTTTGTGACTCCATTGAGATTCTTCAAGTGAATGATTTTTATATTTAACCAAATATTGATGATATTGGTTACCTGTGCATGTAGTAGTAACATCATAATCAATTATTTTCTCTGGATTTAAAATTTCACTATCCTCTTCTGACAAAGGAGGATCATCGAGAATAGGAGTGAGTGGTAGAGTTCCTTTAAACGATTTTAATAAACTGATATGAAAAGAATTATGTATATTCCAACAAGAAGGTATATCTAATCTAAAAGCATTCTCATTAATTTTTTGAATAATACGGAAAGGTCCACAATAACGTGGTGCAAGTTTGACCTTAGGATGTTGTGGAATATTTTTCACATGTCTTTTAAATATTTCATAACCATATGTAATCATTTTCATTAAATTCTTTAGCTACTCGTTTCTTATTAACATTATGCATGTAACATTTTTGAATCTTTTTAATGTTCTCATGAACCTCATGAAGTATGGAAATATGATCTTGTGCAAAAGAATCAGCCATAGGTATGTGAGTTTGAGTGATAGGCATGGGACTCGGAAGCTTTTTACCATACACAATTTCATATGGTGCACGTCTTGTAGTGGTATGTGATGTGTTATTATATGCAAATTGTAGTAAAGGATGTTTCTCATCCCAATTACTTGGATTATCTAAAGAATAACAACATAATAGATCCAAAATAGTACTATTCATAACTTCACTTTTCCCATTAATTTCAGGATGAAATGCATAACTAAAGTCTATTTTAGAGCCAAAGTTTTTAAATAATGCAACCCAAAAGTGATTACAAAACGAACATCTCAATCTATCAAAATAACTTTTGGAAAACCATGATGTGGAAAAATACATTTAATAAATAACTTAGCAGCTTGAGGTGCAGAAAGAGTCTTTTTACAAGGAATGAAATATGCTTGTTTACTAAACCTATCAACAATTGTCCAAATCATATCATTATGTGATGAAGTTGTAGGAAGACCAGTAATAAAATCCATAGAAATATGTTACCATGGTCCATTAGGTATGGGAAGTGGCATTAACAATCCAACTGATTTACCATGATGTCGTTTTACACATTGACACACAATGCAATGGGAAACATATTGTGCAATATCTTGGTGATCCATATTCGTCCAAAAGAAAAATTCTTTACATGTGGAGATAGTACTTTGTATGCCCCTATGATCCATATATGGTGGTTCATGCATCTCTTACATAACAAATTCTTTAAAACCTTGCGTAATGCATAGCTTGTGATCAAAATGCAACAATCCATTACAAAAAGTGTAGTGATCCTCACTAAATGTGGTAGAATTATTGAAAACATTCCATGTTTGTGAAAAATAAAAGTCAGATGTATAAGTAGGAACCATGTCATGAAATGAATGAATATGAACAACAGAAATATTATTTGTTTGTGGGGATGGGAAATGACTAAGGGCATCAGCTACAACATTAGCTTTGCCAAGTTGATACTGGATCATAGGCTGAAAATTTTGTATGAAGGAAGCCCATTTGATGTGTCTATTTGAAATCCGTGGTTGATTTAGTAAATGCTTAATAGCTTTGTTGGTCGGTTTTGATTATGACTTTTGAACCCATGAGATAATGTATCCAAATTTTTAAAGCATGCACAACCGCCAAAAGTTCCTTATCATATGTACTATAGTTCTTTTTAGAAGGTTTAGTTTCCTACTTTCAAATGCAATGGGATGATCATTTTGCATCAATACAGCACCTATACATGAGCCTCTAGTATCTATAACTACGTGGAAAGGTTGTGCAAAATGAGGAAATTGCAAAATAGGTGCATGAGAATGCATGTTTGACTTTTTTAAAAGATCTTTGTTGTGCTAATCCCCATGCAAAATTTAATTTTTTCTTCAATAATAATGTGAGTGGGAGTGCTAAATAAGAAAAACCTTTTACAGACTTTCTATAAAAACTAGCTAATCCAAGAAAAGAGGGAACATCATTCACAGATTGTGGTACATGCCATTCTTCAATTATTGTAGTTTTTTTTTCTTTGGATCTACGTGAGCACCTTTACTCGAAACAATATGGCCTAAATACTCTAATTCCTTTTGGAAAAAGTAACTCTTTTCAAGATTTGCATAAAGTTTGTTTGTGCGTAACAAATTAAAAACGAATGCTAAAAGGTTTTCATGGACATCATCATTCTTACTATAGAGAAATATATCATCAAAGAAAACAAGAACAAAAGCTTGGTAGTCAAGAAAAATGTTATTAATCATGCATGCAAATGTGACAAATGCATTGGTGAGTCCAAAAGGCATTACCATGAATTGAAAGTGACCACTTTGAGTTCTAAAGGCAGTCTTATACATATCATTTTGTGTCATTCTTATTTGATGATACCCATATTTAAGATCAATTTTACTAAAGATATGTGCTCCACAAAGTTTATCTAGAATCTATCCTAGGAATAGGATATCTATTTTAATTGTGATCTTATTGAGTGCTCTGTAGTCAATGCACATCCTATAAATATTGTTCTTCTTCTCTACTAAAAGAATAGGTGCTTTAAAGGGAGAAGAACTAGGCCTTATAAGTCCTTTGTGAAGTAAATACTTAACGTGATTGGTTATTTCTTGTTGATGTAAAGGTCCATGCCTATAAGGTGCTTTATGGGGAGGAGAGCTACCAGGAATTAAGTCTATACTATGATCAAGGGATCCCCTAGAAGGTGGTAGTTTACAAGGAAATTCAGCCATAAAACAATCCTTATAGGAATCCATAAATGATTTATGTGTATCAGGAAGTCTCTGTGTATAATTGACTATGTTATTGACAAAAACAATACAATGAATTGTAGCCTTTCCAAAATACACATTTTACTTGAGTATAACTAATTAATGGAAATGGTTGGAAGTCATGTATGGCAGACAAACAAATATCTTGATTTTGAAACTTAAAACTCATGGTGTGTGTATGACAATCAATGCATGGGTTATAATGGTGACAAAATGGCATACCAACTATAACATCATAGGACTACAAAGGAGCAATTAAGAATGTGTGTTCATGTATGTATGAGCCTATACAAATTTGAACATTATGCACTTCACTTGTAACATTATATCTATTTCCTTGGAATGCGGCCTTAACTTTATACATAGAAGGAAGGGGGGTTAATTGGAGATGTTTCACTAGTATGTGAGAAATAAAATCATGCGAACTACCATCATCATGTAAAATATTAACAACTTTACCATTAATAGTACCTTGCATGCAAAGTAAATAATGGATAGAGATTGTGTTACCCAAGGTACTTAGATCCTGCTCCAATGCTTCTTCAGTCCAATGAGGTTGGATGTCTTCAGGAACCACCTCCATGTTATGTACTTGAGCTCCAACAAGCTTCATTTGGTTAGTTTGGAACCTACATTTAGCTTTAGTATGACCACACTTATCACAATTCAACAAGTGATATGAGCTCGCGTTTGTTGGGCATCCATCGTTGTAGTTTGAAGGGTTGGAGGTTGGGTAGGGTGTAAGGGGGTTGTTTTGGGTGTTGGTGAGAAATTGGATTGAGGAGGGCATTGAAAAATATGTGGACATGGAAAAGTAGGTGGGCATTGAGAAGGAGAAGAAGAAGAAAATGTAGAACGAGAATGCTTGAAGGGAAAAGTGGGTTTGATTGGTTCTGGTCGTTGAAGTGTTTGTTGTAAGCAGATGTACTTGGTGATGGATTGAAACTCTTTCTCAGCATCATGTGCATAAGAAATAGCTTCATAGAGGGTTTTGAGACATAGGGTGTTGAGCTTAGCTTGGATTCCCATCTCCAAACCATCTTCGTATTTACCTTGTAAAGTTTCTTCACGAATCCTTTCAGGCAAGCAAATAAGTACAACCAACATACGGAATACATCACTTCTTTTAGCCATGGCCGGTGACTAAAATACCTTGATGCGAAAAATTGATTGTATCTCAAAAAGTTGAACAAAACTCCCTAGAGGAATTCTGCTAGACTTGTAGTAGACTTCGAGATGCTTATACTCGCAAATCGAAACTGGTATATACCTTTGGCACAAAAAGATGAAATAGCATGCATAAGCACTATAATAGTGCGTTCAGAGGCCAAAAATAGCTCAGAGTGAAGCGGTTTTGATCTCGGAAACACACTGAGTACGACCACCAAAATTCATGCAATTCTGAGACTCCAACCAGAGGAGTGTCGGCGATGCCCTAGATGAAGTGGCGACCTGCTGTGATACCAATTGTTGGATTTAAACGTCCGTGGAAGCACACGAACAACACAAGGAAGAAGAAGAAGCTTGGAGCACAACACACAACATTGAATGTATTATTAGAGAATGTACAAAGATAAGTAGCGCATTAGGGCAATAGGTGTATATACAAACGGAAGGAAAAAATATCCTAAAGAGGGAAAAAAGTGCCCCAATGGTCCTAGTGTGTTCACACGCATCACTACCTCAATATATCAACACTTCGTGCTCATCTTCCTTCTCTTCTTCTATCTGCTTTACTTCTCCTTGTGTTTTTTCTTCTTCCTAATCTACTTTTGATTTTCCTTCCTCTAAAGCATGTACATATCTCATTTCCACATCCATATCTGTGTTATATTTTATGGAATATTTGGAGTGAAGGTTTAATGCCTTGAGGATTTTAATGTGTTTTGTGTTTAGATATAGCAGGTGGAGATCCATGAGGGTGTGAACACCCATGGACTTATTCAAATATTTTTGGAGATACTTAGAAGAATACTTTTGGAAGATAGTTATTTTTAGAAGAACTTATTTTTGTTATATTTTTGTAGAACAAATAATAGATCGCTTTAGAAATCGATAATTTTGTAAAAATAGAATATTACAAATTTGTAAATAAAGCGAAAACATGCTTTTCGAAGCGCGGCCCTCATGTATCTTCTATTCAGGACATAATATGAATTTCATATAAATACACATGCTCTGATAGACCTATCCATTAGAGTATGTGGGGGGAGATTATACCCAATTTGGTCTCATCTCTTGTCTCTTTCTATCTCTGAGTACTTTTGTATGATTGTGTTTTTGTACTATGCTCTACGTTCGTGTGTGTGCGGGATCTGGGCGTCAACAACGGTATTAGAGTATGTGGGGGGAGATTGCACCCAATCTGGTGTCATCTCTTGTCTCTTTCTATCTCAAAGTAATTTTGTGTGATTGTGTTTTTGTACTATCCTATGTGTTCGTGTGTTTGCAGGATTCGGGCATCAATAGTGATATCAGAGCCAAAGTGTCCACGGAGGTGGTTTTGGCATTCGATTGCAATTTGTGGCATCCCATCCGTTCGCAATTCGACGTCCATCTCAAGCATCTGGTCTAGACCTAGGTTTTGGATCTCTACATATAGCCATGGACCCTTCTCAAAATATCAATGATTTTAGTTCCTCACCCCTACCTGGGGTATCAATCGAGCAACAAATAGAGCTTTTGTGGCATGAACTCCAACATGCCCCAAATGAAATAAAAGAACGTGATGATGCACTTCAACAACTACAAAGTGATGACAATAACCTAGTTCGGGTAGTGAAGTCCATTATTACTGCCCAAGAACAAGGCACACAATCCAAGATTGGTGCCAAGAATATCCAATTTTCAGGATTCGATGGGCAAAATGGCTAATTTGTTCTCTCATAGCTATCTCAGTTTGATGACTTCTATTATGATGAAACATATTCTGAAAATGAAGAAGTGAAATTTGTAACAAATAAGTTGGTGGGAAAAGCCCAGTTTATGGTGGAATGTTTTGCGCCATAGCACCGACCACCCCACCACATGGCAAGCATTTCAAGAAAAGATCAAGGAGTCCTTCCTTCCTCCTCAGTTTCACTTACATGTACATCGATCATGGAAAACTTTTGGATGGAAAGATGGAGATACTATGTCTACCTACACTAAGCATTTTTGGCAACAACTACCCCCTATGGGCTTATATAATGTGACATGTATTGGTTGCAAAAGGACTGTGGAACATTGTGCAGGGTGTTGAAAAATGTCCTATCACACCTACAACTGTTACAACTGCAGGTATTGAAGCTGATGCAGAAGGTGTCGTAGATGATGATATTTTGCATATTCTTGTTTGTGCTACGGTTTCTACTGCACCTATTGCAGAGCAGATTCATTGGGATGGTAGAGATACCCAGGTAGATGCATTGATAGCTTTGGCTCTCAAACGTGCCATTATTCTTCACATTTTCTCTTGCAAAATAGCTAAGGATGCTTGGGATACACTTACCACATTGTACCAAGCTAAGAATGAGGCTCATGCTGCTTACCTCCGAAACCAGTTGGAGAGTGAGCACATGAATGAAGGTGATTCTATGGAGAGTTTTCTAACAAAGATTAAAGACTTGAAGGAACAATTGATTTCTGTTGATGAGGTTATACCAGATAGCTCACTTGTGCAGATCATTCTGAATGGTCTTCCTATATCATACCAGAGTTTTGCTTCTACTCTTCGGTTCATGATGAAAGGCAATCCAAATGCCTTGTCTTTTGAGGAGTTAGTCTCTATTTTGTTGCAGGAGTATCAGTCCAGACAGAACAGGTCCATTATGTGTGTTGCAAATCAAGCTTTCTTGGCTAGTCAGAAGGGCAAGGAAAATGGAGCTCTTCAACTAGTAACCACAAATCTACTAATTCTACACAATCGAAGAGGGAAGAAAACTTGAAAAGAAATCGGAAAAGCAAAAATGGTTTTGCAAGTATTGTAAAGGAAATGATCATATCATAAAGAATTGTCCTAAAATGGCTGCTAAAGAGGCAAAGAAGAAAGAGGCTGGAAAGGTTATTGCAGAGGCCTCTACACCAAAAACAGAGTATGCTAATCTTGTGCAGGAAGAAGAGTGGGTGTTTACTACTGTTTGCAGTTTTGACCTATCTTCTCATGAGTAGTGCATGTCTACAGTAGACTCAGATGCTTGGTACTTTGATAGTGGGGTGACCAAACATATTACCTCACAGCGTTGTCGTCGAGATTTTCTCTCCTCTCTCACTTGTGAAGGCCTACAAAAAACATATTTGGTGAAGGTAGCCGGAATTCCCCGAGAAGTCCAGGATGCATCAAGGATGTCAAAGGAAGCTCACATACAAATTTTCAAAGAAATCAAGAAAGTCCATGGTAGCGGTCAAAGCTGGTCAAAGTTGGGAAATTAGGGCAAAAATTTGATTGTCACCAAATTAGATGAAAATCCTTATACCTATAAAGATTGTCAAAGGCAGTCTATAGCCCAAATTTCAGCAGAAAATGGATTTTGTAGCACATTGATATGCTATGTTCATTTTGTAAAAATGTAATTTCTCTAGTTTGACCCTACAAATTCTTGTATAGAAATTTATGTTAGCCATATGGTTTGGCATGTATAAAGATCATATGTGGCTACATATTTGTACAAATTTTCAAGGCCATCAGAGCTTCCTAGAGACCTTAATGCCACCTTGCAAGCTTCCAAATGTAGTCAAACTTGTACAAGGGAGATTCAGATGGGAGTTATCTCTGCATATTCCTGAAGGAGATCTTTGGAAACATAGTCCTACAAAGTTTCATCTTCATCAAAGCCTATTTGGAGGGTCAAAGAGCACAAAGTCCAGTTTTCAGGATCACCGCAGTTTTCTAGTTTAAGCAAATTGAAGGGTTGAAGGGCCACCACATGGCGAAAGCTGATTGAGCCATGTTGTACGATCAAGATGAGCTCATATTCAAGGGTGGAGATGCACTTATGCTTAAAGCAAGGAGGATCCACGAGTTTTTCCATAAAAGAAGATAATTTTTGACAATCAAAGATCAATAATGCAGCTTTTCTCTAAAAATAGTGGCTTATCTTATCTGAGTTGATGTCAGCACTGATCCGACGGTCCATATCATCCTCAGATCCAATGGTGGAGAATGAGGGTGCCTAAATTTCACTCCTTTACACTAGATTTGATAGAAAGAACAATTCCAAGCCATTGGTTTGATTAATCAAATGGTTGTAATCAAAAGTAGTGATCCTAGAGTTGAGAGTTGATTTCTCTAGATCTAAGGGCCCAAATTCATTCAAAAAACTATATAAACCCCCCTCCAAACTCCTAGAGCATCATTGTTAGGCATCCATAGGGCTCATGCTAGCTTACGGTTTCCTTGAGACGATCACCCTCGGTTGAGCGAGTGAGGATCCAAGGTGAGCTAGTATGAGTATAGAACCTAGTTTCAAATTTAAGTTAGAACTCCAATCTAGGATAGGCTCTTGAAACCAGCATCTCTATCTTGACTCACCCTCGATGGAGCGTGTGAGTGAATTAGAGCTGATTTTAATGAGTCTTAGACTTCTTTAGTTAGACGTTACGAGCCTAGACAGACATAGGGTCACTGGAGTGGAACTCACCTTCTTACGTGTGACATTCGGTTGAATTGTCATGGTTTGAGGGTCGGAACCACCTTTGATCAGTAAACTGCCTAGCTTGACGTACCACGACGATCTTATACATGTATCTTAATTCAAATCCTTTTAATTCATGTCACTTGTTACTTGTCTCTTATCTCCTCTCTCAGTCTCTTAAGTATTTTTACATGTCTTCTAATTCTTCTATGTGTGAGAAGGCTCCGCAGTATTACGTTGAACCAGTAAGGATATTTCTTTGAGCTTGTGAGTAAACTCTATCATCATAATTCACTTGCATGCATATAATCCATACATACCCATACATATTGATTAGTTTCTGAAAGTGTATAAGAAGCTCCAATATTGGACCATTCTTCCTTTCGAAACTGGTTTATGTGTAAGGGTTCCATCTATTCTCGTCATGCATACATATCATCCAAAGAAGACTATGCATATGGATTAGAGTTAGGAAGTGTTTAAGAAGCTCCTTCAATGGACCATTCTTCCTTCCAAATTTCATTCGTATGTATGGTTCTCTTTCATTCTTATCATTCATGTTCATAAATCTAACTTGCACTCCTACATTCCTATTCCCATAATCATTTCAACATCTCTCTCTTCTCCATACTCAACATTAATTTCACTTTCATGTCCTTAAAGCTTCCAACATTCATTAGCTTCATACACCCTGTGTGTGCCACGACCGGACCCGATCCACCCGGATTGCGATCACCTCCACATTTGAACCCGACGTGAATCGCTTTGTGGCATTTGCTTCTGATCTTGTTGGGAGGTTGTGATCCATATCCTTTGTTTCATATTTTTTATCCTCATCATATCATTATCACCATTCTTGAGTGTTATACTAGATTTCTCACAATATCGTGCACATCTTCGTCGTGAAGTAAACGCATTTGTGAGAGATCTAGAGCATCGTGCATCACTTGCTTATTCACATAAGATGGAGGAAGGATTCAAATCCCTTATTGTTGAGAAACAAGGCCAAAGAATAGTCTCTTCTATGTTGAGAGAGAAGGGAAAATTCAATGGCATCAACATCACAAGCTACTTAGATTTGTTTAAAGAGCAAGCTATGATTTTTGGTCTTCCCGAAGATCTTTTGATATCATTCTTTGAACGAATTGTTGATAGCTCTATCATAAACCGTGTCACTCAATATGATAGTCTTCCTTGGAGTGATTTTAGAAAGGAGATGCTCAAAGAATTCTATCTTGAAGATTATAGCCAACATAATCGAGATGGATTCTTACGATGGGTCAATTCTCCAAAGCCTAGTAGCTCTATTACTCACTTACAAAATGAGTATATTAGATGCTATGAACAACTTCCTGATGAGGATAAGATAACTTTGGAACTTGATCTTGTGATCAATTTTCTTAAGCTTCTTCATCTTGAAACTCGTAGGGAAGTTGAACGGCGATTAGAAGAACCAGATAAGCGCTATGGTCTTACTGACAATTGGCAAAAAGTGCGTAAAGTAGTAGAGGTTGTAGCCCATAGACATCAAAGACAATCCATGCTTTATGAGCAAACTAGTCTTCCTCAAGCTAGCCTTCCACAAACTAAGGAGCAAGTTAGAGAACAATCCCATGCTATGCTTTTTGACTCTACTCCTATTCCTCAAATGATGGAGCCTAATCAAGGTTTTAAAGTAGAGCCAAATAAAAGTGTAGTTGCGAAATAAAAGTGTAGTTGAACAATCTCAAGTGGATATTCTCACTAAGCAAATGGAAAGTCTTATTGCTACACAATCCAATTTGGCCAAGACTATAGATGCTTTACAATCTAATTACATCAAAACTTTCCAAAATCAAATGAACCCAATGACTTTTCAAGAGCCTAATCAACATGTTATAGCTACCAATCAAAATCCACAAGTAGCTCCTACTCAAGCATATCAAGTTCCTCCAATGCATAATCCTTCAATGCAAAATCCTCATCTTCATGTGCAAAATCCTCAAATGTATCAAAACCTGTATCCTCAAGCTTCTCAAATAGCTTTTCAAAATCCTCAAAATCAAAATTTTCAAAATCATCAACCGTATAATATGGAAGCTCCTCTTGCACCTCAAGTACCACATGTTGCTCCCCAAGCTCCTCAAATACATCAATTGCATTTTCAAAATCCTAATTATCATGTTCAAGCAATACCTTATCAACAAAATCCTCAATTTCAAAATTTCCCACCACAAGTTAATCAAAATCCTCAAAATCAAAATGGTTTTGTGCGTGGCCCTCGTAGGTGTCCTTGGTGTGATTCGTTAGAGCACTTTTTGAGAGACTGTGAATTATTGAAGGCTGCTAAGGAGCAACGACTAGTAATAGACATAGACAAGAAAATCTGTGACTATAGATCTAGGCTACCTTTGCAAGGAAATTATGGTAAGGGAGGAATGAAAAAACATTATGAAAATATAACCATAATGGACGTAGGAACTAGAGGAGTGAAACTTGAAGCTCTTGATGAACAAGTAGAATCAAGTAAACCCACAAAGGAAGGTGATTTTTCCATAGAGGCTTTAGTAAGAGCACGGGATGAGATTAGGAGAATAACGGCTTGGGAGTCACCGATAGAAGATCAATCTCTTATTTCTCACATATCCAATGTAGAAGAAAAACGAAAAAGAGATGAAGTTGAGCCTAGTGAAAGAAGAGTGACTCGAAAACAAACCTAAGAGGGAATAGAAACAATCATAGAGCAAGGAGAAACATCACAATCCAAAGATAAAAAACAAGAATCAGAACCCAATGAACAAAAACAAGAGGAGAAACAAAACGGGAAGAAGACAAAGCAAAGAAAAACAGAACCAAAGCCTTTAGATAAACAAGAACAATCAAAACAAACTGAAGACCAAACACGAGAACATGAACAAAAACAAGACCCTGAGCAAAAACAAAAGAAACCAAAGAGAAAACCTAAAGCCATCTTGATTTCAGAAATTGAGAGAAAAATAGATCCTATGGAGATTTTAGATGACATTTTGCTTAAGAGTCAAGTGACTATGTCTTTAGAACAAGTTTTCTCTATTGCAAAGCCTGTTTTTAAAGATAACTTTATCGGCCTAATTAAAAGGAAGAGGTTTCTGCTTAATCTAGATACTGAGATGCAAGATTCTCTAGATCAAGATCAAGCTATGAATGAAGCCTTAAACTTTGATGAATCTGATGAAGAGGACTTTGATGATGATGAAGTAAATGTTAATAAAAATTTCTTAGGACCTATTCAACCTGACCATGAAAATCATGAAAGCAATCCTGAAAGTCACTTTAAAAGAACATTTTGGTCTAGAGGTACATCAGAGATGCATGTTAAAATAGGAAATGATAAGAACACTATCACTGTAAATGCATTAGTAGATTCCGGCTCTGAAATCAATGTCATTTCAAGAGAAGTCTATGATAAGTTTCGATGGCCCATAGATAAAGATTGTGGATGGCGTATGAGAACTGCAGATAATGGTGTAGGTACCCTGTATGGAGCTTGTGCTAGTGTGCCCATATCCATAGGAGGAATCACAGAAGAATTTCACTTTTTTATTCAAGATAATTGCTCCTATGAAGTTCTCTTAGGTCAACCCTTTATTTGTGAGAGTCGTATGGAAACTAAAGCCATGGATGATGGGTCTACCTATGCTAGATTCAAGTCTAAGGATGGAATGCAATCACTTCAAGTCATGACAGTAGGAGTGAATCATCCTAGGAATCGATTGTCAATTAGAAAGAAACCTATTGTTACTCAGGGTCATGAGCATGCTTGTAGTGATTGTGCACCTCGATTCATGTTTGGAGCTACATATGATCAAAATTTCGGATAGAATCCATTGTTGAGCGGGACAACAGTGGATATTGGTTTGACATCGCGCAGCCAACCAACCTGTTCAATAGTTTGTCACTTTGTTTTCCACATTCTAGATTAGATTTTCTTCATAAGAGTCAATTGTCCAAGTCTTTTATCCAAAAAACCCAAAAAAATTATAAAAACAACAAAATCATGGAACATGATGAGAACATTGAGCATGTGATTGAAACATCTCATTGTTTCTCTACTCTTGAGGAGTTAGAGTTATGTCTTCAACAAAATTCTAATTCCCATATTATTCTTCTTTCTTCCCTTGATGAGTATGCTCTAATCCAAGAGTATGCTCTCAATGTTGACAAGTGCTCAAAATTTAACCAAACACATGATGCCTTAGTTGAAACAAAGTACAAAACTGTAGAAAAAAAAATCAAACCCATAGCTCAACCATTACCTCAATGAAGTAATGAAAACATTATTGATGTGAAAAATGATCCAACTCTTCGGGATAAGAAAAACATAGGACATACATTCACGGATGAGACAATCAAACAAGTGAAAATTGGTAGAGATGATGACTTTCTTTTGCCAGCAGAGAGAGATAAATTTGAGGGAGTCATACGTAGCCATGGAAAAGCCTTTACTATGTATCCTCATGAGATTGGTTGTGTAGATCCTAAGCTAGTTGCACCCATGATAATCTTTACTATTCCACATATTCCATGGAATCTTCGTCCTATACCTGTTCCAAAGGCTCACTTACCTGAGCTAATGAAACTACTTAAGGAGAAGATAAACATGAGAATTTTAGAGCCATCTTTTGCACCTTACTCAAACAGATGGTTCACTGTGCCTAAAAAGAATGGGAAACTACGTTTTATTCAAGATCTCCAACCCGTCAATAAAGTCACCATAAGGAATGTAGGAACAGGACCCATTGTAGATGAGTTTGCTTAATCATTTTCAGGACATTCTATCTATTCAATGGGTGATCTATATTCTGGATATGACCAATTCCAATTAGCAATTGATAGTCGTGACATAACCACAATGAAAACTCCTTTAGGCTTAGTGCGAATGTGTACTTTACCTCAAGGAGCGACTAATTCTGTGGCTCATATGATGAGTGCTATGAATATGGTCTTACATGACTTTATCCCTCATATAACTATGCCATTCATTGATGATATTCCAATTAAAGGGAGTGAGGAACGTGAAAAGGACATTACTTTAGATTCATCGGGATGTCGTAAATTTGTTCTTGACCATATCTCTGATTGTGAAAGAATATTTCAACAATTTGAAGAGGTAGGTCTCACATTTTCCATAGAGAAATCTGTTTTTGGTGTCAATGAGGTACTTATTGTTGGACATTTATGTGGCCATTATGGTGGAAAGCCATACTCACAAAAAGTTGATGCCATTAGCAAGATTTCTGAAACATGTAACAACGTGAGTGAGGTACGTAGATTTCTTGGTGCTTGCATCTTTTATGTTATTTGGATCCCACACTTTGCTCATGTTGCTGATTGTCTTTATGACTTGTTGAGGAAGAAACGAAAATTTATTTGGACTGACAAACACACTCAAGCTATGCGTAAATTGAAGAAATTATTGCTTAAAGCTCCCATCCTTAAGCATGTAGACTATTCTGCTAACAAACCTATTATATTGACTGTTGATACTAGCCCTATTGGTATAGGTTGGGTCATAAGTCAAGATGATAGTGAAGGGAATAGATATGCAATTAGGTTTGGTGCCAAAATTCTACATGAAACACAACGAAAATATCCACAAATCAAACGAGAACTATGGGGTATGGTAACAGCTTTGAAAAGAGACAAAGAATATTTCATTGGTGCAAATGTCAAAGTTGAGACTGATTGTTTGCCTCTCATTGGAATGATAGCCAATTGTTCATCTCCTGATATAGCCATGCTTAGATGGATCTCATATATTAAGTTCATAAATCCTGAGTTAGTTCATATTTCAGGTAAGTCAAACTCAGTTGCTGATATGTTATCAAGAGCTAGATTTGATGATGATCTTGAAAGTGATCTAATAAAGAATGTGAATTTAGTTGACTATGTTCCACATATATATGAGTATGAGAAATTTCATGAGTCTGAGTACGAAGATGAATGGAGAGACATAGGAAAGTATCTCAGTACACTACAACCATTACCTAGCTGGACTACGAATAGATTCCGTAACATTAGGAAACGAGCTTATAACTTTTTCCTATGTAATGGTTATCTTTGGAGACATGCTAAGGGTAAGGTTAATAATCCACAACGAGTCCTGGGAAAACGAGGTCTTCAATTGCAAGTAATGAAGGAAATGCATGAGACATTATGGGCCGGTCATAAAGGATTTTTTGGAACATATGAAAAAATTAGAAGTACCTATTATTGGCCTAGGATGTATGTTGACATTAGTAGCTATGTTTCTACATGTTCTACTTGTCAACTTCATTCATCAGTCAAACATAGAGATCCGTTGCATCCTACTTATCCACCTTGTATTCACTACAAGTGGGTAGTAGATCTTGTAACTATGCCTAAAGGTATTGACAAAATGCGTTACATTATACTTGCAAGAGAAGATTTAACTAATCATGTAGAGGGACGTGCATTACGATCTAAGACCACTTACAATGTTTGCAAATTCTTGCTTGAAGATGTCATAAGTCGCTTTGGGTACATAGAGAAAGTAGTTGCCGATCGTGGAGAGTTAAATGCGAGAGAAGCTAAAGAGTTCTTTGAGCATCACGGTATTCGTTTGTCTCTCACTACTGCATATAACCCAGAGGCCAATGGTAAAATAGAGAGAGGGCATCCACCTATTGTGAAAGCCATATCTAAAGCATGTAATGGTGACATCAAACAATGGCCTAAATTCTTACCTTTTGCACTTTGGGCAGATAGAATGACATGCATACGTACTACTGGATATATGCCTGCTGAACTCATGTACTGTCAAAAACCATTGTTTCCAATTCAGTCTCATATTTCTGCATGGTCAAATTTGCCTTGGTCTGAAAACATGTCTACTGATGATTTTTTGAGTTTGCGTATTAATCAGTTAGAACAAGGTAAATTAAGACTTGATGATGCTGTTGAAAAATTAAGAGAATCTAGAATGAAGAACAAACATTATTTTGATAAAACTCATCGATTGCGTCCTAAGCCAATTGAAGTAGGAGATTGGGTGCTCATTTATGATAGTACATTTGACTCTCAATATGATGCACGCAAAAAGCTCACTCAACGGTGGTTTGGGCCATACATTGTATCAAAAGTCAACAACAATGGTACGTATGCTCTTTGTGAATTAAATGGTGTTGCACTAAAAACTTTGATTGCAGGTAAAAGGATAAAGCTATTCAAGAAACGTGATAATGACGAGTACATTTTGGATGAGGACATTGAAGAAGATGACAACAATGAGGCCGATTCATAAACAGGAGTATCCATGTTATTAAAAAAAAAAAAAAGTATAAAAATATCATTAATTTTTTAAGTTCATGTTGCTTTGTTTTTTTTCAAGTTCATTCTATTTTTTTTCCATGCTTGTTTCATGCATGTTTTTTTCAGTCTTTGCATCGCATTGCATATCCACATCACTTGAGTCAAGAAAGGCAAATGATGATTTCTCTACTTGTGTAAAATTGTATCTTAAGTAGTAACTTATCTACTAAGGAATTGATTATAATCTAGGATTGTGGAAAGATAGGGCATGTAGATTTGGAGGTTTATTTTGGTGAGATGACTTTCATATATAAACATGCATATGTATCCTATATCGAAAGCATAATTGTTGAAATCCTAGCTCCTGCTATTGCATGTTTCTACATCCTTAGTCCATCTCACAGCACTTGTATCGGAGCTTAAACGACTATTCTCCGTCATCAAAAATGGTTGTACCTTGTATCGGGGTTTAATTTTTCCCCGTCATAAAAAAAAAAAAGGGTTGCTACATGTTACCAAGAAGTTTACACTTTCTTCCACCCCAAAAAAGTGATCGTAACCATAAAGTTGCCGAATCATCATCATCATCAAAAAAAAAGAAAAAAAAGAGGAAGCCAAAGGAGGATAAAGAGGCATAGTAGAATAAATCACGGGCTATATAGGCAGATTTATGCATTAGTGGAGTTTAGTTAGATTTCCTTGCATGTTATTAGAGAAAGAGCATATTCATATTTATGTAGGAAAGGAGTTGATCTAAAATAAGCTAAAGATGAAAGATGTCTCTTGAAAATCCTAAATCTTTGTTTATAATCATATTTAAGGTAGATTGCTTTATGAAAAAGGTACAAAATTTTCTTCAAAATGAGAGGAACTGATGCTTAAAACGACTCAATACATCCACTTCGACTTCATACTGATGCTTCTTTTTTTTCTTTCTTGTTGCCAATGTTGCTTGTTCACTTGCATATATGTTGCCTATTTGTTCATGCATATTCATGTTGCCTGTTTCAATTCTTTCTTTCATGCAAATTTTGCTTCATGTCACGTTACCTACTGATTCATGCATATAATCAATTTTTCTTCCATGTTTCTTATGTTGCCTATAAAAGAATTTGATGCTTGGAACATTTTGTTTTTCACAGATGCTAGAGTGGCCCTTCCGGAGGAATCGCAGGTTTAGTGGGGGCGAATGTCGTCGAGATTTTCTCTCCTCTCTCACTTGTGAAGGCCTACAAAAAACATATTTGGTGAAGGTAGCCGGAATTCCCCGAGAAGTCCAGGATGCATCAAGGATGTCAAAGGAAGCTAACATACAAAGTTTCAAAGAAATCAAGAAAGTCCATGGTAGCGGTCAAAGCTGGTCAAAGTTGGGAAATTAGGGCAGAAGTTTCATTTTCACCAAATTAGATGAAAATCCATATACTTGTAAAGATTGTCAAAGGCAGTCTATAGCCAAAATTTCAGCAAAAAATGGATTTTGTAGCACATTGATATGCTATGTTCATTTTGTAAAAATGTAATTTTTCTAGTTTGACCCTACAAATTCTTGTATAGAAATTTATGTTAGCCATATGGTTTGGCATGTATAAAGATCATATGTGGCTACATATTTGTACAAATTTTCAAGGCCATCAGAGCTTCCTAGAGACCTTAATGCCACCTTGCAAGCTTCCAAATGTAGTCAAACTTGTACAAGGGAGATTCAGATGGGAGTTATTTCTGCATATTCCTGAAGGAGATCTTTGGAAACATAGTCCTACAAAGTTTCATCTTCATCAAAGCCTATTTGGAGGGTCAAAGAGCACAAAGTCCAGTTTTCAAGATCACCGCAGTTTTCTAGTTTAAGCAAATTGAAGGGTTGAAGGGCCACCACATGGCGAAAGTTGATTGAGCCATGTTGTACGATCAAGATGAGCTCATATTCAAGGGTGGAGATGCACTTATGCTTAAAGCAAGGAGGATCCACGAGTTTTTCCATAAAAGAAGATAATTTTTGACAATCAAAGATCAATAATGCAGCTTTTCTCCAAAAAAAGTGGCTTATCTTATCCGAGTTGATGTCAGCACTGATCCGACGGTCCATATCATCCCCAGATCCATTGGTGGAGAATGAGGGCGCCTAAATTTCACTCCTTTACACTAGATTTGATAGAAATAACAATTCCAAGCCATTGGTTTGATTAATCAAATGGTTGTAATCAAAAGTAGTGATCCTAGAGTTGAGAGTTGATTTCTCTAGATCTAAGGGCCCAAATTCATTCAAAAAACTATATAAACCCCCCTCCAAACTCCTAGAGCATCATTGTTAGGCATCCATAGGGCTCATGCTAGCTTACGGTTTCCTTGAGACGATCACCCTCGGTTGAGCGAGTGAGGATCCAGGTGAGCTAGTATGAGTATAGAACCTAGTTTCAAATTTAAGTTAGAACTCCAATCTAGAATAGGCTCTTGAAACCAGCATCTCTATCTTGACTCACCCTCGGTGGAGCGTGTGATTGAGTTAGAGCTGATTTTAATGAGTCTTAGACTTCTTTAGTTAGACGTTACGAGCCTAGACAGACATAGGGTCACTGGAGTGGAACTCACCTTCTTACGTGTGACATTCGGTTGAACTGTCATGGTTTGAGGGTCGGAACCACCTTTGATCAGTAAACTGCTTAGCTTGACGTACCACGACGATCTTATACATGTATCTTAATTCAAATCCTTTTAATTCATGTCACTTGTCACTTGTCTCTTGTCTCCTCTCTCAGTCTCTTAAGTATTTTTACATGTCTTCTAATTCTTCTATGTGTGAGAAGGCTTCGCAGTATTGCGTTGAACCAGTGAGGATGTTTCTTTGAGCTTGTGAGTAAACTCTATCATCATAATTCACTTGCATGCATGTAATCCATACATACCCATACATATTGATTAGTTTCTGAAAGTGTATAAGAAGCTCCAATATTGGACCATTCTTCCTTTCGAAACTGGTTTATGTGTAAGGGTTCCATCTATTCTCGTCATGCATACATATCATCCAAAGAAGACTATGCATATGGATTGGAATTAGGAAGTGTTTAAGAAGCTCCTTCAATGGACCATTCTTCCTTCCAAATTTCATTCGTATGTATGGTTCTCTTTCATTCTTATCATTCATGTTCATAAATCTAACTTGCACTCCTACATTCCTATTCCCATAATCATTTCAACATCTCTCTCTTCTCCATACTCAACATTAATTTCACTTTCATGTCCTTAAAGCTTCCAACATTCATTAGCTTCATACACCCTGTGTGTGCCACGACCGGACCCAATCCACCCGGATTGCGATCACCTCCACAGTGTAGTTTCTTCTCTTCACTCAAGCCTGCCCCTATAGGGAATACTATTACATGCACCAAAAACTCCTCTTATGTTGTTATGGGAGTTGATAAGATCATTTTGATTACTATTGATGGTAGTTCTTTCACTTTCTCAAATGCTTTGTTCGTGTGAGGGATCAACAAAAATCTCTTATCAATTTCTACATTAGCCAAGATTGGCTTGGTTGTGAAATTTTTCGACGACAGATGTATAGTTCATGATCTATCAAATGGTGATGTGATTATTGCTTTTGGCATTTTATGTCATGGGTTGTATAAGATCATGGACTATGAAAGATGTGTAAATGATTTGGCATGTGCAGTACATGATTCTCAGGCTATGTTAGATGCAAAGCTTTGGCATGCACGCTTTGATCATTAGAATTTCGCTAGTTTGCTACGCCTGCAAAAATCTGAAATGGCGTCCTCTTTGCCCAAACTTGAGGCACCTAAAAAACATGTTTGTGAAGGTTGTATTTTAGGCAAAATGCAGCATTCCTCCTTTCCAAAAGATGGTTCAGTTCAGGCTACTCTGAAATTGCAGCTTCTACATAATGATGTCTATGGTCCTATGTAGACACCTTCTTTTGGAAATTATCTTTACTTTGTGACTTTCATCAATGATTTTTCCAGGCATGCATGGGTATATCCATTGAAGGCAAAGTACGAACTGTTCATGTGCTTCAAACAGTTTTAGTTTTGGCTGAAAATTTGTGAACATGTAAAATCGGCACCCTCTCGTCTGATCGAAGGGGGGGAGGGATAATTTTAATGCATTTCTGGCTGAACGTGGGATAAAACACTAGTGTATGGTGCCGTATACACCTCAACAGAATGGAGTTATTGAACAAAAGATCAGGTCACGCATGGAAATGGCAAGGTGTATGGTCAAGAGTCAAGCTCTACCACATAGTTTCTGGCTTGAGGTTGTCATGTGTGCAGCATATATACTTAACAGATGTCCCACTAAAGCACTGCAAACTATCACTCCATATGAGGCTTTGCATGACCGCAATCCATCTGTTGCTCATTTGCGTGTTTTTGGTTGTCTGGCATATGCATTAGTGCCCGAACAACATTGCAAAAAATTCGATGATAAGCCGTAAAATGTATTTTTGTTGGGTACATTTCTAAAAGTAAAGGCTATCGTCTGTATCATCCATAGAATAAATACATTTTGGTTAGCCGTGATGTTGTTTTTGAGGAAGATGGTATTCAGCCATTGCTTTCATGTACTAAGAAGACATCTGTTTGCTCCAAAGACATGTATGATACTTTGCTGCCTCTTTTTACAGGTGGATAGTCTAGTGCTGTTCCTAATGAGGCAATATCTCAGCCTTTGCAGGTTTCATGTGATGATGTAGGTCATTCCATTTCCGATGCAGATTTACATGATGCACTTACTGATGAGAGAGATGATATTGATCAGGCAAGAACTATGTGAAAATGGTTGGTGCAGACCTACCTCACAGCAAATTAGATGCACCTCTATCATATCGTACCCGATCAGGATCTCATAGTGCCTCTTTTGCATCAAATTGCTATGGTATGGCTACATCTATTCTTTGTGATGAGACTAAGCATGTCTCCTTTGATGAAGCACAAAATTCAAAAAATTTGATGGCTGCTATGAAATCTGAATATGATGCAATAATGAAGAATGGTACTTTGTCTTTATGTGACTTGCCTCCTAGCAAGAAGGCCATTGGCACTAAGTGGGTATACAAGCTGAAGTGTAAACCTGATGGTACAGTTGACAGGTATAAGGCTAAGCTTGTTGCAAAGGGTTATGCAGAGGAAAGAGGCACTGTTTTTTATGAGACCTTTGCACCTACATGTTGAATGACTACTGTTCGGAGCATTTGTGCACTTGCAGCACATCATGGTTGGAATGTATATCTGTTGGACATTAAACCTGCATTTCTGAATGGTGACTTGAATGAAGAAGTGTATGTTTTTCAGCCCCGTGGCTTTGTGTAGAAGGGGCATGAACAACAGGTGTGTACGTTAAAGAAGGCATTACATGGTTTAAAGCAAGCACCACGTGCATGGTATGAGAAGATACATACCTATCTGATTGCACATGGTTTTGAGAACAGTCCAATTGAGAGCACCTTATATGTTAAGCGTGCTAATAATGTGCTTCTGATCATTGTTGTCTATGTTGATGACATGCTGCTCATTGGTCCTATTGAGAAGCATATTGCTGATTTTAAGCCTGATTTGCATGCCTCATTTGAGATGTCTGATTAATGCATTTGCATCACTATTTGAAGATTCACTTGATGCAAGGTGATGGTGGAATGGCTTTGTGTCAAACAAAATATATTGACACATTATTGCAGCATTTTGGCCTTGAATACTGTAAGCCTATTGCCACTCCTATGGAGATAGGTTTATGATTGAGTTTTCATGATGTTGGAGATGCTTTTGATGTTGTTCTCTATCAGCAGGCTATTGGATCTCTGATTTACTTAGTATGCATTATTTGGCCAAATATTGAGTTTGCTGTCTCACAGATAAGCAGGTTTATTTAATGGCCGAGGATTCAAGCATTGACAATTGGTTAAGTGCATCTTTCGCTACTTGAGTGGCACTCAGCTACTTGGGTTGTTCTATCACAAGGGGGGATCACTACCACCAGATTTGCATGCTTTTTCCAACTCTCATTGGACGGATTGCTATGACACATGTGTGTCCACTAGTGGCTTTTGCTTCATGCTAGGTAGCTAATGTATATCTTGGTTGAGCAAGAAGCAGCCTACTGTGGCCACTTCTAGTTGTGAGGCTGAGTATAGTGTAGATTTCAGAGCGATTGTTGAGTGTGTGTGGCTCATATGCTTTATGGCTGATTTGGGTGTTGGTCAGTCTTCTACCACCACCATCTTCACTAATAGTCAGAGCGCATTGGCACTTGCGAGGAACCCTATGTTCCATGCTCGCACTAAGCACATTGACGTGCATTATCATTATGTCAGGAAGAGGTTCTCTACTGGGCAGATCAGCTTGGCAATGAAGATGCAATTAGAAGAAATCAAAGAGTAAATAAAAGATGCAAGGGAGTTAGAGAGAAGCCAATGCACTTACAACAAATGCTATGAGAGGATATAACATCCTTAATGAGAAGCTAGAAAATGAAAGGGCTGCACGGGAAAAGAAAAAGACCAAATAAATGAGGGAAATTAAAGAATGGAAAGACAAGGCTAATTCACAAGGCAAAGAAGTTTATACACAAGTGGGGGTACAACACAATATACATGATATAGTTTTGTCTTCTCATGTGCATGAAGTTCATGAAGAACTTCATGATGAGTATGAAAATCAAATTGTTAAATTTGCTCTAGATAGGGAAGCTAGGATGAGGTATATCAGGAAGATGCATGATGAGTATGAAAGTCAAATTGTTAAATAATTTGCTCTAGAGAATGGAGTCAGCCTTGATCAACACCATTAGGTAGCAGATGGCTTAGGGATTTCCTTTTGCATGCTAGAGCTGGAGTAGGAATTCCACCAAATGAGCACTTAGAATATGGTGAAGATTTGATTGTTAGAAAAGAATTGTTTGAGAAGGTTAATCCATCATGGAGGAATAAGTGGTTGGATAAAAATAAGTAATGTAGAAAAACATGGAAGGAAGCACCAATCCAATTGAAAATAAATTGAGATTATTGTCCAATATCAAGGAGAAGGGAATGGATAGTGTTTTGGAAAGGAAGGAACGACGGACATATTCTAGCAAGATGGCGAAACTATCCTAAAATTGCAGGACCGAAAAAGGAGCTTGACCAACAAGAAACTACTTGCTCACCTTTACCAAATCCTTGATAGAGAATTTAAAGGATCCAGTTGGTACATTAGTAAGCAAAATCCTCAAACTCATCATTAGTTGTATAGAAATCTTCACTCATATGGATGTGAGAACCCTTAATTATATAGGATTTAATTCAACCTCAGATGGACTTGTTTTTTATTTAAGTGAAACCCTAGACCAAATATGCTAAATGTCTTATTACATTAGAGTCATTTTTATGGGAAGTCACTATGTATAGATTTTTGAAGATGCATTTGACTACGAACTTTTTGAAAGGGAATCAAAGATTTTTGGAAAACTATCTACTGTCATGACTTCTAGGCTATCATCATATGAAGTAGCTTCTATAGAATACATAAAGAAAGATGTGATAGACAAACCCATAGTAGTTGTTTAATGGAGAAAAGCACTTTTTGAAATGGTCAAAGCTCTTAACATTACAGAAAGAAGAAGCCATGATTTGGTGGCACATGTATACCAAAGAAAGAAGAAACAGTGAGTACCATGAAATTATTGAAATATTATCAAGGATGAAAAAAGTTTAGGAGGGGAAGGATGTTAGGAGACACCTTCTTGGATAAAGAAGATAAATTGTTAAATTAGAATTATGTATTTTAGAAAGATTGGATGGATGTAAAAAAGAACAAGAGTCTTATTCATTAGAGGGATTAAATTATGTAATTTTTTGATATTTATTAGGGCTCTCAAATGTATAGAAAAGTGACTTGAAAAGTCTAGAGAACTTAATTTCCAAATCGGAAATTTGACACTTGAAAAGATAAATAAGTCAATTAGTGACTTATGTTTGGGATGATTCATTTGCATGGAGAAGACTTGAATGAGAACTTGAGAGATCTTATCTTTCAATTCTAATCTCGTCACTTGAGTTTCATGGTGATTTTTTGATGAATACAGGAGTGTTTCCCTTGGATTTTTCTTGTTAATCAACTGTTCTTTGAGTATTTCATCATAATAGAAGTTCTTCTCTTCACTTTCTATCTTCAATCTCATGATATTTGCTAAAGATGTTGACTGTGTGTATTCGGTCAAAATTGCCATTGTCTCTTCTTGATGATACATAAACTGAAATTTTCTTTTTGACTTCATATTGCTAATGTACATGAAAAATGCCATGATTTCGGCACAAGAGTCATCTGAAAAGCTTATTTCTAGCTGAAGATATATGAAACCCTAGTACTCCACATATAGATTTCATGAAATCTCTGTTGACGCTGAACTTGGTGATAATTCGTGGACACCATTGTCCAAGAAGGGGTTATGGTTGTAGGATACTTCTTGGATTCACAAATTAAAGGTGTTTAAGATGCTAATCTTTTATACTATGACTATTCGAGAGGACAACTCCAAAGGACAATAAACAACATCATATTGAGAGGTAAATGTACTACCATAAATGAGCACCCAATCTCCTACTTTGATCGACTTATGAGGCAATCGATGTGTTTTGTTAAAATAAATCTTGTTTTTCATTCTAGATTCCCTTAGTTTTTCAACATCATCATCAAGTATTAATTTGACTTTTTCTAATTGCTTAATGCACACAATCAAAAAATTATCATTGCACATGTTTTTAGACCAAGGAAAATTGGACCATGCAGAAATATAGCATTGAACTAGAAACAATGGTTTTTGAAAATACATGAGTTTAGCAGGTATATACCCTGTGTTATGTGTGCATGTCATTCTATTTGCCCAAAGTGCAAAAGGTAAGAATCTAGGACATTGTTTAATTTCATTGTTATATGCTTTAGATATGGCTTTCACAATAGGTGGATGCACTCTCTCTATTTTACCATTGGCCTCTGGTTTATATGCAGTAGTAAGAGACAAATGATTACCTTGGTGTTAAAAGAATTCTTTAGCTTCTCTCGCATTTAACTCTCCAAGATCTGCAACTACTTTCTTTCGATACCCAAAGGAAATTATGATGTCTTCAAGCAAGAATTTGCAAACATTGTAAGTGGTCTTAGATCATAGTGCACATCCCTCTACATGACTAGTTAACTCCTCTCTTGCAAGTACAATGTAATGCATTTTGTCAATACCTTTAGGCATAGTTACAAGATCTACTACCCACTTGTAGTAAATACAAGGTAGATAAGTACGATGCAAAGGATCTCTATGTTTGACTGATGAATGAAGTTGACAAGCAGAACATGTTGAAACATAGTTACTAATGTCAACATACACCCTTAGCCAATAATACATACTTCTAATTTTTTCATATATTTTAGAAAATCCTTCATGACCTGTCCATAATGTCTCAAGCATTTCCTTCATTACTTGCAACTAATGACTTCCTTTTCCTAGGACTCATCTTGGATTCTTAACCTTACCCTTAGCACGTCTCCAAAGATAATGATTATGAAGAAAAAAATTGTAAACTCATTTCCTAATGCTAGGGAATCTACTCGTAATCCAAATAGGTAATGGTTTCCACCTACTAAGGTACTTTCTTATGTCTCTCCATTCATGTTTGTACTCACACCCATGAAATTGGTCATACTCATATATATGTTAAAAATAGTCAACAAAGGTCACATTATGTAATATATCACTTTTGAGATCATCATTAGATCTAGCTCTTGATAACATCAACAATTGAACTTGACTTACCTCAAATATGAACTAACTCAAGATTTATGAACTTAGTATATCATATCCATGTAAGCATGGCTATGTCAAGAGATGAAAAATTGGCCATCATTGCATTGAGAGGCAAACAATCGTTCTCCACTATGACATTTGCACCTATGAAATATTCGTTGTCTATTTTTAAAGTTGTTACGGTAGCCCATAGTTCTCGTTTGATCTATGGATAATTTCATTGTGTTTCATGTTAAATTTAATCCCCAAAGCTAATTCCATATCTATTCCCTTCACTATTATCTTGACATATGGCCCAAGCTATACCAATAGGACTAGTATCAATAGCAAATATAATAGGTTTGTTAACAGAATAGTCTACACACTTAAAGATGGGAGCTTCAATAAATAATTTCTTCAAATTATGCATAGCTTGTGTGTTTTTTTGAGTCCAAATAAATGTTTGTTTCTTCCTCAACAATCCATAGAGACAATCAAAAACATGAGCAAAGCGTCAGATCCACATAACATAAAAGATGCAAACACCAATACATGTATGTACCTCACATTGTTACACATTTCAGAAAGCTTGCTAATGGCATCAACTTTTTGTGGTTATGGATAAGGATCATAATGACCACATAAATGTCCAACAATAAGAACTTCATTGACACTAGAAACAGATTTCTCTATGGAAAATTTGAGACCTACCTCTTCAAATCATTGAAATATTCATTCACAATTAGGGATATCCAAATGAATGGAAAAGTAGTTTTCTCTACACATTGCTAACTCCCTGTAATTGGCATATCATAAATTAATGGCATGGTTATATGATGGATAAATCATGTAAGACCATATTTACAACACTCATCATATATGAAACAAATCTAATCTCGAATGTGGAAAACAAAGTGACAAACTACTGTACATGTTGGTTGGTTGCAAGATGTCAAACTAGTGTTCGATGTTGTCCCACTCAACAATGGATTCTATCCCAAATTTTGATCATATGTAGCTCCATCAAAGAATGAAGGTATAGAATCACTACAATCATGCTCATGACCTTGAGTAACAGTAGGCTTCTTTCAAATTGGCAATGGATTTCTAGGTGATTTACTCCTAATGTCATGCCTTGAAGTGATTTCATTCCATCCTTAGACTTAATTCTAACATAGGTAGACCTATCATACATGGATTTAGTTTCCATATGACTCGCAAATAAAGGGCTGACCTAAGAGAACTTAAAAGGATCAATTATCTTGAATAACAAAGTGAAATTCTTCCATTATTCCTCCTATGGCTATGGGCACACTAACACAAGCTCCAGACAAGATACCTACACCATTATGTGTAGTTCTCATATGCCATCCATAGTCTTTATCTATGGGCATGGAAATTTATCATAGACTTCTCTTGAAATCACATTGATTTTGGAGCTAGAATCTTCTAATGCATTTACAATGATAGCATTCTTATCATTGCCTATTTTAACATGCATCTCTGATGTAACTCTAGACCAAATTTTTTTTTTCAAGTGACTTTGAGGATTGTTTTCGTGATTTTCATTGTTAGGTAGAATAGTTGCTAAGAAATTTTTATTAACATTTACTTCATCATGATCAAGGTCCTTGTCATCAGATTCATCAAAGTTTAAGGCTTCACTCATAGCTTGAAATTGATGTAGAGAATCTTGCATCTCAATATCTAGATTAAGCGAAAACCTATTCCTTTTAATTATATTGATAAATTTATGTTTAAAAATAGGCTTTGCAATAGAGAAAACTTGTTCTAAACACATTGTAATAGGCCTCTTTTCTAGTGAAATAATTCATTTTGAACTTTCTGAATCTCATTGTGGGGATAATGTTTAGAACGAATAGTTAGGTCATTTTATGCATGTAGGAAAAATTTTGGGTTGACAAGTTTCATATTCTCTCTCTAGACCTTAATTGCATCATGTTTTCCAGTGGGATTTTGAAGGTGAAGATGAAAGAATTAAGGAAAACTCTGTATGAGGGAAAGGTAGAGCAAGTAGAAGAGAATAAAAGTGCCTGTGTGAGATTTTTGTGAATCATGTTCTAAGTACCTCGTTCAGGGTCCTACATTTAGTTCATTGTAAGAAAATGCCTTGATTTTACTCTCTCTCTAGAATTTTAAACCTTGCAGGGCTCAAAGTGGCATTTGGAGGTGGATTTGGACCTCGAACGTCTCTAACACTATTGTGCAGATCGAAAAATTGAATAAAAGTGTCTCTCACAAGCTTAACCTAATTCCTCATTGTTTTTGAGTTATAGGGCTTTGAAAAAAAAAACGAGGGCTTGTCTAATTCTATTCGAATCCGTGATTCTCATGCTCACGTGTCACCATGTCTAATTATGTATGTTTTCGGATATGTCTTCTTGGTGTTTTTCTGCTATTTTTGACAGGTATGCTAAAGAAAGGAAGTACACTACGATCGCATGGCTTTTTGCGAAAGTTTTGGAGAAACTCGACTTTTTCTAAATTTGGTGGATCGCACACTTCTTTGGGGAGCACGGCTACGATCAAACGGAAAAAGATAAGAAGGCCTGCGCATCAACATGGAGGACACACAGAAATATGAGAATTACCTTGTGATTGAGAGTGTGATTGAGAGTGTGATTGAGAGTGAGAGTGAGAGTGAGAGTGTGATTGAGAGTGCGAGTGAGAATGCGATTGTGATAGCTCGGGGGTGGTCGGGAGGTAGAGGCTTCGTCAAGAAGCTATTGTCCAAAGCTACTGTAACCATTGATTCACATCTATAATATCAGAATTCTTCCTTCTCTGCGTCATATTTGTTCTACTCTTCCGCATCAGATTTTCTTTTACCTTGTGCAATCTCTGCGTTCTTCTCTCCACTCTTATTTCTGAGTAATCGAAAGATTGTGATTGGGGATAGATTTTGATTGAGGAAACGCTACACACATAGTAACTTGACAGTTAAGCAATATGTCATTTGAAATCTCGATAGGATCTATTTTTTCTCTCAGTTTAATCAATACGGCTTTGGGTTTTCTCTTTGGTTTCTTTTATTTTTGCTCAAGGTCTTGTTTTTTTTCATGTTCTTGAGTTTGTTTTGATTGTTCTTGTTTCTCTAAAGGCTTTGGTTATGTTTTCCCTTTTTGGCTTTTTCTTTTGAGCTTTTTGTTTCTCCTCTTGTTTTTTTTCATTGGGTTGTGTTTCTAGTTTTTTATCTTTGGGTTTCGATGTTTCCCCTTGTACTATGATGGTTAATATTCCCTCTGAGGTTTGTTTTCGAGTCACTCTTCTTATAGTAGGCTTCGTTTCATCTCTTATTTGTTTTCCTTCTACATTGAATATGTGAGAAATAAAAGATTGGTCTTCTATTGGTGAATCCCAATCCACTATTCTCCTAATCTCATCTCCTGCTCTCATTAAAGCCTCTATGGAAAAGTAAACCTCCTTTGTGGGTTTACTTGATTCTACTTCTTGTTCATCAAGAGCTTCTTGTTTCACTCCTCTAGTTCTTGCATCCATCATGGTTATATTTTCATACTGCTTTTTCTTTTGTCCTTATTGTAATTTCCTTGCAAAGGTAGCTTAGATCAATAGTCACAAACTTTCTTGTTTATTTCCATTACTAGTCATTGCTCCTTAGCGGCCTTCAATAGTTCATAATCTCTCAGAAAAGTGCTCTAACAAATTAGAACAAGGACAACTACGAGGACCATGCACAAAACCATTCAGATTTTGAGGATTTTGATTAAGTTCTGGTGGGAAATTTTGAAATTGAGGATTTTTTTGGGAAGATATTGCTTGAAAATGATAATAAAGATTTTGATAAGGGGATTGATGTATGTGAGGAGCTTGGGGAGTATCATGTGGTAATTGAGGTTCAAGAGGATCTTTCATAGTATATGGTTGATCACTTTGAAACTTTTGATTTTGAGGCTTTTGAAAGTTGTATGAGAAGAGGATACATGTTTTAATACATTTGAGGATTTCGCACATGAGATGAAGATTTTGCAATGAAGGATTATGCATTGGAGGAAACTGATATGCTTGAGTAGGAGTTCCTTGTGGATTTTGATTGGGAGTTAGAACATGTTGATTAGGCTCTTGACAAGACAATGGATATATTTGATTTTGAAAAGTTTTTATGTAATTAGGTTGTAAAGCATCTAGAGTCTTGGTCAAATTGGATTGTGTAGAAATAAAGCTTTCCATTTGCTTAGTGAGATTTCCACTTGACATTGTTCAACTACACTTTTATTCGGCTCTAATTTAAAACCTTGAGTAGGCTCCATCGTTTGAGGAATAGGAGTAGAGTCAAAAAGCATAGCATGGGATTGTTCTCTAACTTGTCTTTAGCTTGTGGAAGGCAAGCTTTAGGAATACTAGTTTGCTCATAAAGCATGTATTTCCTTTGATGTCTATGGGCTATAGCCTCTACGACTTTACATAATTTTTCCGAACTATCAGTAAGACCATAGCATTTATACGACTCTTTTAGTCACCTTTCAACTTTGCTGCAAGTTTTATGATGATAAAGTTTAAGAAAATTGATCACAAGATCAAGTTCCAAAGTTATCTTATCCTCATTATGAAGTTCTTCATAGCATCTAATATACTCATTTTGTAAATGAGTAATAGAGCTATTAGGATTTGGAGAATTAACCCATCGTAGTAATCCATCCCGAGTATGTGGGCTATAAGCCTCAAGATAATTCTTTGAGCATCTCCTTTCAAAAATCACTCCAAGAAAGACTATCATATTGAGTGACATGGTTCATGATTCTTGAGCATAACCCTTTGAAACAAGCCTAGCCTTATACATATCAACTATTTCATTAGGTTTACACTTAAGCTTGTATACCCACCTAATGCCAATGGCCTTCTTGATAGGAGGCCAATCACATAAAGACCAAGTACCATTTCTCATGATAGCATCATATTCTGATTGCATAGTAGCCATCCAATTTTCTGAATTTTGTGCTTCATCAAATGAAACAGGCTCATTCTCATCACAGATACTAGAGACAACCATAGCATAGCAATCCGATGCAAATGAAGCACTATGAGAGCGAGAACGAGTACCGCATGACAGAGGTGCATCTAGTTTACTATCATGCAAAGTCTGCACCAGCCATTTTGCCATAGTTTTTTCCTCATCAATATTAGCTCTCTCATGAACAAGTGCATCATGTAAATTTGAAAACATGCACACATTTTCCTTATGCTATCCTAGTTTCTTCCACGGCCAAACCAAAAAGCATGACGACGACTCAACTGGGCTAGAGAGTAGATGTGGAAAGAGCAGGTCAGTAATGCTGTCGAAAAGGATTGACGCATCCTATGCATGATTCATCCATAATTTAAATGCTCGCAGTCAAGGCAGATACTGGAAACACCTACAGAGAGAAAGACAACTTTGCTAAAGTCGTGTGGACAACTAGACTCATAGATGACCATGGACACCTCTATACCCACCATGAGTGTAGTGATTGCCTCTGAGTCTGCCACCGTAATAGCCGCCACCGTAATGGTGATCGTTCTTTTTGTAATAACCAACATGTGGTTGTGAGCTCGTAAATTAGGAAGCAAATAAACTAAATAAATTAAATAAATTCCAGGCAAGCATCCGGCGACATATAGATGAGATCCTAGCCTAACCACTCATACACATCGTTTTTTTTAATATAAAGGAAGTTCGGCATTAGCCTACTCTCCCGAACTTGAATTAAATAAAGAAAAGTACAAGAGAAGGGGACTAGTGCCCACGGGACCCCCCAAATCCCACAAAGCAGGGGAAGCTTTTACAGAGCTTAGATGACATTACAAAGAAGGTTAATTACCCTCTCATCACCCTCATGTGGGGCCCACTTGGGTTTAAGCTTGTTGTCTATCAAAAGGAGTACTTGATGATGCCTAAAGGGGGGGGATTTTTTACAGTTGACAATCCTTTTGCCAAGGAGGAACAACGATTTCTCAATTGACCACTCCTTGGGGGAGTCACCGAAGTTGAAAGCACATCTTTCCCGCCAGATTTTCCATAGGACCTCCCCTCTGATGGCGTTCCAGAGAGACGCGGAGCAGCCGATCGCTTCTCCCAGCAGGGCTTGCTGCCAACTGAGACGTTTTTGAAGTCTAATTCTCTTTCCAACCACCTGCCAGAGTCTGTTGGAGTAGGGGCAGGTAAAGAAGATGTGTGAAACATCTTCGATAGACCGGTAGCAGCGTTTGCACCAGGGAGGGGTCCCACAAATTTTGCTAGCCTTAAGGTTGGTCCAGATTCCATGATGAAGAATTTGCCATAAGAGGACAGACTTTTTGATTTCTATGAGGGGATGCCAGATAGCCATGAACTTCATGTCCCACCGAAGCCGCGTGCATGAGAGGCACCACTTTTTGTTGAGGTTAACCTGATAGTCGATCGTTTCTTTGATGTTCGGGATTTTTGATAGGCTGTTCCCGTTGTGCCATTTGAGACCAAGCGAGCTCGACATGTCGTGTCCCATGAGAAGGCGAACTTTGTGTCGGTCCCAGGCGAGACATCTGCTTTGCAAAGTGTTCCATTCTTCATGCGAAATGTTGATGCTAGGGCATCCTCAAAGTTGATCCAGCGGTTGGTGTCTTGTTTCCAGAGACGTTTCCATTTTTTGAAGCCTTTGTTCCATAGCTTCTTGGCATTTTGAATGTTCCAAGATTCCACACTCCGGATGCCATGGATCGGAAACCAGATAGAGTCGTTTTGTCTGATACCGGCAGCCCACTTCCAGTCTTCACTGATTCTTGTGAAGCTTTTGACTTTATTCCAACTCTTCCAAAGGGAGCACACCAGATTGGAGCCTTTCGGGAAGACGGGGAGCGGGGAAAACAGCAAGGTCAAGATGTCAAGATTCTTCCAATTTGGGAAACCCTTGAGCGCCAACTCATTCTTGTTTCTGTTTGCAATCCACATCCGGTTATCTCCACCTCCTTGCAGGAGCTGCAGTCACCTGGCAAGGCAAGAAACAAGATCGGGTATCTCTATCCTCCACTGAGACTGAATACATGTCCATGACACTTGCATTGAAAGAAGGATTGTGGCTGAAGCAACTACTTGATGAAACTGGAGTTTTCCCTGTTCAAAAATTGGTACTTCATTGTGATAATCTATGTTCAATCATGCTCGCCAAGAAATTGAAACACTCTGAAAAGACAAAGCACATTGCCATGTAGCTACAATTCATTAGAGAAGTAGTGCGCGATGAAACACTCACATTAACTCATATACGAATGGAAGTACAATGGGCTAACTTCCTCACAAAGTCTCTCAACAAAATTAAGCATGCTGAATGCTGTAAGAATGTAGGACTGAGCATTTGTAAAACCACTTCCTAACGTAGGGAGGTGTGTTGTGAGCTCGTAAATTAGGAACCAAATAAACTAAATAAATTAAATAAATGCCACGCCAGCATCCGGTGGCATACAGATGAAATCCTAGCCTAACCACTCGTACACATCGTTATGTATATATATGGAACCATGCATCAATGAATAATAACGTCTTGTTTTATACAGAGTCTGTTGTATACCCTCTGGTGTGCGTGTCCCTTTCCATAATAGCCATGTCTTCCTCCGTAGTAACCACCATGGTAACACTTCGCCTGGTGAAGATTCATTGCGTCTCCAGCAGCTTCGACAGTTTTCTCGTTGCTTGTTGCTGCTTTGCTCTCATGCAGTATTCAAGAGTCAGCATTGCCAAGATTAATAAACAAACAGGTAACACTTTTACGCTTGCCATATTGATCGTTACGAGAGACGTTCCGCTATGATGAAGGAGAAGCTCGCCGTTTAAATAGAGAGAGGAGGTGACACACCCACTGTCGATGTGGCTGGCACGTATCCACGAATCGTGACGGAGACCATGGATCGAATTAAGAGAGTTAAGTGAAACGATGGGAATTTGGCTGCTGCAATGCAGCTGCAGACACGCATGACGAGTGGAACGGTACGTGCATATGGTGATGAGGACAGCAACGATGTCAGATGGGCAGAATTATAATCATCAAAAATCATTTCCTTTCTTGACAAACAAAGCAAAAACTATGAAGTTAGCAAAACAATGGAGGCCATGAGGCTAGAGAATGGCCAAGGCCATAGCCACTTTGGTATATCCCTCCTTACAAGAGCAAGGCATGGCATTGAATGCTCCCTTGAGGAGTGGATTCACTTTTATTGCTATGGAATCAAACTTTGATATTTAATTAAGGATTCTAATGGAAAGAAACTTCATGGGAAGAAGATTGCTTATAGAAATCTCATAGATCCCTATTTCAATTATTATAAATAAGGCCATTTAATCAAGGACCACTGTCAGGATGAAATTCCTCAGGGAAGTGTAGCTCAAGAATGTTTTTCAAGTTCATTTCATTGATTTTTTAGGTGTGATTTGGTGTTTTTGACTACAGAGTTATAAATTGTGCATGATTTGGTTAATTTAATTGTTTATGTGATGAGAAACCATGTCGTGTTTGTACATTACACCTGTATATTTGTAAATAGCTCACTGCAACTAACTTTGAACCCTTGAAGCCCTTGAAAATCCTAGTTTTAACCCTTGAAATCCTATGTTTGACCCTTAGAAACCATAGGATTTGAGCCCATTAGTTTAAATAGACCATTTGATTTATGTATCTGACCTTAAAGATAGGCAAACCCTAACTTTCTCCCAATCAAAACCCTAGGTTGGAAGCTCAACTTTTCCTCTTACCCTAATTCTAACCCTTCGATTTAATTTAATTTCGTACATAAAGTGTAAAATCAAAACTTAATCCAAAACTAAAAAGGGAAAAAAAGAAACAAAAATACAAAACGAAAAATTGGGAAAATAAAAAGAGAAAAACCAAAATAGAAATAAAAGATGGGATTTTCCAAAAATAGAAAGAGAACATGGAAGAAGATTCCAAAAATAGAAATGATCAATAGGGAGGTTAGAATATTCTAGAGAGAAGTCCTAGGGGAAACCTATAAATAGATGCCCTATCCTCATTTGGTTTTCTCCGCAGATTTTCTCTCCAGGTATGCTCCTTGTCTTTTCTTGTTAATTCAATTTCTTCATGCTTTACTTTTATGTTTATACTTTATGAATACGATGTTGGGGTTCTGTCTATGATCATCACCTCTCAAGCTCTCCATCTTTGGGCACCATGTGGAGAGAGAGAGAGATAGAGAGAGAGAGAGTACAATGATGGATAGAAAGAGAGAGAGAAAGTGAGAGAAAGTTTTTCTCCTCTTACTCTTGATTGTAGAACTAGTGATGCACGCGATTGGAAGAAGTCCATCACCTAAAGTAGAGAGAGAGAGAGAGAGAGAGAGAGAGAGAGAGAGAGAGTAAGAGAGAGAGAGAGAGAGAGAGACAACTCAGAGACTCCTCTCGACATGCAGAAGCTTCCAGTGATTGGGCACTAAAGAACACCATGTGCAAGGCATCGAGGCACAGAGAGAAAGGCTTATGTTGGGGAGGATGTGGAGAGAGAGGCTAAGAGAAAGGAGAGAAATTGGGCCATGGATGACTGTAGACTTGTTCATGAAGATGGACTCAACGCGCAAGAAAGGTGTAGTAGACATCCTATGGTGGAGATTGAGAGAGAGAGAGAGAACAGAATAGACAAGTGCTATGTCTATGAGAGAGATATAGAGAGGAAGACAGAGAGAGAGAGAGAGAAAGATACTTAGGTTGCGGGGAAGACAATGATGAATATCGGTGCTGCTATCCAGAATCGCACAGATCATCCACCAAGAACGCACATAGAGCGAAAGGGGAGAGAGAGAGAGAGAGGGAGAGAGAGAGAGAGAGGGAGAAAGAGAGAGAGAGAGAGAGAGAGAGAGAGAGAGAGAGAGAGAGAGAGAGAGAGAGAGATAATGAGAGAGAGAGAGAGATAGATTTTCTCAACTCCCCTCCCACGACTTCAAGCACAAAGAGAGAGCGAGAGAGAGAGAGAAACAGAGAGAGAGAGAGAGAGAGAGAGAGAGAGAGAGAGAGAGAGAGAGAGAGAGAGAGAGAGAGAGAGAGATGTGTGCAAAAGGTGATCACCGTAGCACTTCACGAAGATGCAAAATTGGTCAGGAGAGAGAGAGAGAGAGAGAGAGAGAGAGAGAGAGAGAGAGAGAGAGAGAGAGAGAGAGAGAGAGAGAGAGAGAGAGAGAGAGAGAGAGAGAGAGAGAGAGAGAGAGAGAGAGACGAAGATGCATGGTTGAAGTCGGTTGAGAAAGTTGAAGAAGCTCCGAGAGAGACAGAGAGAGAGAGAGAGAGAGAGAGAGAGAGAGAGAGAGAGAGAGAGAGAGAGAGAGAGAGAGAGAGAGAGAGAGAGAGAGAGAGAGAGAGAGAGAGAGAGAGAGAGAGAGAGAGAGAGAGAGAGAGAGAGAGATGCATAGAGGCAAAAGGTCAGTGCTCACAAAGAGGTAGCATTGGGGAATAAATCCGAGAGAGATATGGAGAATAATCAAGGCATGTATGCAAACTATATGCATTTCATGTAGAATTAGTCAAATGAGAATCATATTGCAATAGATTCTATGAGGTGGGAGAATCCATTGCCTATGAGCAAGAAAAATTTTAAGCGCTAGCCTTTTAGTGCAAACAATAAGATGGATCTGAGTACATGGTTTCCATCAAGGCATAAAATTCTATGTGGCAAAAATCAAAATCCTATTGGAAAAGATTCTATGAGATGGCAGAATCCATTGCATATGAGCAAGAAAAATTTTAAGCAGTGTTATTTATCCCTAAAGGTGGGTATGGTAAAAAGACCTTTTAGTGCAAACAATAAGATGGATCATAGTACATGGTTTCTACTAAGGCATAAAACTCTATGTGGCAAATGGGATGTAATTCTAAGATGTTATTAATCAAGTCTTGACAAAATTTTCTCCAGTATGAACACATTTTTGCATAGTGTCTGACTTACATGTGGATAGTACGATTGTGTAAAACATATTTTTTCTCATTGGTCATGATGAAATATTGGGATGTTGTTTTTCCCTTCATCTAAAGAGATTATTATAAATATTGTTCTCTTCTTTTGTAGTTGGTGATTGGAACACTTGCCCCTTTCTAGTCTTTACCACTCAAATCATTTCTACTTACAAGTTTAGGAGTGTTTTTCACTCGTTTTTTTAACTTGAAAAGCATTAAGATTCATGAACTTGGAGGGATTTATTAGGGATTTATTAGTGAATTTGTATATAGTACTTTCGACATTTACGTAATCAAAGCATAAGTTCTATTTCATGAGTGTAATAAAAGTTTTGTTAATATGCGCCCTGTGGATTTTCTCTCCATGTATAGGTTTCTCATGATTTGAAGAATATTATATGAAGTGAAAAAAAGTTTTCGAAGACTTAAGTGAAGCATTACCTCATAGATTCTTTCTAGATTTTCTCTTCAGGCTTTTTGAATGGTTTTGAAGTAAAGAGATTTAAAGTGAAGAAAGAGAAGCTTTGATCATAGACCCAAAGTGAAGATCGAAGACTAGAAGTTGAGAAAAGATCTTAATGTGAAGTGAAGTTGCTACTGCAAAGACCGAAGAGAAGTTGAAGGGTATTCTTTTGCACTATAGCGAAGTGAATGTTTTAAATTGAGTTATCCGTAGTGTAGCAAAATTTTTTTGTATTATTTAGAGTCACTTGGTGACACCAATTGTATATTCATGGCCATCATTGAGCATAGTTTGTTTATTTGGCATATCGAGTCTGGGGATTTTGATTTTTAGCATTGTATTTCCTTTTCCATATTTTCGACACATATGCCCTATGACTTCATTTCCACATCGCCAATCACTTTTCCCCTTTTCTTCTGAGGTGTGGGCCTACGAGACAAGGACCTACTAGGGCGAAATACCCAACATGTAGATGCCATCTGCCAGACCATGTGATGATGCACATCTAGTGGGACCTCCTTCGCACTTCAACACCTGAACCTCAACATAAGATCAGATATTCTAGATACTAGCATTTTAAGTTCTTTGAATATTCGCATTTTTCCACACACTTAAATAGAAAGATTGTTTTTCTCTACTTGAGTTTGATGATTCACGATTTGCATAAGTTTAGATCATACAAGTTTGCACTTTTCTAGTATGCCCTTGATTAGGAATCTACTTCTTTCATAGCTAAGATCATATAAAGAAGAAAATTAAACTCGACAAAATGACTGAAGAAAAATTTAGAAGATATAAAGAGAGATTTAAAGAAATGGAAATTAACAAGAATGAATCTATAAAATCAAAGTTTGGTATTGTTATGACTTTAATACAAGCTATAAATGCAATATCTTATACTATTCAAATAATAGGCATAAGTATTTACGACTTAAGAAAGGAAATGGATTCTAAGACTTTTGAGTTGAAATATAAGATTGACATGTTTACCAACCAAGTGAAGGATATACAAGTATTAAAATGTGACCATGAACATAAGGTAAAAGTCCAAGGCTTATCTACACAGAAACAATCATTTGATCGTAGAAGATCCATCCCTAGAGTGATACCTAGAAAATCAAATTGGATTGAGAAAAGACCTGTACATTGCTTTTGTTGTGATCAATATGGACATATGTTCTAGGATTGCATAGTGTATGAAAGTGCATGCAAACATAAACTAGTAAGTGAACATGAAGGTAAAATTTGTAAATATCAAGATCGATCCCCTTTAAATTTGAACATAGGAAGAGGTGAAATGAAGGAATACTTCAAGGAGACCAAAACTAGATCAAAGGCAATTCAAAAACTATGAAAACCAAAAAGACTTAAGAACAATAAATCTAATGAACAAACAAGAATGCTATCTATTGAAGTGAAGAGAAACCTATTGAAGAAACCAAAAGTAGACATTAAATAAAGATTCAAGAAACAAAATATTGAGGAGATATTAAAAGAACAAATGGAAATAGATCATAAAAGAGAATTTGATAGAGAAATTCGACAGAAATGAAAGAAAGATAAGGACAAATATGTCTCATTTGATCCGAAACTTTTGACTAGTGAGGATCTATTTGATCAACTAAAAGCTACGAAATTACAATCTCCATCAAACTTTGTTAAATAGATTGAACAAGAAAAGAGTAAACAAGAAATTCAAGTTAGCTCAAGACACGATAAACAAGTCAATGAAGTAGATAAACAGTTGATTGATGATATTATTAAGCAAATCGAGGGAGAAGTAAGGACAACTTTGAAGACTTCTCAGACTTTGAAAAAGGAAAAGTGTAGTAAAACTCTAACTTTTCAAGATATTTTTGTGAATACGGAAGGATGATTGAAGAAGAATCATAATAAGGACATAGGAGGATGACCAAGAGTTAGTGAATGCTGATGATGAATGATGATGATTGATGATGAATGATGATAATTGATGATCATGATGATGATTGATGATGATTATGGTGATGATGATGTTGGAGGATGCTGATTGCATTGAGGCTGATGCTAATGAAGAGGAATAGATCAAGAAATGGAAGAAAATCTTGGATTGAATGACAATGAAGATGAACCAAATTGATCAGGTGAAATACTTCCAATTTCAAATTTTGTTTTCTTTCTAAAAGAACATATGCATTGCATTTTTGTGTGTGATAAAGATTTGTACAAGTTTAAGAAAATCAAGTAGGGATCGAGATAGCAAACATTTATTATGCTTTTGCATGAAGCATGAATGGCTATAAAAGATATGAATAAAATCAATTAGCACACTAGAGACTTTTGGGAGTGAAAGCTTGGGATTGCCATGGAATAGTTAAATTGAGTGCATGTATATGCTGATAGATTTGAAAACTTAGTGAGTGGGGATTCTTTGAGTCCTACCATTTATTTCTTGTGATATTCTACCTCCAGATGGATGATGGTTCATAAAAACCTTCATACACAAGCCAGTTGTATATGTATATGCATGTGATGTTAGTGTGCTACAATGGGCTATTAGGCAGCTGGAACAACCTTCGTTGTGTGATCAAGGCCATGAGCTGATGCTAGTTTCATCATAGGTCTGACATATATGTTGTCATGTAGCTACATGGGTCATTAGGTAGTGGAGTCACTTTCGCTGGGTGGTTAGAACCACGAGCTGATGTGGATTTCATGTAGGGCTGACATTGTGTATCATGTGCTATGTGGGGTCGGCAGGTAGGTAGGGTAAACTTGGCCGGGCGGGCAACTTGATGAATCGCACGTGATTTCGGCATAGGTAGACTTGTGAAAAAAAAATAAAAGGAAAAGTGCTAAGCAGAGATGAAGTGAAAAATAAAAGAAAAGAAAATGAAAAAGAAAAAGAAAAATAAAAAAGTAAAAGAAAAGAAAAAGATCCGATGGAGAGATAGAGAGTAGGAGATAAATAGAGGAATCATTCCATATTTCCACAAACTAAGTTCGTAGAGCTTAGTATATGTTAGTACTTATGATAAGTTGTTGGATCTAAAACAAGTTGATGAATAGAAGATCTACAAAGCCTATGGTTTATTCATATGATTACTTGTCTGATTGCAGAGGTAGAAACATAGTAAGATGTTTGTAAACCTTGTGTCTACTCTATTCTCTAAACTTTGTACTAATCTTTATAAATTTCCATGGATTGTATGAGATCATGTTTCAATTTTTGAGAAGAAAAACATAAGAATTAAAAAGACTTTTCAAAAAAGGATCTTGATACACTTCGGTTGGATATTGCAAGTTGTCCCATCGAGATGATGTGTAGATTATGTGGGGGTAGATGTCGAGATGAAACCCTCACGGAGCTGTAGCTCAAGAATTTTTTTCAAGTTCATTTCATTGATTTTTTGGGTATGATATGGTGTTTTTGACTACAAAGAGTTATAAATTGTGCATGATTTAGTTGATTTAATTGTTTATGCGATGAGAAACCATGTCATGTCTGTAAATTATTAGACTTGTATATTTGTAAATAGCTCATTGGAACTAACTTCTAACCCTTAAAACCCCTTGATAATCCTAGTTTTAACCCCTAAAACCCTAGGTTTGACCCTTAAAATCCCTAGGATTTTCACCCATAAGTGTAAATAAACCTTTAAATTGATGTGCTTGACCTTAAACATAGGCAAACCCTTACTTTTTCCTAATGAAAACCCTAGGTTGGAACCTTAGTTTTGCCTCTTACCCTAAGTCTAATCCTTTGATTTGATTTAATTTTGTACATAAAGTGTGAAACCAAACCTTAGTCCAAAAATAAGAAGGATAAAAAAGAAACAAAAATAGAAAAAGAAAAATTGCAAAAATAAAAAGAGAAAAACCAAAATAGAAATAAAGGAGTGGATTTTCCAAAAATAGAAAGACAACATGGAAGAAGATTCAAAAAATAGAAATGATCAATAGGGAGGTTAGAAGATCCTAGAGGGAAGTCATAGGGAAAACCTATAAATAGATGCCCTATGCTCATTTGGTTTTCCCCGAAGATTTTCTCTCCAAGTATGGTCCTTCCCTTTTCTTGTTTATTCAATTCGTTCATGCTTTACTTTTATGTTTATACTTTACGAATACCATGTTGGGGTTCACTTTATGATTGTCACCTCTCAAGATCTCCATCTTTGGCCACCATGCCAAAAGAGAGAGAGAGAGAGAGAGAGAGAGAGAGAGAGAGAGAGAGAGAACACAAGAATATCTCATGCTCATTACAGCCATCTTCATTGTTGGTAGTTATCTTGCATATGGTAATGGTTTCTTTATACCATGATTGAACCAAGTTTCATCTGAATCGTTGTACATGACAAGAGAAGGATGTATTTATTATCAATGTTCTTTTTTGTAAAAAGCATGGGTATGTTCCATTGCTAGGAAATAATCATGGGACCTGTTGATAGTCCCTATGCTTGAGGTTTTTTCTTTTCACAATATATGTTCCACTAGATTATCCCTTCAAGCAAGAGAGAGAGAGAGAGAAGGGGAGAGAGAGAGAGAGAGATAGAGAGACAGGGTGAGAGAGTAGTGAGAGAGAGAGAGAGATGCGTAGAGGGAAAAGGTTGGTGCTCAAAAAGAGGGGGTGTTCGAGAATAAATTTGAGAGAGAGATATGGAGAATGATTGAGGCCCATATGCAAACTATATGCATTTCATGTAGAGTTAATCAAATGAGAATCCCATTGGAATAGATTCTATGAGGTGGGAGAATCCATTGCATATGAGCAAGAGCACTGTTATTCATCACCAAAGGTGGATACAGTAAAAAGACTTTTTAGTGCAAACAATAAGATGGATCGGAGTACATGGTTTCCACTAAGGCATAAAATTCTATGTGGCAGATGGGATGTAATTCTAAGATGTTATTAATCAGGTCTTGACAAAAATATCTCCACTATATGCACATTTTTGCATAGTCCCTGACTTGCATGTGGATAGTACCATTGTGTAAAACCTATTTTTCTCATTGGTAATGATGAACAGCGGGCTCGCTGGCTGGGGGGTCCAGGGGACCAGCGGACACCACTACCCATGTATAGCCGTCCACGGAATGCCACCCATCATCCTATATATACATGACTGCACTACCTGAGACATCGGATTGAGCCAGTATACCTCTACCTTGTATCTCCCTATCTAGAGTTGTCTAGATCACCATTTAAGCTACACCTTGAGAGCGCACTAGTGGACAATGCCATCATCTTTGTACTTGCTGTTAGTAGAAAATTGTTGAGATTCTCCTATATCTGTTATCTTCTCTGCTATTGCTCCTCTGTTATATTGCATAACTATTGTCTTACATGGTATTAGAGTCTTAAGGTTCGAATAGCTTGAGAAGTATCACTATTTTAGCCTACTAGCAAACTAGAATATCAGTAGAGTATTGGAGTGATTACATGATGGCTTCATCGTCGAACACTCGTCTTGGTGCTTTAGCTAATGTTAGTGCTGCACATATTTGAATTCGGCCACCTACATTCATAGAAGGGAAGCTGGATGGAACCAATTATACACTCTAGAAGTTCAAAATTTCTGCAATTTTGGACTCCTATGAATTACTTGACACTGTCATGGGACCGATGGGATTGGATCGAGAGCCTATACCAATTGAAGATCCAGCAAGTTCAAGATTGATGATTCAGCCAGATCCAGATCTCCTACGAGCTTGGAAGAGGGGGAATGCTGATGCATTATGTGCAATTGTCACTATTGTAAGTTATTATGTGCTTACTTTAGTGCAACATACTACTAAAGTACATGAGGCTTGGGGCATATTAACTCATCAATATGAGACCAAGAACCACACTAGGATAAAAAATTTAGAAAATTAGTTGGCTAATGAAAAGCATTCTGATTCCGAAAAGGTTGAAGATTTTATCAAACGGATAAAACATCTTGAAGATCAATTGGCTGCAGTTGGTGTTGTTATAACACCAGAAGAGCTGCCTCGAAGATGTGTACGTGTTCTTTTTTTTTTAATATAAAGGAAGTTCGGCATTAGCCTACTCTCCCGGACTTGAATTAAATAAAGAAAATTACAAGAGAAGGACTAGTGCCCACGGGATCCCCCAAATCCCACAAAGCAGGGGAAGCTTTTAGAGAGCTTAGAAGGCATTACAAAGAAGGTTAATCACCCTCTCATCACCCTTATGTGGGGCCCACTTGGGTTTAAGCTTGTTATTGATCAGAAGGAGTACTTGATGATGCCTGAAAGGGGGGGATTTCTTATAGTTAGCAATCCTTTTGCCAAGGAGGAACAATGATTTCTCAATTGACCACTCTTTGGGGGAGTCACCGAAGTTATAAGCACATCTTTCCCTCTAGATTTTCCATAGGACCTCCCCTCTAATGGCATTCCAGAGAGTTGCGGAGCAGCCCATCGCTTCTCCCAGCAGGGCTTGCTTCCAGCTGAGATGTTTTTGAAGTCTAAGTTTCTTGCCAACCATCTACCAGAGTCTGTTGGAGTTGCGGCAGGTAAAGAAGATGTGTGGAGCATCTTCGATAGACCGGTCGCAACGTTTGCACCAGGGAGGAATCCCACAAAATTTGCTAGCCTTAAGGTTGGTCCAGATTCCATGATGAAGAATCTGCCATAAGAGGACAGACTTTTTGATTTCTATGAGGGGGTGCCAGATAGCCATGAACTTCATGTCCCACCTAAGCCGTGACCATGACAGACACCACTTCTTGTGGAGGTTAACCTGATAGTCGATCGTTTCTTTGAGAAGGGGATCCAGTGGGCACCCTTGTCTGATAGATCTTCTAAGTTTTATTACCTTCGAAAGTTTTCCATTAATGTTAATTTGGGTCGATGCGTTTCTGAGAAGGGTCGCGATCATCTTGGTGAATTTTAGACTACATCCAAGATCTTGAAGAGACTGAAGAATATAGTCCCATTCTAGCCTATCATAGGCTTTATCAAAGTCGATCTTGAGGAAGACCACATCTTGTTTAGACTCATTTGCAAAGTCAAGACCCTCCCAGATATCTATGATGGTTTCCAAAATTGACCTTCCTTTGATGAAACCTCTTTGGTCCTCGCTTAACCACACTCTCAATGGCAAGAGATTCCGTTGGCAATGACTTTGGCAATGATCTTGTATCCCGTTTGGAGCATCGTGATAGGATGCCAGTTCTCTATTTTGTTCTTTTCCCCTTTTTTGTGTACTAACTTGATAATGCCGTTGTTGAGACAAGAGGGAAGCGCGCCAAACTTGAGTGCCTCTTGCCAAATCAGACAAAGCGGGGTTGCAACCACCAACTTGAAGGATTTAAAGAACTCATTAGTGAGTCCGTCAGGTCTCGGGCTTTTACTAGAAGGGAGGGCATCAATGACCTCAGTGATTTCATCTTCTGAGATGGGGGCATCAAGTAGGGGACAAAGGTTGAGTGATATCCTGTGGGGGGATACCCTAGATATGGCTACCATGCAATCCCTTCTATGGTGGGAGAGGGGTTTCAAGGTCCCCAGGAGTCTCGTGAAGTGCCCTTCAATGATCCCAAAATTATCTTCTTTCGTATTGCATACAATGCCATTTGAGTCTAGTAATAAGGGGATTGATTCTCTGTTATGTTTCCTTTTAAGGATAGAGCACATCTCTTTGGTGGGTTTGTCAGCTTTGCCAGCCCACCACTCCTTGAAGAAAATTTGCAAATTTTTCCTTTGTATTTCTTCCTCATATCTCAACAGTGCTCTGATTTTTCGAAGACCTTTCTGGGATTGAGATTTTCCTTTGTTCACTTCCTCCTCGAGCCTTCAGAGTTTATGATAAAGGGCTTCTCTACGAGCCCGCCACACAGTCTCGAGCATCTTCCTGGATCTAATCATGATCTTTCCTCACTTATCGACCGCACTTCTCCAGCACTTGGCTGGGGACAAGCCGGAGGCAAACACCTCCTTCCACACATCAGCAATTTCTTGATGGACGGAGGGGACAGAGAAGGAGGGCATGCTGGCATGGAAGCAAGGAGCCGTACGGATCTTGGAAAAAGGTTGGAAAGTGATAACGATCGGGTAGTGATCAGAGATGGTGAGGTCAGTGCATTGCGAGAGGGAAGGACGGCCCCAGGGATGTATGATGGATTAGTAATAGCCCTTAACACTCAGGTAAGACCAACTCCACTCACATTTGAAGAGTTTTGTGCTATGCTTTTAGAAGAAGAGATGCGGTTGAAGAATCGGCAAAGTACAAGTGATGCTGCATTCTCAGCAAATGGAAAAGGTAAAGGCTCTTCTGTTGGATCAAAGAAGAAGCCAAAGAAGAAAAAGTTCATAGGAAGTTGCTTCTATTGTGAAAAGAAAGGCCATACCATCAAAGATTGCACAAAGAAGCAAGCTGATGAATGGAATGGGACTATTAAATCATCATGGAAGAACAAAGAGTCTACAAACAACACAAAGCTCGAACTATGGGTAGCTATTGAAGAGGTCTGCTCATCTGCTCAAGCTCGTGTTGATGAACCATGGATTTTAGATAGTGGAGCTTCTCACCATATGATTAGTAAAAAGGATTGGTACAGTTCCCTAGTGGCTGTGCAGGAATCCATCAATGTATTGGTGGGAAATGACTCCAAGTGGCCAGCGGAAGGAACTTGAACCATCTCTTTTATTACTTCTCCAGGTGTTGAGAAAAAGTTATCTGATGTTCTCTATGTACCTACACTTAAAAGAAATTTGTTGTCAGTTTTTGAAATAACAGACCATGCACTCGAAGTTCACTTCAATAAGAGTGGTGCAGAAATCATGGATTTGTCAGGTAATTTAGTAGGTAAAGGCCTAAGACGTGATAACTTACATGAGTTAAGTGCCTTAACTCCTATAGAAGATAAAGATGTAAGCAAGTTATGGCACCAACGATTTGGGCATCTCAGATTTGCAGTTTTGAAGGAGATGCAAAGAACATGGATGGTTGCTCATTTGCCTGCATTTTCAGAGTTGCAGGAACCTTGTGAAGCTTGTATGATGGGCAAGCAACAACGAAAGGCATTTCCAAGAGAGACCAGCAATCAATCTCAAGCTCCTCTAGAGTTGGTACATGCTGATCTCTATGGTAAAATGTCTGCACCTGCTTTAGGAGGCTCTTTCTACTTTTTGCTATTAGCCGACGATTATAGTAGAAAGATGTGGGTTTATTTCATTCGAGAAAAGGTTGATGCTTTTGAAAAATTAAAAATGTGGCATAAGTATGTGGAAAATGAATCAAGAAGGAAACTAAAGAAATGCTTAAAAGATAGAGGAGTTGAACTCTTGTCAACAAAATTCAACAATTACTGTAAGGAGCATCGTGTTAAAAGGCAACTTACCATAGCTCATACACCTCAACAAAATGGCGTTGTTGAGCGTAGGAACATGAAAGTAGTTGAAATGGCTCTTGTATGTTAAAGGATCAAGACATGCCTGATTCATTCTAGGCAGAAGCAATCAATACATTAGTCTACATCCTCAATCGAAGCTACACAAAAGCACTGAAGGGATGACTCCTCAAGAAGCATATTCTGGTAAAAAGCCTTCAGATTTGCATTTTCAGAATTTTTGGTTGTTTCTGTTATGCACATATTCCTGATTCATGAAGATCAAAGTTGGATTCAAAAAGCAAAGTGTCTTCCTAGGATATAGTGAAGAGTCTAAAGCATACATGTTGTGGGATCATGAGGCAAGGAAGATGTTTTTCAGCCAAGATGTGGTGTTTGATGAACGACCACACTTAGTAGAAGATAAAGGTAAATCACCTATCTCATCAAACGAAGAAATATCTCACCTTGTGCCTATCAAAAGACAGGTTAAAGTTGAGGAAGAGGAAACATCTGATGAAGAAATTCCCTCAATAACAAGCCAACCACTTGTAGCTACACAGTGTAAGACACTACCGAAGTGGGCAGAACAGCTCTTTGATGATCACAATCCACATGTAGATGTACCAGAATCATCCTCAGATGGATTACAAAGATCAAAGAGAATAGAAGAGCAAAGAAGAACCTCACAACACATTATTAACATGGCTCTAATGGCAGATATCATGGGCTTGATAAAGGAACCTGCCACCATTGAAGAAGCCCTTGATGATCTAGGTTTTAGAGTAGCAATGCACTCTAAGTATGATAGTATACTCAAAAATGATACATGGGATCTAGTTGACTTGCCGCCAAAGAAGAAGGTAATAGGTACTAAATGGATTTGGAAAGCTAAGTATAAAGTAGATGGAACATTAGAAAAGTATAAGGCAAGATTAGTTTCATAGGGTTTTTCATAGATCGAAGGATTTGATGTTCAAGAAACTTTTGCATCAATAGCACACATGAAAACTATTCGGACACTACTTGTAGTAGTTGCACAAAAGGCCTGGCCTATTTTCTAGATGGATGTCAAATCTACATTTTTTAATGGTCACATCAAGGAGGAGGTATATGTATCTCAACCACCAGGTTTTGAGGTGCCCAATTCAGAAAATAAAGTTTTCAGGTTGAAGAAAGATTTGTATAGACTTAAGCAAGCTCCATGGGCTTGGTACCAACGGATAGATTTATTTTTTCAAAAATATGGGTTTTGAAAGAAGTACTTCTGATGCTAACTTGTATGTAACAAAAAGGGATAGCAAGCTAGTTGTTTTCATTGTATATGTAGATGATTTGATCATTACAAGAGATCATTAGGAACTCATCAATCAAAATCAGATCAGCTTAGGAACTGAGTGTGAAATGACACACTTAGGTCTGCTCTATTTTTGTCTAGGAATTGAAGTATCACAAAGGAAGGATGGCATTTTCATCTCACAACAAAAATATGCCAAAGAAATTCTCAAGGCATTTGGAATGATGGACTGCAAACCAACTAGCACACCTATGTAGGTAAATCATAAGCTATCTATCGATGATAACAGGCCTGATGTAGATGCTAAGAAGTATAGGAAGCTCGTTGGAAGTTTTATTTTTCTGTACAACACTAGACCAGACATTTGTGAAGTTGTTGGAGTGTTAAGCAGGTTTTCCAAGAAACCTAAAGACAGTCATTGGAATGTTGGAATGCGAATTCTAAGGTACATTACACGAACCTTGGATTTTGGTATTACCATTACATTCGTGAGCTAATTGAAGATGAAATTGTAGAGCTAAAATATTGCCCAACAAAGTCAAATTGTACTCACATATTCACCAAAGCACTTAGAAGAGAGCAGCTCAATAGGCATCTTCAACATATGGGCATAAGACCAAGACCTACTTGATTTATCATCGGTAAACATTGAGGGGGGGTGTTAGTATATGATCAATGTCTACCCCTCAGGATTGTATGCACATTTTGTAAGGCCCCCATTATGAGGAGAAGCCAAGCGTGCATTACCCAATTGATGGGAATCCCAACTTGCATGTTGGATGAAGGTCATACTGGACCATGTAAGGTATTGTAAGGAAAGGGAGTTACTAGGGACCCCAATTGTGGGGTCCAGGGCATCTGTGAGCAGCCCCGGTTGGGGGGTCCAAGGGGGCCAACGGCCCCCTAGTGGGGGTCCGGGGTAGCACCCCCGGCACGACGGTTAAGAGAATATTCCATGGGATATTCCCTATCAGAGTTAGAAATCATCTATATTTGTTAGGTCGGTTCAATCAGCCTAAACCGTGTATGGCAATTACACGGGCGGTGGCCGCCCATGCTCTATCGCCCATGTATAGCCGTCCATAGAAAGCCACCCATGATCCTATATATACATGACTTTTGCACTACCTGAGACATCAAATTGAGCTAGTATACCTCTACCTTGTATCTCACCATTTAAGCTCTACCTTCAAAGCGCACGGGTGGACAACACCATCATCTTTGTACTTGATGTTAGTAGAAAATTCTTGAGATTCTCCTATATCCGTTATCTTCTCTACTACTGCTCCTATGTTATATTGCATAACTATTGTCTTACAATTTTCCTTTCATCCAAAGAGATTATTACAAATATTGGTTTCTTCTTTTGTAGTTAGTGATTGGAACACTTTCCCCTTTCTACTCTTCACCACTATTGTCTTACAATTTTCCTTTCATCTAAAGAGATTATTGCAAATATTGGTTTCTTCTTTTGTAGTTAGTGATTGGAACATAGGAGCATAACTATTGTCTTACAATTTTCCTTTCATCTAAAGAGATTATTGCAAATATTGGTTTCTTCTTTTGTAGTTAGTGATTGGAACACTTTCCCCTTTCTACTCTTCACCACTCAACTCATTGCTACTTAGAAGTTTAGGATTGCTTTTCACTCGTTTTTGTAACTTGAAAAGCGGTTAGATCTATGAATTTGGAGGGATTTATTACCGAATTTGTATATAGTGCTTTCAACATTTATGTACTCAAGGCATAAGTTTTATTTCATGAGCATGTTTTAGTTTTCAAAAGTTCTAATAAAATTTCTGTTCATATAAGCCCCAAAAATATTCTCTCCAAGTACATGTTTCTCATGATTTGAAGAATATTATATGAAGTGAAAAAACGTTTTTGAAGACTGAAGTGAAGCATTACCCTATGGATTCTCTCTAGAAGTTTTCTCTAGGTTCTTGGCATGGTTTTCAAGTAAAGAGATTTGAAGTCAAGAAAGAGAATATTTGATCATAGACGCAAAGTGAAGACCGAAGACAAGAAGTGAAGAAAAGATCTTGTCATGACGTGAAGCTCACTAGAAAGGCTGAAGAGAAGTTGAACGGCATCTTGAGTGATGCGCATCGTAGCAGTTTTTTTTTTATTATTCAGAGTCACTTGGTGACACAAGTTGTATATTCATTGCCATCGTTGAGCATATTCGGCACATCGAGTGTGGGGATTTTGATTTCTAGCATTGTATTTCCTTTTCCAAATTTGTGATGCATATGCCCTATGACTTCATTTCCACATGGCCAAACGCTTTTCCCCTTTCTCTTGCGAGCCTCGGGGACAATGCACACTAGGTGGGGCGTGATCAAACCCCGCGCCGCTCTCCCACTTAGACCGCCTTTGCTCTCTGACACTCTCCTTTATAACAACTAAATAAGATAGTTCTTAGTGTTGAAGAAATATTCAATGATAAGCATAAAAGCTATGATACATAAATTTTTCAAATCTTATGATGTTTTGCCGGAAGAATATCTTTAATCTCTTTGACGCGTAATGTGTTAGTGATGAGGATGCCAAAGAAGAAAATAGCTCTAAATGAGACAAAGAACATCCTCCTAATAAAGTGAAGTATGATCAGCCTATTAATCATGCAAAAGCTCACATGGGGTACGAGAATTTATTCTAGACTAGTAGAAAATTAATGATATGAAGAGTGTGGATCGTCTCCTCAGCTTGTATAGAAACCAATAAGAAGAAAACTCTTGAGACTTCTAATTCTATGCGAAATTCCCCAAAATCCTATAAGAAACGATATCTCCTTTGTTGATTCATTATTACAGTCTACTTATGCACCCCTTTCTTGCTGCTTGGATCTTGACTATTGGGTTGCATTATTTTAGCTCTCTCTTTATGCTTCTTACTATGAATTGTCTACAGCTTCCTTCTCATGACACCAAGACATCGAATCCTCTCTTAGAGATAAATCTGTCAAGAATTAGCTTAAAGACCTGTTGCCAACCTTCTATATATCTAACCTTGAAGAAGTAAAAATTACAGGTTGTAACCTTCAAGATAGACTTAGGATTCTCTCCTCTAGAAATGCTTGGTATCATATTGGGCACCTCCAAGGTGAAAGTGATACAACCCTTGATATAGCTTGTTCTCTTTCTCATCTAGGCACGAATGTTGAAATTATTGCTTCCTAGTAGTGGATTAGTGTTTCTCTTCAAGACCCCATTAACTACATGGTTCTTAGTGAGTATGCTTCTGATTCTATTCAGACGAGAATATATTGTTGGAAAGAGATTAATGATTAAGTTATGTACCTCATGTTTATTGGGGACTTTAATATTGTTACCTCTTTAACTCACAAAATTAAGAACAAGGGCGTGGTTCTTGGTGGTAGTAGAAAACCATCTACTTTAACCTCATCATGACCAAAGACCTAGTTTCTATTTCTTAGTAGAATAGATTTTCCTAGAATAACCAACAAAGTTATGAACATGATCTCGGTTCTATACTTCACATGTGTTATATAAATGTTAACAAGTTGCAAAAAAGTTTGGAACACGAGTTGTGAGCTTGACCACTCGTTCATTTTGTTGAATCACAAGTCGGTGAAAATTTTGCTTCAAAATGAGCCCGAATTATGAGGCTGACTAGTCCCACTTACATGCTACCTTGTTAAAGGTGTCTAGCTTTTCTAAAAGACTAAAAAGATAATTTCCCATCATTTTTGTTGTGATATATCCCACCTTAATGCTTTGTTGAGGTCGCGCAAAGATGTTTGACCCACTATAGGAGAGTTGGGAATAGAGTTAGAGGTCATAGAAGAATAATGTTTATGAGAGAGTATGAGAGTATTGATGATTTTCACTAACATGGCTCAAGTTATAGTCAAAGAGCCTTGCCACTTCAATTGAGATTAAGATATGAAGATTATCTTGAGTCTACTAGCTCTCTTATCTATTCAATAGAATTTTGGACTCAAAAGTTGGATATACCTAACACGAACACATTCTTTTTAATGAAAAACGTAATGGTAAGGATTTTATATCTTTGATAAAGAGGAAGCAAGGTGGGATGGCTATAAGAATAGAGAACAACATATAGGAGCTGGTTGTTACTTTCTTCAATCATGTTTTCTCTAGCACTCTGAAGTGACTGGAGGATATTTAGAGAAGAAGAGCTAGTATTTCTCTTAAAAGGAAAAAAACTATTTCCTCCTAGCTTGGGTAATGTCTTCGACTTGATTGTTACTATCACTGAGGTTAAGGAAACCATAAGTAAAATTAAATATTTCAGATCTCCTCGTATTGACAGTATTCAAAATGCATTTTTCTTGGAGACTAAGGACTTCTTCACTCCTTTTATTCTCTTGATTTTGTATGAGGCTAGTAGAAAAATTACTCTTCCTATTGACATGAACAATGGACTTATGAAATTTGTTCACAAAAGAGGGCCCATGGATGATCCTACTTACCGGAGACCCATTACTTCTCTAACCTCCATTTACTAGATATTCTCCTCTTCTTTTGATATAATACTTACACCTTTTGTGAATCAAATCATCGTGCTAAATAATGCTTACAAGATGATAGCTTTTGTGGCATAAAAAATCAAAATCTACCTTCAGCCCTAGATCTCCTACATCAGGTAAGAAATCATTATTGACTATCTGACCTAGAACTTGATCTTCATAGAACTCGATGTCCGATTTTGTAGATTCTTCCATTAATTCGGGTTTAGATTCTATGTGATGTGTTGAAATTGTAGTGGACGCCATTGCAAGGACATTAGATATTGTGCATTTGTAGCATCGTCATTTTTACTTTTGAAAGGGCATGTGATGGTCCTGTCGGGCACATGAATAATTAGTTTGCCTTAGGAATGTTAAGTAAAGCTCTATGCTCAACCCCGAATTGTGTTTCCAAAATGATGAAGGAAGACCAAGATCCACTACACAACATATCGGGGACATACCGACACTAGCCATATGAGTGGTCATCTGTGGCATGAGTATGATGTTGGAAAATTCTCAGGAAAACATTAGAAATTCTATGTGGGTATACGCATCCGTAACATGAATGAATCCAAAAAATCATTGAGCACTCTTACAGGTGGTTTTGTAGTGGTTAACCGAGAACATATTTTCATCTCTCAAGAGTGACTTTCCTTATTAACCACAAGTCCATTTCCATAGGAATTAAAAACCAATTCACAAGCTTGCTTGTAGCACAATGCTTGTCGGCCCAATATAACAAGGCTTGGTTATCTCTAAGTAATTTGACCTTTTTTTCCAAGAGATAATGCTGAAAACTCTTTCCAAAAAAGTAAATTTATTTTTCTCTCTCTCTCTCTCTCTCTTTGTACCTCACATACACACATACACACACATATATGCATACACACACATAGAGAGACATACACACACATACACATACATGCATACATATGCGTACATAATGCATATGCATATGCATACATACTTACTTACATGCATACACACACATACACACATATGCATGCATAATGCACATGCATATGCATACATACATGCATACACATACACACACATGAACACACATACACACATAGACACATACACACTTACACATACACATCCATACACATTTACACACACACTTACACATGCATACCGACACACACACACACACACACACACACACATATATATATATATATATATATATATATATATATATATATATATATATATATATATATATATATATATCATATGTTTGTACTAGAAAACGATCACGAGCTGGCAATGGATAATCTCTAGACGTTTCAGTCTTTAAACCAGGAGATAGAAGATTTCTAAAAACCTCTACTTGTAGTTGATGAACAGCAAGTCCATGACGTGTATGAGGTATATTAAAATTATGAGAAAAATTATCATCTTCATCGTCATCGAGCAAGTATTCTTGTATATCAACAGTAATTTGATTTTGTATATGCTTTTTAAATAAAATAATGACATTAATTTATATAAAAAATACATACCCAAGCATTATCACGTTGACCAGGTGATGGTGCATGCTCAAAAGTACCATACTCTACCTCATGTTCAATACATTCCAATCGTGGTCTTCGATACGTGCCATAACAAGAGTTACACCAACATATAATATGCTCTTGATAGTAAAATTCATCATAATTCCTATCAGAGGACACATGTGAAGTCGTTGCATGGGTAGGAGGTGGTGGAGTAGCCTCTGATTGATCAGAATCTGATTATAAAAAGAAACAAAAAAATATATAAGTTATGAAATCCATCAAATATTTTAAAATTAAATGCTTGATATACTTACAATATATAGTCGTTGAACGATGAGGAGATGGTGTTGGAGTTCCATCTGATTGATCGGAATCTACAAATAATGGTATTTGATATTAATAATCTGATTATTTACATACACAAAAAATTCACATATACATATTTACACATACACACATATTCACATATATACATTTACACATACACACATATTCACATATACACAAATACACATTATTGTGGGATAAATGCATGTATTTTGTATGAATGAGTGTATATGCATGCATTTGTGTGTACGTATATATGTGGATATGTATATGTGTGTTTATGTTATATGTATGTATTTGTGTATATGTATGCATATATGTATGCGTATATGTATGCATATATGTATGCGTATATGTTTGCATGTATATGTGTATGTGGGTATGTGTATGTGTATGTGTATGTGTATGTGTGTGTATATATGTGTATGTATTCTGATTTTTTTTCCTTTTTGAGATTAAATTAATAGGAGATATTGTATGGTGGAAAAAAATAGGAGGCAACCTAACATACCACCTGAGACATGGCAGTTTTTTTGTAGATAGATATGTCTTCAGGAGTCCTTTCCTCAGTAGAAGGTATACAAATTAATAGTTTATATTTATAATATTCATATATGTTAGTAATTTTTTACATTTAATTTATGGATTTCTTTTTTCTTAAATAAACAGGCTGTTGCAAAGAAGAGAGTGGATTCGGGCCACACATCACACATAGGCCAAATGGGCCATCATGGTTTTGTAGCTAAATTTGTAAGTATATATGTTATTGTGAGTATATTTTTTATTTTAGTTAAAATGCAAGAAACTAATCTTTTTTATTTGTTTCAATGCAGCGAAAGGATTATGGCCGATATCCTAGGAAACATGAGATCGAGTATGCTACACATTTTGGATATCGGCATTTGAGCGAGTATAAGTGAGATCATCCGGATGCCTTTGTGAGTATTATTAAATTTTATATAATTATTTTATTTTTATGAATGGTTTAATTGTTTTACTTATTTATGTTTGTTATATGTAATATAGGAGTATTATGGAGAGGAAGATATGGATGAGGTGGAGAGACAGACACAGGGGGGACGATCTGGATCATCACAAGGTGATCATGATGCTGCTGATGATGATGATGATCATGATGATGATGATTACGATTCTTGATTATGACATTGGATTATATGTATTTACATAGATATATATATATATATATATATATATATATATATATATATATATATATATATATATATATATATATATATATATATATATATATATATATATATATATATATATATATATATATATATATATATTATCTATATATTTTTCATTTCAGTTATGTTTTGAATTGTGTGTATGGTATTAAGTAATGAAGAGTTTTGTTCTATTGATTGTTATTATTGTTTATATTAAGCATGTGTTTTAATACTTTAATTATATAATTCATTCATATGTGTGTACGTAAGTGTATATGTATGTGTGTGTATATGTATGTATGTGCATGTTTATGTGTGTGTATATGTACGTATGTGCATGTGCATGTGTAAGTCTATATGTGTGTATATGAGTATTTGCATGTGCATGTGTATGTCTGTGTATATGTATGTGCATGTATATGTGTAATTGTATGTGTATATGTGTGTATGTGCATGTATATGTATGTATGTGCATGTGTGTGCATGTGTATATGTGTGTGTACATATGTGCATATATATGTGTATATATGTGTATATATGTGTATATATGTGTATATATGTGTATATATGTGTATAATGTACGTATATGCATGTGTATATGTATGGAACATGCATGTGTATGTGGATGCATTTCCATTTGCATCCATGTGCATGCATGTGGATGTGCATATACATGTATTTAAGTATATGTTAATGTTTGTATGTGTGTGTGTGTGTGTATATATATATATATATATATATATATATATATATATATATATATATATGTATGCAATAATGCATGCATGTAAGTCTTTTTATGTGGTTGTAGAAATGTTTGAGCATATGCATGTCTATGTGTGTGTATGTCTAAGTGTATGTGCACATGTATATGTGTGTATATATGTGTGTGTATGTGCATGTGTATATGTGTGAGCTTGCATCTTCATCATGTATAAGTGTATATGTGCATATCAATGAGTGTGAGTATGCTATCTAATGAAAATAACACAATTCAAATGATATACAAAGAATAGAAATTGTACTTACAATAGTTAGCCATACTTTTTGCTTGGTTAGTTTCTTGAATAACCTGCAATAAAGAGAGAGAGAGAGAGAAGAGAGAGAGAGTGAGAGAGAGAGAGAAGAGAGAAAGACAAAGAAAGAGAGAAACAGAGATAGAGAGAGACAATAAGATAGAGCTTAGGCGAAACAACAATTCTGCATATAATTGTTTCATCTCGAAAGCACAACGCAATTGCAAATGTTGGAGAGCTCTTCGATCAGATGCGTGAAAATGCCAATTGAAGATCCTCCAAGGCTTTAATTTCTTTCGTCAAAAGACCGTAGTGTAAGCGATGGTAATGCGTCATAAAAACCACTGGAATTGGCATCACATAAGCGATATTTTTTAGCATCCCTTATGTGACGCAAAAAGTGTCGCTTATGCGACGCTTTTTAAAACCATCATGGTAGCGATGCTCTATGCGAGCGTCACACACCCCGTCATGCCACACATCAAAAGAAATGTCCTTTGGCTCTTCGTTTAATTGACATCCCTGCACAATGCTCATTGCGATGCATTTTGCAATTTTATAGAGACGAAATTGTGTCGCCTTAACTGTCCATATGCGCCCGTATTCCTTGTAGTGTAAATGGTTTCTTGATTTCATCCCTAATCGATCTAAACCCTTGTGCTAACCTATTTGCATCAAGCTCCCAAACTTGCCTTTTTCCTTTATGAAGTCATAAGGGAAATTGTCTCACCCATCGATCAACCTCTAGCCTCCAGAGAAGACATATGAGCCCTCATATATGAAGGTGAAAAATACTCATTCAATGCTAGATGGCACCCATAGATTCCTATTGAAGTGAATCTAAACAAATATCTCCCCTCTAAAATCTCCATTGACATTGGAGAAGAGAAAACCATTCAACATGAGATTTTGTACAAGAAGGTACCGAATGCTTGCTTTGATTGTGGAATGCAGGGCCATAGAATTAAAGAATGTCCCTTGAACTTGAAATCCAGTAAGAAAATTCTTGAGAAAGATAATGTTACAGGGATCAGAGTGTTTGACGGGGCCCAAAATGTATTAGTAGACCATCCATGGGAGGCTGAGACAGGAACAACACAAGTACTAGAAACGAAAGTTGATGGCTTCATAGAAGTAATACAAAGGAGGAGGAGAAGCCCTAAATGTATTATTAAGACGAACCCCCCTCACAACGCTCAAGACAGAAAAATCTATTGCAACTTGGAAAAGGAGGTGAATGCCCAGAATTACCCAGTGGGAATGAATCACAAAGGCTATCATAGCAAGCAGGAAACCCTTAAACATTTGAATTGCAAGGAAAGCAACCAATAAGAAGAATCCACTAGCAAATATGTTGGGCACACCACTAATAAGATTCTAGCAAGGATAGAGAAAGCTCCATAACTAGATCTACAATCCAAAAAAGGATAACCAGCATGCTTTTAAATAAGTCTCCTCACAAAGAAAAACAACTGATGAAGATACTATGGACGAACCCCCTTAACGGGAAAATCCTATGTTAGGATCCCTCTACCTCTATGAAAAATGTCAAGGAGAGAAATAAAAAAAAGAGGGATAGGGCCCCTCTCTACAAAAATCTCAACCTTTGATTGTCAGACACTAGTATATAGAGACCATTCCATGTGTGTGTGTGTGGGACATCCATAGCCAAGGTCCCAAGCTCAGGGGACATCCTAAGGTATTCAATAGTAATGGGGATGAGTGTTGCATGATGGCCACATGGAAGCACTAGACTATTCCCGATCATAGCTATTTTTAGAATACAAGAGGATATAGAAGGATGGGAGGAGAGTTGCACACACATCATTCACAAGCCTTATTTTCAGCTTTTTCTCAAACTTGGTATTAGAGCTAAACTTGGAAGCTCTTTGGAAGTTCCTTTCACGTGTTTCTCTCTTTACTACCTCGAGGTTTGTGTAAATGGTCGTCATCTTCTTCGTGATTTCTTTTGCATGTACCCAACTCTGTCGAGTTCTGTGGAGAAGGGAACAAAAGGAAGTCTTCTTGGAGGGAAGTATAGGAGTCCACAGGACCCCCCTCCCCCCCCCCCAACGAGCACGAAGGCTCTTTTCCCCACAGTGCGCATTCCACCATATTTAGGGTGTCTCGCTCCCTCTGATTCATGGCTAGATGATCATGAGACTTTTTGCGGATGACACGAATGCATTTGTGCATAAGGATACGACCAGCATTGATACCTTTTGGAGATGCTTGGACACTTTGTGTGTGCCTTCATGGTCCAAAATAAACCACTCTAAAACCACTTTCAAAGCCCTTAACGAGCCTCCACCCAGATTCTTGGTTGACCAAGGTTGTCAAATGATCCCTAGGGGACACATCTTTTTCCTATTACGTATTCCAATGGGATTTGGCATCTTGATGGACCAACATTGGAATTTGGTCCTCTCTAAGCTTGATAACAAGCTTGCCTAGTGGAAAGATATGTATATCAACCTCGCAGGGCATGCCATGGTGATTAATACATTTATTATCTCATCGACTATTTACTTTCTCTCTTGTTGGTGACTAAAGGATCAAGAGATTATCGAATTGGAAAGAATTCGTATAAACTTTATTTGAATGGGTGACCGCAACAGAAGTGGTGTCCCCAAAATTAAATGGATTACTTTTATTATCCAAAAGGATCATGGGGGTCTGGGCATTATCGACATTTAGTCCATGGCAAACAAGTTGCTAGCTAATGGCTTATTAAAGCTAGGTGTGATAGTGAGGCCTCTTTGGCCATGCTTATCTTCAAGAACCAAAGTGCTCTTACACTAGTGGGTCACTATAGTTGAAAGGACCTCGGCCTTCTCACCCTTTTGTTCTCCCTGCTTCTCGTGTCTCCTAAAGGCTTGACTCTGGTTTGTTCTTTGTGGAAGAGCTAGAACAAGGTCAAATAGTTCATTAAAATCATTGAAGATTGGAAATGGGCGGCGGGTATGACAAAAAATGTTTGGATTTCGCTCCCCATCAAGTGCATTAGACGGGTGGAGCCCTAGAACCTTCAAAAGCTAAAAAACTCTAGAGCAAGGGTTTTTGATATTGGAAACACCTCTGGAATCAAGTAATTGACCGATGGATTAGATTTGAGGATATCGATCCAGAAAAGAGAGTGAACTTCGAAGAATGCTTGCTCTTTGCAGAGTTGATGCATTGCTTGGGAACACTCAAAAACCAGCCTCCTCATCGGTCAAGACCCTCCCCACCATGAAGGTCTCAAATGGCACAATGGTAATAGCCTGAAAAAAAAACTCGTAGAATCAAGGAGAATCTGGACTTTCATATCACACTTAATAAAAAGTGGTGTCTTACCTGGATGGGCTTGCATTGGGATCTGAAGTTCATGTCCCTCTCGCACCCCCTCATTGAGACAAAAAAGTTGGTGCTTATGTGGTAAATCCTCCACTGGGGAATCTAGACCAATATAAAGGCTAGCAACATTTGTGGGTCTTCATTGTGGTGTAAGAGGTGTCATCATAGCGTTGAGGACTTGGGGCATATTTTCTTCTAGTGCACCAAATCTGTTTCAATCTCGCAAACTCTTGAAAAATTCTTGCTCGTACATGAACAAATCAATTGGAAGCAAGCACTTCTAGGCAAGGTGATTGTGATTGGTTAGTCCTCATCACTATGGAATGCTATAAGACGTGAGACCCTCTTAAATATTTTGAGAGAGATGTGCTCCCAATTTTGGAAACCCTCCTAAAGAATAGTCTATTGAGAAAACTCTTTTCCTTCTAGGTAGAAGAATTTCCAATTTTAAGAAGTTCCCTCCTTTTAGACACCATAGGGTGTTTTCCTCGAGAAAAACAAGATTAAACCAAAGTGGGCCCACATGAGGGGAAGGAAGGGGTTATCAACCTCCTTTATAAAACCCTCTATATTTATATGTTCTTTCCCTGCTTTGTGGGATTTTAGGGGGTCCGGTGGGTGCTAAGCCCATTGATCTGTACTTTTGTTTTCTTTTATTTCAATTAAAGCATAGGAGAATAGGCTAATGCTAAAATTCCTTTCATAAAAAAAAGAAACTTTTTCTGAAGATAAGCAAGTTGTCATCTCTTTCCCAGATCCTCCCTCCTTTCTTTGAACTCTTTGACATACCTGTTGAATATGAGATGAAAGGAGGTGGTCGCTAAAACATAGAGCTTGCACCTTGATCAATCGATTTGATGATTGAAAATTGACAAATCAAGCATATTAAACATGGATGACCATTTGGATCCAATCCTATGGTTTTAGCATGAGGATAGACAAAAAAAACTATCCAATTGCTTCATGAGCCACTAACAAAGTGATGCAGATTTCTCAATGGAAAGAATGTATCCAAGTTCTACAAACAATACGAACTTGAGGCCAAGTACCGAGGTGTTGGTTTCACACTGATGATAAACCGTGAAATTTGTAAGAAGTTTTTCTATATGTCCGAATATGATCTCCATGATGGGCTCATGCAAATAAGAGAAACCACATGGTCTCAATACAAAGCGCTACTTGTCAAGTGCTTCATGTTAGAAGACCTAGACAAAGTGACATGGACATCCTTTCTCAAGTGGGAACGTACACCTAAAGGGCAACCAATCCTAGAGATTGAAAAAGAGTTTGAGCAATAGCTTGATGATCTTTCTGAGCAAGATAAGAGGTGTATAAGACATGAAAAGGTTATGTTGTTTCTATGATCAATCAATGTTAAAGCTCAAGAGGAATGAATTCCACTCCTGCAAACCATGGATTGAGAATCACTAGTCACAAAGGATTGGAAACTCGTCCATGAAGATGAAAGAAGATATGTTAGGAAGCAACAAGCAGTTGAAAAATTTCTTAATCATTGGAGAGCCGATCCTCATGCACATGAAAATAGTAAAGAAATTCAGAGTATTTTAGCAACCGTTGATAATGTGCAAGTCCATAAATTTTTAGAAACCCTAGTTGGGCATAAAGCAAATATGCATGGAATACATGTACATGCTTATGATGAGGATTGCCAAAAATAACCTACAAGCATAAAGGATACAATCTCTGAAGTCCCAAGATGCTAAGAGTCAATAGATACCTTTATAAGGGCTACATCTTTAAGTATTATATTTGCACAAACCTCGATGATGGAAGGAGAAAAGGATCACGTGGAAGCTAATCAAAATCAAATAAAAACCAATATCAAACATAAAACAAAACAAAAGTCAACAAACCCAAACAAGAAAACCAAATGAGGCTTCCCCCACTTCGATAAAGTCTTCGCTTCCAACAGATGGAAATCAAACAAACCAAGCAGCAACAAATGATTCTAACCACGGTTTAAAGATATCTATGAGGTTTCAACGTGATTAGATGAAGGCTAAGGATAAAATATATCAAGGAAAGATAGTGAGAGTGTGTGAAGGTCAAGCTCGAGATGCGTCGTTAAGTGATGAGACAATACAAGCTTTGGAGAATGGCTGGATGCTATTTGAGAGTGATATTCCTCTTTAAATACATAATCAAAACATAATATGTGAACACCTAATGATTCAACTATATGAAGAGAATGCAAGTGAGAATGATTTAAATTTGAGGACATGTCAAGAAATTATCCTTTTGTCAATTAAAAGGATGTAAATAGTGTCATATTGTAGTGTCACATTGTACATGCATATAGAGATGCAAGAAAGTGAATGTACTGATATCAAGAAGAAAATGCCAATAATGAGGCTTCTAGAGAGTGAAATGTATTTTGATAAAGATGGGCATGATGCTTAGCCTACAGATAGTCTAACTCAAGATCAAGATAATAAAATACTTTTGAGTGATGCCATATGTGCATAAAAAAATACAAGAGGGTGAACCTATTCATCGGGATAAGTTACTGAATGGATTTCAATGTAATGATATATATGTGAAAGATGCCACATTGCATGCAGTTTCACAAATACAAGAGTATGATTCTAGTCATACGAAAAAGCATAAGATATTGGTTGGATTTCATATTATTGATGTGTCTGAAAGTGATGTCACACCCTAGGACAAAATACATTTCGATGAGAATGATAATTACGATGATTTATTCATGAGAACTAAGCTTACGATTGAGTTCCATGGGTGTACTTGGAATTTTCGGGTTTTCCATATTGAATTTTCTCAAAATATCATGAATATACTTTCAGTGAGTAATATACAGACCACAATTTGTATACACAAGTTCTAGACCAAGAAACTATGTTAACAAAGGAAGATCACTAATTTTCAATTCTTCCATTAGTTGAGCTTTAACCTGTTTGATGTTATTGGCATTATTCCCTATAATGATAATTTCATCCACATAGAAACATAAGTAAATAACTTCTAAGTTGGTCTTCTTTATAAATAAAGAAGAATCTGCTATGCTAGCTACAAAAATTTGATCTTGCAAATAAGTAACAAGCCTATGGTTCCAAGCTCTAGGAGCTTGCTTTAGGGCATATAATTCCTTCCTTTCCTTGCATACAAAACCTGGTTTATCTGTATCTTCAAACCTTGGTGGTTGAGCCATGTACACTTCTTCTGAAATCCATCCATTTAACAATGCATTCTTAACATCTAATTGATATAGGTTCCAATTCTTGGAAACAGCTACACTTACCAAAACCCTACTTGTTGCCATCTTAGCCACAGGTGAAAAGGTTTCTTCATAGTCCACTCCATGGGTTTGAGCAAACTGTTGATATATTTAGGTAGTGATGTGTGTGAACACTCTAGGACCGCCGGGGCACTTTTTTCCCTCTTTAGGAGGTTTTTTTCCCCCGGCTTGTATATACACCTATTGCCCTAATGGGCTACTTATCTTTGTACATTCTCTAGTAATACATTCAGTCTTGTGTGTTGTGCTCCAAGCTTCTTCCTCTTCCTTGTGCTGTTCGCGTGCTTCCGCAGACGTCTAACTCCAACAATTGGTATCAGAGCAGGTCGTTGATTCTTCTAGGGCGCCGTCGACACTCCTCTGTTTGCAGTCTCAGATTCGCACAAAATTTGGTGAGCATACTCAGGGTGTTTTCGAGATCAAAACAGCTTCGCTCTGTGGTGCCAAAATCGCGATCTGAGGGCAAAGGAAAATGGAGCTCTTCTACTAGTAAGCAGAAATCTGCAAATGCTGCACAATCGAAGAACCAGGATAAAGATGAGAAGAAATCAGAAAAGCAGAAATTGTTCTGCAAGTACTATAAAGGAAATGATCATATTATAAAGAACTGTCCAAAACTGGCTGCCAAAGAGGCAAAGAAGAAAGAGGCTAGAATGGTTGTTGCTGAGGCCTCTACACCAAAAACAGAGTCTGCAAATCTTGTGCAGGAAGAAGAATGGGCGTTTACTATTGTTTGTAGTTTTGACCCATCTTCTCATGATCAGTGCATGTGTGCAGTAGACTCGGATGTTTGGTACTTTGACAGTGGGGCAACCAAACATATTACCTCGCAGCGCAGTTTCTTCTCTTCACTCGAGCCTGCCCCTACAGGGAATACTGTCACATGCGCCAATAACTCCTCTTATCCTGTTATGGGAGTTGGTAAGATCATTCTGATTACTGCTGATGGTAGTTCTTTCACTTTGTCAGATGCTTTATTTGTGCCAGGGATCAAAAAGAACCTGTTATCAGTTTCTGCATTAGCCAAGATTGGCTTGGTTGTGAAATTCGTTGATGACAGGTGTACAGTCCATGATCTCTCAAATGGCGATGTGATTATTGCTTCTGGCATTTTATGTCGTGGGCTGTATAAGCTCATAGACTATGAAAAATCTGTGAATGATTTGGCATGTGCAGTTCATGATTCTCAGGCTATGTCAGATGCAAAGCTTTGGCATGCACGCTTTGGTCATCTGAATTTTGCTAGTTTGTTACGCCTGCAGAAATCTGAAATGGTATCCTCTTTGCCCAAACTTGAGGCACCTGGAAAACATGTTTGTGAAGGCTGTATTTTGGGCAAAATGCAGCGTTCTTCCTTTCCAAAAGATGGTTCAGTTCGGGCTATGCAGAAATTGCAGCTTGTACATAGTGATGTCTGTGGTCCTATGCAGACACCTTCTTTTGGAAATTACCTTTACTTCGTGACTTTCATTGATGATTTTTCCAGGCATGCATGGGTATATCCACTCAAAGCAAAGTCCGAAGTGTTCATGTGCTTCAAACAGTTTTTGGTTTTGGCTGAAAATCTGTCAGCATGTAAAATGGGCACCCTCCGTTCTGATCGAGGAGGGGAATATATGTCTTCAGATTTTAATGCATTTCTGGCTGAACGTGGGATAAAACAGCAGTGTACAGTGCCGTATACACCTCAACAGAATGGAGTTGCTGAACAAAAGAACAGGTCACTCATGGAGATGGCGAGGTGCATGGTCAAAAGTCAGGCTTTACCACATAGTTTCTGGCTTGAGGCTGTCATGTGTGCAGCATATGTACTGAACAGGTGTCCCACGAAAGCGTTGCAGTCTATCACTCCATATGAGGCTTGGCATGACCGCAAGCCATCTGTTGCTCATCTGCGTGTTTTTGGTTGTTTGGCATATGCATTAGTGCCTGAACAACATCGCAGAAAATTGGATGATAAGGCAGTAAAATGTATTTTTGTTGGGTACACTTCTGAAAGTAAAGGCTATCGTCTGTATCATCCACAGACTAAACGCATTCTGGTTAGCCGTGATGTTGTCTTTGTGGAAGATGCTATTCAGCCATTGCTTTCATCTACTAAGGAGACATCTGTTAGCTCCAAAGACATGTATGATACTTTGATGCCTCTTTTTACAGGTGGACAGGCTAGCGCTGGTCCTAATGAGGCAACTTCTCAGCCTTTGCAGGTTTCATATGATGATGCAGATCATGCCATTTCTGATGCAGATTTACATGATGCACTTGTTGATGAGAGAGCTGATATTGAACAGGCAAAAACTATGCCAAAATGGCTGGTGCAGACTTTGCGTGAAAGCAAATTAGATGCACCTTTGTCATATCGTACTCGTTCAGGCTCTCATAGTACCTCCTTTGCATCAGATTGCTATGCTATGGCTGCATCTAGTCTCTGTGATGAGAATGAGCCTGTTTCTTTTGATGAAGCACAAAATTCAGAAAATTGGATGGCTGCTATGCAATCTGAATATGATGCTATAATGAAGAATGGTACATGGTCTTTATGTGACTTGCCTCCTGGCAAGAAGGCCATTGGCACTAAGTGGGTATAGAAGCTGAAGCGTAAACCTGATGGTACGGTTGACAGGTATAAGGCTAGGCTTATTGCAAAGGGTTATGCGCAGGAAAGAGGCATTGATTTTGATGAGACCTTTGCACCTACATGCCGTATGACTACTGTTCGAAGCATTTGTGCACTTGCAACCCATCATGGTTGGAATGTACATCAGTTGGACATTAAAACAGCATTTCTGAATGGTGACTTGCATGAAGAAGTGTATGTTTTTCAGCCCCGTGGCTTTGTGCAGAAAGGGCATGAAAACCAGGTGTGCAGGTTAAAGAAGGCGTTATATGGTTTAAAGCAAGCACCACGTGCTTGGTATGAAAAAATACATGCCTATCTGATTGCACATGGTTTTGAGAACAGTCCAACTGAAAGCACCTTATATGTTAAGCGTGCTAATGATGTGCTTTTGATCATTGTTGTCTATGTAGACGACATGCTGCTCACTGGTCCTCTTGAGAAGCATATTGCTGATTTCAAGGCTGATTTGCATGCCTCATTTGAGATGTCTGATTTGGGGCATTTGCATCACTATTTGGGCATTCAGTTTATGCAAGTTGATGGTGGAATGGCTTTGTGTCAAACGAAATATATTGACACATTATTGCAGCATTTTGGCCTTGAAGACTGTAAGCCTATTGCCACTCCTATGGAGACAGGTTTACGATTGAGTCTTCATGATGCTCGAGATGCATTTGATGCTGTTTTCTATCAGCAGGCTGTTGGATGCTTGATTTACTTATGCATTAATCGGCCAGATATTCAGTTTGCTGTCTCACAGATGAGCAGGTTTATGCATTGCCCAGGAGTCACGCATTGGAAAGCGGTTAAGCGCATCTTTCCCTACTTGAGTGGTACTCGGCTACTTGGATTGTTTTATCCCAAGGGGGGATCACTACCGCCAGATTTGCATGCTTTTTCTGACTCAGATTGGGCTGGTTGCTATGACACTCGTGTGTCCACCAGTGGTTTTTGCTTCATGCTTGGTAGCTCATGTATATCTTGGTTGAGCAAGAAGCAGCCTACTGTGGCCACTTCCAGTTGTGAGGTTGAGTATAGGGCAGCTTTCACAGCGACTGTTGAGTGTGTGTGGCTCAGACGCCTTATGGCTGATTTGGGTGTTGGCCAGTCTTCTGCCACCACCATCTTCACTGACAGTCAGAGCCCATTGGCAGTTGCGAGGAACCCTGTGTTCCATGCTCGCACTAAGCACATTGAGGTGCATTATCACTATGTCAGGGAGAGGTTCTCTGCTGGGGAGATCAGCTTGGCATATGTGCCCACGCAGGAGAACATTGCAGACCTTTTCACGAAGGCTCTGGCTAGGGAGAAGTTTGAAGCTTTCCGCAAAGCTTTGGGCTTACTTCCTTTTGTGGAGTGATTTCCACATAGCTCGGCACTTCCTTATACATGAGTGCCAGCTCCTTGTTCACCACATCACTCCCAGGGGGGATTTGTTGATATATTTAGGTAGTGATGTGTGTGAACACTCTAGGACCGTCGGGGCACTTTTTTCCCTCTTTAGGAGGTTTTTTTCCCCCAGCTTGTATATACGCCTATTGCCCTAATGTGCTACTTATCTTTGTACATTCTCTAGTAATACATTCAGTCTTGTGTGTTGTGCTCCAAGCTTCTTCCTCTTCCTTGTGCTGTTCGCGTGCTTCCGCAGACGTCTAACTCCAACACAAACCCCTTTGCCACTAGCCTTGCCTTGTACCTGTTTATAGAACGATCTCAGTTTTTCATGTTCTTATTTATCCATCTGGACCCTATTACCTTCATGCTTGGCTTCTTGGGAACCAAGTCCCAAGTACTGCTCTCCTAAAGTGCTTCGACTTTGTCCTACATAGCTTCTCTTCATTCTTTCTTCTTATTGGTCTCTTCAAATGAACAAGGTTCCTATATCATAGATTGTTTAGTGACATACATAGAATGCTTGGTGACTAATGATGTGTCATAAACATACATTATGGGCTTTTCACTCTCTCTTTGAGATCTCCATAGTGCTTGATTGGAGGACTCTCGAATGTCTTCCAATTGTTTGACCTTGGTCTTTCCTCTTGACTTCCAAGCCTTGAAGTCAAACTGCTCTTCATCCTCTCAATTGATATCTTCTAGTAATTGTTGATCTTCTTGAGTGAGAGTTGGAAAGTCATTTTCCAAATCATTAGGTAGCCTGATCTTCCTACAATCATCTTCAAACCATGAATTATTTTCATCAAGCACTACATCCTCACTAACTATAAATCTTATGTTAGTGGGATTATATAGCCTATAACCCTATTGGATTCGGTCAGAACCAATAAATATACAATTTTCAGCTTTAGTGTCAAGCTTCCCTCTATTCTGTGAGGGTGTATGTGCATAAGCTATGCACCCAAAGATTTTGCAATGGTCCAATGAGGATGTTCTAGCATTCCATGCTTCATAGGTTGTCATTCCATCCAAGGATTTGGATGGGAGCCTATTAATCAAGTATGTGGCTATGGAAACAGCCTCTTCCCAAAGGTAATTGGGTAGTTTTTTCTCACTCATTATTGACCTGCAGCTTTCACTATTAATATGTTCATCCTCTCTGTGACTGCATTTAGTTCAAGAGTATATCTTGTTGTGACTTCTCTCTTTATACCTCTTTCCTGTAATAATGAATGAAATTCACGTGAGAAATACTCATCACCTCCATTAGATCTGATCCTCTTCAAGATTCTACATATTTGGTTCTCAACCAATGCCAAATACTTTTTGAAACATGTAAATACTTCATCCTTATGCTTCATGAATTAAAGAATTATCTATCTACTATATTCATCTATAAATGAAGCATAGTACCTTGAACTTGAGATTGATGGATCTTTCCTAGGGCCCCACACATCAGTGTGTACAAGCTCCAAGTAGTCTTCATACATGTACCCATTTCTCTTGAATGGTTGCTTGTGAGCTTTGCCGAATTGACATGCTCCGCACTTCTATATCATGTGTTGCTTTGGTACATTTGGAATGCCAAGCACACTTTGATCATTGCATATTTTCTTTGGTGTTCTTTCTCCTATATGACCTAGCCTTTTGTGCCACATATCTAGTTCAGATAGAGTTTGATCTTTGTAATTGAATAGTGCTATGTTCTAGTGTCTTCAATCTCAAACATGAAAATTCTACTAGATTTCTCACCTTTGCAATCATTTTGAAGCCTTGATGAGGGTCTTCCTGAATAGTGCTATGTTCTAGTGTCTTCAATCTCAAACATGAAAAGTCTACTAGATTTCTCACCTTTGCAATCCTTTTGAAGCCTTGATGAGGGTCTTCCACATATGCTCCATGTCTTGTGAATCTAACCTGTAAGCCTTTCTCAACAATTTTTCCAACATTGATTAGGTTTTCTGTTGTGGTTGGTACATATAAAACCTTACTCAAGAGGTTCATGTTTGTTGGTGCATTTTTCCCAAGCCTACATGCTTGACATGATGTTCATTTGTAGCCATATGTGTAGATATATGAACATCTCTTGTAAAAGAGCACATTTTATCTCTTGTATATTGTGAAAAAGAAATAAAGGAAAAGAATGGCTTATGTCATCCATGATGTTAAACAAATGTCATGGCTCTAACTGTGAAGAGAGATGGTGGATGCAATCCAAAGATGAGTAGGTGCCGCTACAACCAGCTTCACACCAGCCAACTGAGACTTCAGAGTTGATTAGTAGACCCTTTGAGCTTCCTAAATCCACCAAAATATCAGCCAAGTACTTTGGAACATGTATCCCAAAAGTTTAAGTCAAGACCGACAAGTTGCGAAATGACTAGCTCCCAAAACTTGCTATTTTTGGACATACACCTGCTGGAAAAAATGAACAGTGCTCTCAACCTGGAAGGAATTAGAAAATTTCTTTTTGGGCATAGCAAATAGACTTAGCAAGCTTCCTATTCCAAGTTAAAACACTTCAAATGATGGACTGAGCACTGAGAACAAGTTTCATCAAGTTCTGGAACATTCCCACAATTCTCGGGGCTCTGCAGAGATAGACCAGTAAGCAGTAAAATGCAGATATCTCCAAACGTATAAATCCAATGACCTTGAAAATTTATAGGTAGAAACTAGACAGTGAGAGCTATCCAACGCACTTTAAAACACTGAAAAATGTTCAGTAAAACTCGAGATATGACCTTCTGAAGTTACTGCTCTGAGTGAGTATAGCAGAGAACAAAACAGAGAAGTAGATGATAGTAAATGTATAGATTCACATATGATTACAACCACATTGGCAATGAATCTTTGCACAATGGGAGTAGAATGATAGAGCTATGGAGTAAGCTCTTCAATCTCTACAAAATGACATGAAGTGGTCACGTACAAGGCTTGCTAATCGCCTCTTCCTTCTTGCTCCTTTTATAGCTATTCTTGGAGGGAGTTTTGAATTCGAATTCGAATGGCTCCACCTAAAAGTGATCCCCAAAGTTAGGAGAGATTCCCTCAGCTCAAAAATTCGTGATTTTGGTAGTTGGAGCCACGAATTTGCTTTTACATCATGCATGAGGTAAGCCATCCTTTTACTTTTTTCTTTTTCCATTTACAAGAGATAAAATGTACTCTTTTACAAGAGGTGTTCACATGACTACTCATGTGACTTACAAATGAGGATAATATCAAGCATATCAAGCATGTAGGCTTGGGCAAAATGCACCAACAGCTCCCCCTCAAGCCTAACATGCTTGGCCTTCAAATAAGTCTTCAATTGTCCTTGATTTCCTGCAAGCCAATCATCAACTTGAATCTACTTAATTTTGTACCATCAAGAGCTTTAGTTAACATGTCTGCACATTGCATATCTGTAGAGACATAGGATAGTTGAATATCCTTGCTCATTAGCTTCTCCCTTACATAATGGTAGTGGACTTCAATATGCTTGGTTCTAGCATGGTATACCGGATTAGCTGCTAGATGTAGTGAGCTTGTGTTGTCACCAAAAATGTGAGGTGTTGAAGAATGAAGTCCAAGATCTGTGTACAAAGATTTTAACCACATGATTTCTTGAGTTGCATTAGCCAAACCTCTATATTCTGCTTCAGTAGAAGATAATGCCACGGTTGGTTGCTTCTTCGATGACCAAGAAATGATTTTTGAACCTGCAAATGATATATACCCTGATGTGCTTCTTCTATCATCTTTAGATCCGGCCCAATCTGCATCTGAGTAGACCTTTAGCTCAATATCTGAAGTATATGAATAGAACAAACCTTCATTCATGGTCCCCTTTAGATACTTGAGGACTCGCTTGGCCGCTTCCATATGTGGTCTTCTCGGCTTATGCATAAACTGACTCAATATGCTAACACTATAGCATATATCCACCCTTGTGAGTGTTGCATAGTTCAAACTTCCAACCAAGCTTTGATAGCTTGTGATGTCTTCAATTGGCTCTCCTTCATAAGCACTAAGCTTATGATTTTGCTCCATAGGTGTACCTGCACACTTTGTATTTTCCATCTTGAACTTGACGAGCATGTCATGGACATACTTCCTTTGTGTGATGTATATACCTGAATCTGTGTAGATCAACTCCAATCCAAGAAAATAAGTGAGTGGTCCGAGGTCACTTATTTTGAACTCCTCCTTCATTTGACTCTTTACCTGTTTGATTCCTTCAAGATCATTGCCTGTGATAATAATATCATCAACATACACACATAAATAGATCACTTCAGATCCATTCCTCTTTATGAACAAAGAGGTATCCGCCTTGCTAGCTTTGAATCCTTGGTCCTGCAAATAAGTAACCAATCTGAAATTCCAAGCTCTTGGAGCTTGCTTCAATCCATACAAAGCTTTCTTTAGTTTGCATACATAGTTAGGATGATGTGCATCCTCATATCCAGGAGGTTGTGCCATATACACTTCCTCAGAAATCCATCCATTCAAGAAAGCATTCTTTACATCAAGTTGATAAAGATTCCAATTTCTAGATGCAGCAAGACTTATGAGAACCCTAATTGTAGGCATTTTTGCAACAGGAGAGAAAGTCTCCTCATAATCAATACCATGGGTTTGAGCAAACCCTTTAGCAACTAACCTTGCTTTGTGTCTATTTATACTTCCATCTGGATTCCTCTTGATTTTGTATATCCATCGAGATCCGATTATCTTCATAGATGGCTTGTTAGGTACAAGCTCCCAAGTGTCATTCTCCTTCAAGGCTTCCATTTCTTCATCCATTGCATCTCTCCAAGCTTTCTTGCTTTGTGCTTCTTCGAATGTGGTAGGTTCTTCATTGGTTGAATCCTTTGCAATGTAGATTGAGTGCTTGGTGACCAAAGAAGTATCATAACCAAACCTCTCTGGTTTCTTCTTCTCCCTCGAAGACCTTCTAAGTGGTTGATGTGAGCTCTCGGGTCCATATGTAGCATCCTGCATCTTTGCTTTACCTTTGTTCTTCCATAGCTTTAGTCTTTCCAAGTCTTCTAGGTCAATCTCCGAATCAATTTCTTCAATCTGCTTTGGCTCCTTTGGTTGAAGTGATGGAAAATCTTCATCCAAGTCATATGGCAGCTTCACTTTCCTGTCATCATCAAACCATGATTTGTTTTCATCAAAAATTACATCTCTACTCACAGAAAATCCTTTATTGGTTGGATTGTACAATCTATATCCTTTTTGGTTTTGATCATAACCAATGAATACACACTTCTCTGCCTTGGGATCCAATTTCCCTCTTACTTGAGAAGGAATGTGAGCATAGGCTAAGCATCCAAAGATTTTACAATGCTCTAGACTAGGTCTTCTTCCATTCCACACTTCATATGGAGTGGTTCCATCTAGTGACTTAGATGGAAGTCTATTTATGAGATATGTGGCTGTAGACACAGCCTCTGCCCATAGGTAGTTCGGCAATCCTTTTTCGTTGAGCATGGACCTTGCAGCTTCGACGATAGCTCTATTCCTCCTCTCTGCTACACCATTGAGTTCGGGTGTATACCTTGTAGTGACTTCCCTTTTAATGCCTCTTTCATGCAAGAAGGCATCAAATTCAGAAGAGAAGTATTCTCCTCCACCATCTGATCTGAGTCTTTTCAAAGTCCTACCTGTTTGATTTTCAACAAGAGCAATATACTTCTTAAAGCAATTAAACACTTCATCCTTGTGCTTCATGAAAAATAGAATGGTCCACCTGCTACAATCATCTATGAAAGACACATAATATCTTGAGCCTGATATAGATGGCTCCTTACTTGGACCCCACACATCTGTGTGCACTAGATCCAAAGGATTTTGATACATATATCCTTTCTTATTGAAAGGTTGTCTATGAGCCTTGCCGAGTTGACAAGCTTCACACTTATAAATCATGTGTTGCCTTGTGATATTAGGCAAACCAAGTACACTTTGGTCCCTGCAAATCTGTTTGAGTGTCCTCTCACCAATGTGAGCAAGCCTTTTGTGCCATATCTCCAACTCTGTTAGAGTTTGAGATCCATAGCTAAACAAAGCTATGTTCTTTGTATCTTCCACTTCAAAAGTGAAAAGCCTTCCTGTCTTTTCTCCTTTGGCAATCCTTCGAAAGCCTTGCCTTGGGTCTTCAACATATGCTCCAAATCGATTGAATCTAACCTGCAATCCTTTTTCAACAATCTGTCCAACACTTATTAAATTTTTGGTAATTGTAGGGACATACAAGACTTTGCTTAAGAGGTTCATATTCCCATCTGATGTCTTCACATTACCTATCTTCTCTAGTGAGTGCTTTGTGTCATCTCCTGTCTGCACTTCATGCTTGTTATGAGGATCTTCCAAATTAGAAAGTAAAGCCACATTTCCTGCTACATGGTTCGAGCATCCCGAATCAATGTAAAATATGTGATCATCATCCTTACCCTTCTTCGTTGATAGATTCATAATCAATAATGAATCTTCTTGACTTTGGTCCTCTGCATAGTTATTGTAATCTCTTCTTCCTCTATGGCCACTTTGATAGTTGTTGTTGTTGTTGTAATTGTTGTTGTAGTAGTTGTTGTTGTAGCCTCCATTGTACCTGCCTCTATTTGATCCATAGCCACCTCTATTGAATCCTCTTCCTCTTGAGTTCCTCGGGTTCCTGAAACATTCTTCAGTAGTATGGTTAGATAAGCCACATATGTTGCAAGGTTGAGATGATTGGAATCTCCCCCTGCCTTGCTTTCCACTTCTGCCTCTTCCTCTAGCTCGTCCTCTACCTGCAAAGTTTGCTTGGAAAGAGCTTCCTTCATCTTCATTCTTTCTATTCTTTGACTTGTCCTTGACCTTAGCTTTATCAGAATATAAGGCAGAAGTTTGATTACCTCTTGAGGACTCACCACCTTTGCTAATCGTTGCTTCATGAGTGAAGAGTTGGCCCATGAGTGTGTTGAGGTCGGGTACATGCATATCCATGTATAAATCCATGGCTGTTGTGAATGACTCCCACTTGTCGTCTGCTTTGATTCCATTCATGATTTGTCTTATGATTTGCTCCTCTTCAATTACCTCTCCAATGCTTCCAAGTTGGTCGGATATCTCCTTCATCTTTGTGACATAATCAGTCACATTTTGCTTCGGGCTTTTCTTCATTGTTGTGAACTCCATCCACAATTGGTTCTTCCTTGCTCGAGTGTTGGAAGAGAAGAAAGAAGCAAGTGCATTCCAGGTTTCTCTTGATGTCTTGCATCCCTTGACATGAGGTAAAAGAAAATCAGAGATTGAGTTTAGAATATAGGACCTTGCAAGTGCATCCTTCGAACACCAATTCGAAAGTCCTTCCACTTCTTCATGTGATGGTTGCCCTTTGTTCCTCATGGTTGGCATTGCTTCATCTCCGGATATGAATCCATATAGATTCCTTCCTTGAAGGTAAGCCTCCATCCTTAGAGACCATGCCGGGTAGTTGTTTCGATCCAATTTGTCAATTGTTGATGGAAATCCATCTCCCATGTTGCTTGACTATGCTCTGATACCACTGTGAAGAGAGATGGTGGATGCAATCCAAAGATGAGTAGGTGCCGCTACAACCAGCTTCACACCAGCCAACTGAGACTTCAGAGTTGATTAGTAGACCCTTTGAGCTTCCTAAATCCACCAAAATATCAGCCAAGTACTTTGGAACATGTATCCCAAAAGTTTAAGTCAAGACCGACAAGTTGCGAAATGACTAGCTCCCAAAACTTGCTATTTTTGGACATACACCTGCTGGAAAAAATGAACAGTGCTCTCAACCTGGAAGGAATTAGAAAATTTCTTTTTGGGCATAGCAAATAGACTTAGCAAGCTTCCTATTCCAAGTTAAAACACTTCAAATGATGGACTGAGCACTGAGAACAAGTTTCATCAAGTTCTGGAACATTCCCACAATTCTCGGGGCTCTGCAGAGATAGACCAGTAAGCAGTAAAATGCAGATATCTCCAAACGTATAAATCCAATGACCTTGAAAATTTATAGGTAGAAACTAGACAGTGAGAGCTATCCAACGCACTTTAAAACACTGAAAAATGTTCAGTAAAACTCGAGATATGACCTTCTGAAGTTACTGCTCTGAGTGAGTATAGCAGAGAACAAAACAGAGAAGTAGATGATAGTAAATGTATAGATTCACATATGATTACAACCACATTGGCAATGAATCTTTGCACAATGGGAGTAGAATGATAGAGCTATGGAGTAAGCTCTTCAATCTCTACAAAATGACATGAAGTGGTCACGTACAAGGCTTGCTAATCGCCTCTTCCTTCTTGCTCCTTTTATAGCTATTCTTGGAGGGAGTTTTGAATTCGAATTCGAATGGCTCCACCTAAAAGTGATCCCCAAAGTTAGGAGAGATTCCCTCAGCTCAAAAATTCGTGATTTTGGTAGTTGGAGCCACGAATTTGCTTTTACATCATGCATGAGGTAAGCCATCCTTTTACTTTTTTCTTTTTCCATTTACAAGAGATAAAATGTACTCTTTTACAAGAGGTGTTCACATGACTACTCATGTGACTTACAAATGAGGATAATATCAAGCATATCAAGCATGTAGGCTTGGGCAAAATGCACCAACACTAACTACCTAAAACCGTGAATTAGTGAGCTAAGAGAATATTTCCTAACTTTGGGGATCACTTTTAGGTGGAGTCATTCGAATTCAAATTCAAAACTCCCTCCAAAAGAAGCTATAAAAAGAGCAAGAAGGAAGACGTGATTAGCAAGCCTTGTATGTGACCACTTCATGTCATTTTATAGAGATTGAAGAGCTTTCTCCATAGCACTATCATTCTACTCCCATTGTGCAAAGCTTCATTGCCAATGTGGTTGTAATCATATGTGAGTTTATACATTAATCATTCTCTACTCTGTTTTATTCTCTGTTATACCACTCAAAGTAGTAACTTCAGAAATATCTCGAGCTATATTGAACGCTTTTCAGCATTTTGAACATGTGTCGGATTCCTCTTTCTTTCTAGTTTGTGCATACATTTTCATGGTCATTGGAGTTATAATTTGGGAGATAGTTGCATTTTACTACTCACTCATCTATCACTGCCTCGAGAATGGTGGGATGTTCGAGAATTTGATAAAACTTGTTCTCACTGCTCCATTCACAAAATGAAGTGTTTCAACTTGTATTGGAAAGCTTTCTAGATCTATTTTATATTTCCAAAAGGAATTTTTCTAATTCCTACCTGGTTAAGAGCACTATTTGTTTTTTCTAGCAGGTATATGTTCAAAAATCGCAAGTTTTGGGAGCTAGTCATTTTGCAACTAGTCTGTTTTGACTTAAACTTTTGAGATACATGTTCCAAAGTACTTTGCTGATATTTTTGTGGATTTAGCAAGCTCAAAGGGTCTACTAATCAACTCGTAGGTCTCACTTGGCTGGTGTGAAGTTGTTTGTAGAAGCACCAACTCATCTTCGGATTGCATCCACCATCTCTCTTCAGAGTGGTATCAGAGCATAGTCAAGCAACATGGGAGATGGATTTCCATTAACAATTGACAAATTGGATCGAAAAAACTACCTAGAATGGTCTCTAAGGATGGAGGCTTACCTTAAAGGGAGGAATCTATATGGATTCATATCTGGAGATGAAGCAATGCCAACCATAAGTAAACAGAGCAACCATCACATGAAGAAGTGGAAAGACTTTCAAATTGGTGTTCGAAGGATGCACTTGCAAGGTCCTATATCCTAAACTCAATCTCTTATTTTCTTTTACCTCATGTCAAGGGATGCAAGACATCAAGAGAGACCTGGAATGCACTTGCTTCTTTCTTCTCCTCCAACACTCGAGCAAGGAAGAACCAATTGTGGATGGAGTTCACAACAATGAAGAAAATCCCAAAGAAAAGTGTGACTGATTATGTCACAAAGATGAAGGAGATTTCCAACCAACTTGGAAGCATTGGAGAGGTAATTGAAGAGGAGAAAATCATTAGAAAAATCATAAATGGAATCAAAGCAGATGAAAAGTGGGAGTCTTTACAACAGCCATGGATTTATACATGGATATGCATGTACCCAACCTCAACACACTCATGGGCCAACTCTTCACTCATGAAGCAAAGATTAGCAAAGGTGGTGAGTGCTCAAGTAACTTCTGCCTTATATTCTAATAAAGCTAAGGTCAAGGACAAGTCAAAGAATAGGAAGAATAAAGATGAAGACAGCTCTTTCCAAGCAAACTTTGCACGTAGAGGAAGAGCTAGAGGAATAGGTAGAGGTGGAAAGCAAGGCAGGGGAAGATTCCAATCATCTCAACCTTGCAATATATGTAGCTTATCTAATCATACTATTGAAGAGTGTTTCAATAACCTGAGGAACTCAAGAGGAAAAGGATTCAATAGAGGTGGCTATGGATCAAATAGAGGCAGATACAATGGAGGCTACAACAACAACTACTACAACAACAACAATTACAACAACTATCAAAGTGGCCATAGAAGAAGAAGTGATTACAATAACTATGCAAAGGACCAAATTCAATAAGATTCATTATTCAATATGAATCTATCAGTGAAGAAGGTTAAGGATTATGATCGCATCTTTTACATTGATTTAGGATGCTCAAACCATATAGCAGGAAATATGGCTTTATTTTTTATTTGGAAGATCCTCAGAACAAACATGAAGTGCAAACATGAGATGACACAAAGCACTCCTTGGAGAAGAAAGGTAATGTGAAGACATCAAATGGGACTATGAACCTCTTAAGCAAAGTCTTGTATGTCCCTACACTTACCAAAAATTTAATAAGTGTTGGATAGATTATTGAAAAAGAATTGCAGGTTACATTCAACAGATTTGGAGCATATGATGCACTTTCGAAGTGGAAGATACAAAGAACATAGCTTTGTTCAGCTATGGATCTCAAACTCTCACAGAGTTGGAGGTATGGCACAAAAGGCTTGCTTACATTGGTGAGAGGACACTCAAACAAATTTGGACGGACCAAAGTGTACTTGGTTTGCCTAATATCACAAGGCAACACATAATTTATAAGTGTGAAGCTTGTCAACTATCCAAGGCTCATAGACAACCTTTCAATAAGAAGGGATATGTGTATCAAAACCCTTTGGATCTAGTGCACACGGATGTGTGGGGTCCAAGTAAGGAGCCATTTATATCAGGCTCAAGATATTATGTGTCTTTCATAGATGATTATAGCAGGTGGATTGTTTTGTTTTTCAAAAAGCACAAGGATGAAGTGTTTAATTGCTTTAAGAAGTATGTTTCTCTTGTTGAAAACCAAACAGGTAGGACTTTGAAAGGACTCAGACCAGATGGTGGAGGAGAATACGTCTGTTCTGAATTTGATGCCTACTTGCATGAAAGAGGCATTAAAAGGGAAGTCACTACAAGGTATACACCCAAACTCAATGGTGTAGTAGAGAGGAGAAACAGAGCTATAGTTGAAGCTACAATGTCCATGCTCAATGAAAAGGGATTGCCAAACTACCTATGGGCAGAGGCTATGTGTACAGCTAGATATCTCATAAATAAACTTCCATCTAAGTCACTAGATGGAGCCACTCCATATGAAGTGTGGAATGGAAGAAGACACTAGTCTAAAGCATTGTAAAATCTTTGGATGCGTAGCCTATGCTCACATTCCTTCTCAAGTAGGAGGGAAATTGGATCCCAAAGCAGAGAAGTGCATATTCATTGGTTATGAACAAAATCGAAAAGGATATAGATTGTAAAATCCAACTAATAAAGGATTTTCTCTGAGTAGAGATGCAATTTCTTATGAAAACAAATCATGGTTTGATGATGACAGGAAAGTGAAGTTGCCTTATGACTTGGATGAAGGCTTTCCATCACTTCAACCAAAGGAGCCAAAGCATATTGAATAAAGTGATTCACAGATTGACCTAGAAGACTTGGAAAGACTAAAGCTATGGAAGAACAAAGGTAAAACAAAGATGCACGTTGCTACATATGGACCCGAAAGCTCACATTAACCACTTAGAAGGTCATCAAGGGAGAAGAGCAAACCAGAGAGGTTTTGTTATGACACTTCTTTGGTCACCAAGCACTCAATCTACATTGCAAAGGATTCAACCAATAAAGAACCTACCACATTCAAAGAAGCACAAAGCAAGAAAGCTTGGAGAGATGCAATGGATGAAGAAATGGAAGCCTTGAAGGAGAATGACACTTGGGAGCTTGTACCTAAAAAGCTAATTGGATCTCGATGGATATACAAAATCAAGAGGAATCCAGATGGAAGCATAAATAGACATAAAGCAAGGTTAGTTGCTAAAGGGTTTGCTCAAACCCATGGTATTGATTATGAGGAGACTTTCTCTCTTGTTGCAAAAATGCCTGCAATTAGGGTTCTGATTAGTCTTGCTACATCTAGAAATTGGAAGCTCTATTAACTTGATGTAAATAATGCTTTCTTAAATGGATAAATTTCTGAGGAAGTGTATATGGCACAACCTCCTGGATATGAGGATGCACATCATCCTAACTATGTGTGCAATTTAAAGAAACCCTTGTATGGATTGAAGCAAGCTCCAAGAGCTTGGAATTTCAGATTGGTGACTTATTTGCCGGAGCAACGATTTAAAGCTAGCAAGGCGGATACCTCTTTGTTCATAAAGAGGATTGGATATGTAGTGATCTATTTATGTGTGTATGTTGATGATATTATTATCACAGGCAATGATCTTGAAGGAATCAAACAGGTAAATACTCAAATGAAGGAGGATTTCAAAATAAGTGACCTCAGACCACTCACTTATTTTCTTGGATTGGAGATAATCTACACAGGTTCAGGTATATATATCACACAAAGGAAGTATGTGCATAACATGCTCATGAAGTTCAAGATGGAAAACACCAAGTGTGCAGGTATACCTCTGGAGCAAAATCATAAGCTTAGTGCCTATGAAGGAGAGCCAATTGAAGATTTCACAAGCTATCAAAGCTTGGTTGGAAGCTTGAACTATGCAACACTCACAAGGGTGGATATATGCTATAGTGTTATCATATTGAGTCCGTTTATGCATAAGCCAAGAAGATCACATATGGAAGCGGCCAAGAGAGTCCTCAAGTATCTAAAGGGGACCATGGATGAAGGTTTGTTTTATTCATTTACTTCAGATATTGAGCTAGAGGTCTACTTAGATGCAAATTGGGTCCATTGTAGAGATGATAGAAGAAGCACATCTAGGTATGTAACATTTGCAGGTTCAAAAATCATTTCTTGGTCATCCAAGAAGCAACCAACCATGGCATTATCTTCTTCTAAAGCCAAATATACAGGTTTGGCTAATGCAACTCAAGAAATCATGTGGTTAAAGTCTTTGTACACAGATCTTGGACTTCATTCTTCAACACCTCACATTTTTGGTGACAACACAAGCTCACTACATCTTGCAGCTAATCTAGTATACCATGCTAGAACCAAGCATATTGAGGTCCACTACCATTATGTGAGGGAGAAGCTAATGAGCAAGGATATTCAACTATCCTATGTCTCTACAGATATGCAATGTGCAAACATGTTGACTAAAGCTCTTGATGGTTCAAAGTTAAGTAGATTCAAGTTGATGATTGGCTTGCAGGAAATCAAGGACAATTGAAGACTTATTTTGCGGCCAAGCATGTTAGGCTTGAGGGGAATCTGTTGGTACATTTTTCCCAAGCCTACATGCTTGATATGATGTTCATTTTTAGCCTTATGTGTATAGATATAAACACCTCTTGTAAAAGAGCACATTTTATCTCTTGTAATTGTGGAAAAGACAAAAAGAAAAAGAATGGCTTATGTCATCCATGATGTAAAAGCAAAGTCGTGGCTCTCAGAGGTGATTAGCAAGCCATCTATGTGACCACTTCATGTCATTTTGTAGAGATTGAAGAGCTTACTCCATAGCTCTATTATACTCCCATTGTGCAAATATTCATTGCCAATGTCCTTGTAATCATATGTCAATTTATACAATTATCATGCTCTACTTCTCTGTTTGGTTCTCTCTTATACACACTCAGAGCAGTAACTTCAAAAGCTCGTATCTCGAGCTCTACTATACCTTTTTCAAAGCTTTAACATGAGTTAGATTTCTATCTCTGTCTACGTTGTGATACAAATTTTCATGGTCATTGGATTTATAGTTTGGGAGATATCTGCATTTTACTACTCACTGGTCTATCTCAATAGAGCCCCAAGAACGGCTCGATGTTCTAGAATTTGATAAAACTTGAACTCACTGCTCGTTTCATAAAATGTGGTGTTTTAACTTGGATTGGGAAGTGTCCTAAGTCTGTTTGCGATGTCCAAAAGGAATTGTTCTAATTCCTACGTGATTGAGAGCATTGTTCATTTTTTCCAGCAAGTGTATGTTCAAAAATAACAAGTTTTGTGAGATAGTCATTTTGCAACTAGTGTGTTTTGACTTAAGCTTTTGAGATACATGTTCCAAAGTACCTGGCTGATATTTTGGTGGATTAAGCAAGCTCAAAGGGTCTACTAATTAACTCTTAAGTCTGATTTGGTTGGTGTGAAGCCAGTTGTAGCAGCACCAACTCATCTTCAGATTTCATCCACCATCTCTCTTCACAATGTTACCATCAAAAGCCTTCAAATTTCCAATTTTCTTAATAGAGTGTTTAGTGTCATCACATGTTTGCACTTCATGCTTCCCTTTGGGTTATTCAAGATCAGATACTAAAGCCACATTTCCCACCACATGATTGGAACAACTAGAGTCTATATAGAAAAGATGCTCATCATCTTTACCTTGCTTGGATGTCATGTTCATGATGAGTAGATAATCCTCGTGGTCTTCTGTGTAGTTGTTATAATCTCTTCTTCCTCTAAAACCACCTTGATAATTGTTATTGTTGTAGCCTTTGTTGTAGTTGTGATTGTAATTGCTTCCTCCATTGTTGAATGTGCCTCTAGATTGTCCATAAATCCCTCTATGGAAGCCTCTTCCCCTTTGATTCCTTGTGTTCTTGAAACATTCTTTTGTGGTGTGGTTAGTAAGACCACAGATATTACAAGGTGGAGTGTTGTAGGATCTCCCCCTGCCTTCCTTTCCTCCTCTATCCCTTCCTCTAGTACCTCTTCCTCTATATGTGTAGTTAACTTGAGATGTACTAGCCTCTTCTTCATTCTTTTTGCTTTTACCCTTATCCTTACTTTTATTCTTATCTATATAAAGGGTGGAAGATCGGTTACCTCTAGAGTTGTCACCATTCTTGTTGAGCTTTGTCTCATGGGTGAAGAGTTGCCCCATCAAGGCGTTGAGGTCAGGTATCTGCATATCCATGTAAAGGTCCATTGTTGTGGTGAAGGATCCCCACTTATCATCAGCCTTGATGCTAATTATGATCTACCTTACTATGTGTTCTCCTTCTATCTCCTCTCCAATGCTTGCAAGCTGGTCACCCACATCCTTCGTTTTGGTTACATAATGAGTCAAACTTTGCTTTGGTTTCTTTTTTAGGGTTGTAAACTCCATCCATAGCTAGTTCTTCCTCGCTCTTGTATTTGATGAGAAATATGATGAGAGTACTTCCCAAGTCTCTTGGGAGGTCTCGCAATTCCTAATGTGAGCAATAAGAAATCTCTAGTTGATTTTAGTAGATAAGACTTGGCAATATCATCCTTTGCACACTATGTGGTCAACCTTTCTTGTTCATCCCTTGTGGGTTGATGTCCTCTCCTGAATGTTGGCATCTTCATGTCCCAAGATGTATCCATACAGATTTCTCCCTTAAAAGTGAGCTTCCAATGTTAGTGACCATGCTTGATAGTTTCTTCTGTCCAATTTATCAATGAATGATGGAAATACATCTCCCATCTTGCTTTTTGTTGCTCTGATACCATTGTTGAAGGAGATGGTGGATGGTCCCAAGAGATGAAGTGGTGTTGCTTAAACCTGCTTCACACCAGCCAAGAACAAGTGCTCAAGAGTGTAGTGGGCTCCTTTAGCTTGTTGATGATCATAAATAATCAGCTATGTTGTTTGGAACATGATCCACTAATCAATGGATCAAACCAAATGAGTAGGAAATTAATCCAAGTTTATAGACTTGTTATTTTTGTCCATGCACCTGTTCAGTATAATGAATAGTGCTCTAAGCATAGTAGCAATTATCCTAATTCCTTTTGATGGTGTCTAATTAACTTAGATAGCTACCAAGCATGAGTGATTTCAACAAAAAAAATGAACTACACATTGAGTATGATGTTTAGCAAATCATAGGACTTCCCAAACATTTGCGGGATGTATGAGAGTACAGACCATCCAGTAAAGATATGATAATATCTCATGATTGAGAAACGGAATGATAATAAGATTCTATAGCTATAAACAAGATAGTATGTGGACTCTATGATGCTTTAAATCATGACAAATCATCAATCATACATTGAGAACAAGATCTAAGAAGATCACTGTACTAAAGTAGACATGGCAGAGAAGTGAAGTAAAGATGTATGTATTAGATCACATAAAAATACAAATTCATTGGCAATAATCTATTCTAAAATGTGAGAAAGTGATTAAGCTATGAAGTGATCACTCAAATCACATACGATCCCTCTCTATTGTTCTTCAAAATGTCGAGATACACGCAAGTCTTTTGATTCTCTTTTATAGTTGAGTTTGGAGCCAATCATTTGAATTCAAATTCAAAAGTTCACCTCAAAGTGAGTCCTAAACTATATGATATATTCTCTAATCAATCAACTACCAAATGAATGGAGATTTGATGCTTCCTAACTCCTCGTGGAAGTAAGGTTAGTTTACAAAGGTAAATGTAATTGGTTTTACAAGAGAATGATCATATAGGACTCCATGAGAAATATACTAATCATCCAAGTATGTGGGCTTAGATTTGCTTGCACCAACATATCCATCATGAAAGTGATAACTTCCTTGGATTGCTTCTTCTTGAGGAGGCCACACATCTCTTTAGAAAGTTTGTCCACCTTTCCCACTCCCAATATTTAAAGTCCTACACCTTATATCTTTGAATTTCTTCTTCATTTCTCAACATGCTTCTGATTTTCTAGAACTCTATCTGATATTAATAGTGGCCTTTTTTTTACTTATTCTTTAAGATGCTTAAGCCTTTTGATAAACATGTTCTCTTGTAGTTTGACAAGTTTTTTCAAGGTTCTTATGAGTCTTTATGAAGATTATTTGTGTCTTCATGACCCCCTTTCTCTATCACTTGGGTACTGAGGAATCAGTAGCAGAAGTTGAGTTCTAGGTAGCAAAAACTTCCTACTAGAATGAAGGGGAAAGAGAAGTATTCATCTAGGCATGAAACCAAGACAATTTCTTGAGAATGATGACGTGCTTAAAGGTAAGCATAATTTGGTAGTGATGAGAGAAAACATGATGCACAAGTTGGGAGAGGGAAAATGGTCCCAGTTATTCAGTTATTGATTTTATTGTCTGCAATATAGATCCTATCAAGTCTAGCTTTCATGAAGTTGACTCCAAACTAGAGGTTCCACCAAGAGCAACTTGTTGCCTTTAATATCTAGAAGATCTTGGTGGAGCTTGACTTGGTCCCAAACCATACCTCTCATGATCATCAATCACCCTAGAACTATTCCCCCATCTATTAGAAAGAGCTTCCACCATGATGAAGACCCCACAAAGGATCATGTTGAGGGGCAGATAGTCCAATGATTCCAAGTGGAAATTCCTTCAAAATCCGAATTGGGAGCATAAACACAGAGAATGGTATCCATCAATGTTTTTGATCCACTTGGTAATCCACAAGCCTAGCATACCAACAACTATTAATGCCAATAGCCTAGTCACCATTTACTCTAGGGAGTGTCGTGGAGAGCCACACATGGGATGACGAATCACATTTCATTCTCTTTTGCAGTTTCTCCTCCTCAATTTTAATCTCTTAAAGACATATAAATTCCACCTTTAAGTTTTTAGTTGCTCCTTGCAAGTGGAATCCTATAAGGTTTTGCCATCATTGCAATAGTTATAGTGATTCATTCCACCTAGGTAATCCAAGTCATTGAGCTCCTCCAAGTTGCAAAAAATGGTTTTTTCTGGAGGCATGTGAGAGGGACTCCTCTCAATGATCTGCTTAGGGCTTCTTCTCCTTATTCCTCTCACTTCCATGAAGCCTTCAAGGTGTGTCTTGGTGACTTTTGTTTCCTTGCCTTTCTCACCAAACATGGGATGACCGGACACTCTTTTATTCTATGGCCCTCGAATTCACAATAAAAGCAAGAATTTGGTCAGTTGTCCAATATTACCTCCTATTACTAGGCTTTCTCTTCTCCAATGTCTATGGAAATTTTGGAAGGGAGATCCTTGTTTAAAGTGCTTCGACATAAATCTACAGGTGTCATCATTCAATGAGTGTCTTGTAGCTTCATAGATGAAAACCTCCACATCTTATCTCAACAATAGAGGTAGACTGATGGCGATTGAATTTCCCTTATGAATCCATATAGCAAAAAGGGCAACTTTGGGAGTTTAATCTAGCGTTGATAGTGCAATGGTTTTGACCTATTTAGAAAAAATTTAGAAAATCATTTCAAAAGGTATGTCTTTATAGTGCTTCATTGCTTCCCATATACCTATCATAGCTTCAAAAATGGACCTTTCCTGGAAAAATTCTTTTTTATTTCTACAAATCTATTGTTGTAGAAGATCATACATCCTTGTCACATAGTATATTACCAATGGGTTTGAAACACACCTATGTCTTAGGTGACAAGTTTTTCAAGTGGCATCATTTAGTGCACTATTTAGTGAGAAGGTTTGTTACAACAAAGAGACTATAACAGCGAAACCAGAGACACAAAAAAAGTGGGTCCCAAAATTTTCATTAAAATCCCTCTTGATTGTGTAATAGTCCACATCGAATGCCTTGTACATTTATAGCAAGAGGAGTCTTGTAGCGTCACACTCCCAACCTTGTGATATAGCAAACTAACTCAAAGGTTTTGAGTAGATATTTTGAAGGCCCTTCCAAATATATGAATCGACCTGACTATGGGCACTTGTATATACGTCCTTTTTAGTTCATTTTGTAAAGAAGAACAAACTTGAATAAGTGTGGTCTTGTAACTTCTTCTTATTTACTTCCTTTTTTTCCATCTTCATGAGGTTGTCTATATATGTATGGCTTGGAGTTTGTGCTAAGAAGGTTAGCCACACCTTCCCCATCTTTTTTCATAGTTTCTTTGCTTGTGTGAAGTGTAGGATGTCTCGAAGTGCAGATAGACAATTTGTAACACCTAGTTTATTGGCCATAACTTTGCATAGGAAATTGAAAATGTCCCATAGTTCCAACCTATTAAGAGCTTAAAAATGAATCCATTATTAAACATATTTGGACACTTGAAACAAGGAAATTCCATTTTTATTTCTCCTACTCTTGTAGGTGTCATGAGCTTTTCCATCTTCATGAGGTTATTTATATATGTATGGCTTGGAGTTTGTGCTAAGAAGGTTAGCCACACCTTCCCCACCTTTTTCTATAGTTTCTTTGCTTGTGTGAAGTGTAGGATGTCTCAAAGTGCAGACAGACAATTTGTAACACCTAGTTTATTGGCCATAACTTTGCATAGGAAATTCAAAATGTCCCATAGTTGCAAGCTATTGAGAGCTTAAAAATGAATCCATTATTAAACATGTTTGGATACTTGAAACAAGGAAATTGCATTTTTATTTCTCCTACTCTTGTAGGTGTCATGGTGTACTTACTAAGTGTAACAATTTAACATGATGTGTCGAGCTGCCACTTGATGGTACTCGTAAGACATGTGACTACTAGCCAACATCATTTCTCAAAGGGCTTTACATGTTTTTAGTGTTTTTCTCTGGGATGAGGGCCTAATTGAGGGTGTTTTGGTGATGTTTACAGCTTGCTAATGGACTAAACATGCATAAAGAAGAGATTGGAATGCAGTCAAGACCACATTCTTTCCCTTCAATCACATCTCAATTCCTTTTCGAGTGTGAAGTAGCTGGTTAGGCTTATATTAGGTTAGAGATTCAGGAGATTATGATTAGCTGGTTGAGTGGGTCACAAAATACTAGAGCCAAAAAAAAAAAAACATTAGAAAGGTTTTATTTTTTCATGATTTATGGATCATAGGCCCCAAGGAACACTTCCTGTCTTGATTTGGGAAATTCGATGAGAGAGACAGAGGATTAGTTGTTGTGGAGAATTCAAGAGCATGTATCTCCTTCTGTTCTTGACCATTTGAATTGTGTTTGAGACACACGATGTTAGCACTGCTAGAGGTGGATGATGTTGACACAAATGCCACAAAAGTATGAAAGAGATCATAACCAAGACCAGGGGAGGCCAGAAACTAATTTTTTCAAAGATTCAATGCTTTTAAGGATTAGAAATACCATTTTAACGTCCAACAAGGATTTTATTACTTACCTTGTAATATAGAACCCCAATTATGTGAGTTAGTGCTAGATGTTTTGCAATTCAAGGATTCCTCAAGCTTGAGGTGATTAGGTAGAACTAATGTTAGAGAACATGGTGGATAATCTTTAGAGATGAAGTGGTGTTGCTTCTAACCTACTTCACACCAACCAAGAACAAGTGCTAGAGAGTGTAGCACACGTCTTTATCTTGATAATGATGATAAATAATTACCTATGTTGTTTCGAACATGATCCACTAATCAATGGATCAGAACAAATAGATAGAAAATTGATCCAAGGTCATAGACTTGCTATTTTTGTCTTTACACTTGATTAGTATATTGAATAGTGTTGTGAGCACAATAGCAATTACTCTAATTCCTTCTTGAAATTTCTAATTACCTTAGACAGCTACCAATCATGAGTGATCTCAATGAAAAAGATGAACTACACATTGAGGATGATGTTTAGCAAATCATAGGGGTGCCCCAACAATTTTGGGATGCATTAAGGTCAGCAGACCAGACAGTAAAGAAATGATGATATCTCACGATTTAGAGATGCAATGATAATGAGATTTTGTACAAAGTAGATAGTATAGTGATTCTATGATGCTTTAAAACATGAGAAATGGTCAATCATACATTGAGAATAAGCTCTAAGAAGATCACTGTACTGATGTAGTCATGGTAGAGAAGGGAAGTGAAGATATAATGAAAATGTATGTATTAGATCATATAAAAATACAATTTCATTTGTAATAACCTATTGCACAATGTGAGGCAAGTTGGTGAGCTATGTAAACAGCTCTCAATCCACAATGTATCCCTTTCAAATGATCTCCTTAAATTGAGATATCATGTGGGTCATTTGATCCTCTTTTTATAGTTCAGATTGGAGCCAATCTTTTGAATTCAAATTCAAAAGTCCACCTAAAGGTAAGTCCTAAACTATAGGATATATTCTCTCATCAATACATTACGAGGTTTGATGCCTCCTAACTTCCTCGTGGATATAGGACTCTTTTACAAAGGTAAATGTAATTGATTTTACAAGGGATTGATCATATAAGGCTCCATAAGAAATATGCTATTCATCCAAGTATGTGGGCTTGGATTCTCCTGCTCCAACAGCCCCCCTCAAGCCTAACATGCTTGTTGTTCATTCCTCCTTGATGTCATGCAAACTAATCATCAATTTGAACCTATTCATATTTATTCCATCCAAAGACCTTGTGAATATATTTGCACATTGTAAATTATTTGATACATAGGACATGAATGTCCTTGCTAAGCAATTTCACCCTGACATAATCATAGTGCACTTGAATGTGCTTAGTCCTTGCATGATATACAAGATTTGCAGCCGAATGAAGTGAGCTAGTGTTGTCTCCAGAAATTATTGGAGTATAAGAATGTAACCCCAAATCTGCATAGGATTTCTTGAGCCACATATCCTGTTCAGTTGCATTTGCTAAACCTCTGTATTCTACCTCTGTAGATGACAAAGCCACAATTGGCTACTTCTTAGATGACCATGATACTAGCTTTGAACCTGCAAAAGACATGTATCCTGAGGTGCTCCTCCTTGTTGATATATTTAGGTAGTGATGTGTGTGAACACACTAGGACCGCCGGGGCACTTTTTTCCCTCTTTAGGAGGTTTTTTTCCCCCGGCTTGTATATACGCCTATTGCCCTAATGAGCTACTTATCTTTGTACATTCTCTAGTAATACATTCAGTATTGTGTGTTTGGGCTCCAAGCTTCTTGTTCTTCCTTGTGTTGTTGGCGTGTTTCCGCAGACGTCTAACTCCAACAATTGGTATCAGAGCAGGTCGTCGCTTCATCTAGGGCATCGTCGACACTCCTCCGTTTACAGTCTCAGAATCGCATGAATTTCCGTAAGCATACTCAGCATGTTTCCGAGATCAAAACAGCTTTGCTATGTGCTGCCAAAATCGCGATCTGAGCTCGTTTCGGCATCCGAATGCATTATTGTAGTGCTTGTGTTGGCTATTTCGTCTTTTTGTGCCAAAGGTATATATCAGTTTTTGTTTGCCAGTTTAAGCGTCTCGAAGTCTGCTACAGGTCTAGCAGAATTCGCCTGGGCAATTCCGTTCAACTTTTTGAGATATAGTCAATTTTCTGCATCAAGGTTTTAAGTCACTGGCAATGGCTGAAAGCAATGATGTACTCCGTATGTTGGATGTTGAGGATAAGTTGGATGGTACCAACTACCCATTATGGGCTTGTATGATGCGACATGTATTGGTTGCAAAAGGATTGTGGAACATTGTGCAGGGTGTTGAAAGACGTCCTGTTACACCTGTAATGACAGGTACTGCAAATCCAGGTGTCGGAGCTGATGAAGATGGTGTCGAAGATGATATTCCGCAGATTCCTGTTCGTGCTGCTGTTTCTGTTGCACCTACTGCAAAGCAGATTCACTGGGATGGCAGAGATGCCCAGACACATGCATTGATAGCTTTGTCTATCAAACATGCTATTATTCCTCACATTCGCTCTTGCAGAATAGCTAAGGATACTTGGGATACACTTACCACATTGTACTAAGCTAGGAATGAGGCTCGTGTTGCTTACCTCCGAAAACAGTTGGAGAGTGAGCGCATGAATGAAGCTGATTCTATGGACAGTTTCCTAACAAAGATCAAAGACTTCAAGGAACAATTGATTTCTACTGATGAGGTTATACCAGATAGCTCACTTGTGCAGACCATTCTGAATGGTCTTTTTGAGTCATATCAGAGTTTTGCTTCTACTCTTTGGTTGATGATGAAAGGCAATCCAAATGCCTTATCATTTGAGGAGTTAATCTCTGTTTTGTTGTAGGAAGATCAGTCCAGGCAAAACAGGTCCATTATGCGAGTTGCAGATCAAGCTTTCTTGGCTAGTCAAAAGGGCAAAGGAAAATGGAGCTCTTCAACTAGTAAGCAGAAATCTGCTAATTCTGCATATTGGAAGAAAAAAGATAAAGATCAGAAGAAATCAAAAAAGCATAAATTGTTTTGTAAGTACTGTAAAGGGAATGATCATATTATAAAGAACTATCCAAAACTGGCTGCTAAAGAGGCAAAGAAGAAAGAGGCTGGAATGGTTGTTGCAGAGGCCTCTACACCAAAAACAGAATCTGCAAATCTTGTGCAGGAACAAGAATGGGCATTTACTACTGTCTGCAGTTTTGACCCATCTTCTCATGATCAATGCATGTCTGTAGTAGACTCAGATGTTTGGTACTTTGACAGTGGGGTGACCAAACATATTATCTCGCAGCGTAGTTTCTTCTCTTCACTCGAGCCTGCTCCTACAGGGAATATTGTTACATGCACCAACAACTCCTCTTATCCTGTTATGGGAGTTGGTAAGATCATTTTGACTACTGCTGATGGTAGTTCTTTCACTTTGTTAGATGCTTTATTTGTGCCAGGGATCAAGAAGAATCTGTTATCACTTTTTGCATTAGCCAAGATTGGCTTGGTTGTGAACTTTGTTGATGACAGGTGTACAGTTCATGATCTGTCAAATGGCGATGTGATTATTGCTTCTGGCATTTTATGTTGTGGGCTGTATAACCTCATAGACTATGAAAGATCTAAAATGATTTGGCATGTGCAGTAAATGATTCTCAGGCTATGTCAGATGCAAAGCTTTGGCATGCACGCTTTGGTCATCTGAATTTTGCTAGTTTGTTATGCTTGTAGAAATCTGAAATGGTGTCCTCTTTGCCCAAACTTGAGGCACCTGGAAAACATGTTTGTGAAGGTTGTATTTTGGGCAAAATGTAGCGTTCCTCCTTTCCAAAAGATGGTTCAGTTTGGGGTACACAGAAATTGCAGCTTGTACATAGTGATATCTGTGGTCCTATGCAGACACCCTCTTTTGGAAATTACCTTTACTTCGTGACTTTCATTGATGATTTTTCTAGGCATGCATGGGTATATCCACTCAAAGCAAAGTCCGAAGTGTTCATGTGCTTTAAACAGTTTTTGGTTTTGGCTGAAAATCTATCAGCATGTAAAATGGGCACCCTCCATTTTGATCGAGGGGGGGAATATATGTCTTCTGATTTTAATGCATTTCTGGCTGAACATGGGATAAAACACCAGTGTATAGTGCCATATACACCTCAAAAGAATGGAGTTGCTAAACGGAAGAACAGGTCTCTCATGGAGATGGCGAGGTGTATGGTGAGGCGAGGTGTCCCACTAAAGCACTGCAGTCTATCACGCCATATGAGGCTTGGCATGACCGCAAGCCATCTGTTGCTCATCTGCGTGTTTTTGGTTGTTTGGCATATGCACTAGTGCCTGAACAACATCGCAGAAATTGGATGATAAGGCAGTAAAATGTATTTTTGTTGGGTACAGTTATGAAAGTAAAGGCTATCGTCTGTATCATCCATAGACTAAACGCATTCTGGTTAGCCATGATGTTGTCTTTGTGGAAGATGCTATTCAGCCATTGCTTTCATGTACTAAGGAGACATATGTTAGCTCTAAAGACATGTATGATACTTTGATGCCTCTTTTACAGGTGGACAGTCTAGTGCTGGTCCTAATGAGGCGACTTCTCAGCCTGTGCACATTTCATATGATGATGTAGATCATTCCATTTCTCTTGCATATTTACATGATGCACTTGTTGATGAGAGAGCTGATATTGAGCACGCAAAAACTATGCCAAAATGGCTGGTGCAGACTTTGCGTGACAGCAAATTAGATGCACCTTTGTCATATCGTACTCGTTCAGGCTCTCATAGTGCCCCCTTTGCATCAGATTGCTATGCTATGGCTGCGTCTAGTCTCTATGATGAGAATGAGCCTGTTTCTTTTGATGAAGCACAAAATTCAGAAAATTGGATCGCTGCTATGCAATCTGACTATGATGCTATAATGAAGAATAGTACATGCTCTTTATGTGACTTGCCTCCTAGCAAGAAGGCCATTAGCACTAAGTGGGTATACAAGCTGAAGTGTAAACCTAATGGTAGAGTTGAGAGGTATAAGGCTAGGCTTGTTGCAAACGGTTATGCGCAGGAAAAAGGCATTGATTTGATGAGACCTTTGGACCTACATGTTGTATGACTATTGTTCGGAGCATTTGTGCACTTGCAGCCCATCATGGTTGGAATGTACATCAGTTGGACATTAGAACAGCATTTGTGAATGGTGACTAGCATGAAGAAGTGTATGTTTTTCAGCCTCGTGGCTTTGTGTAGAAAGGGCATGAAAATCAGGTGTGCAGGTTAAAGAAGGCATTATATGGTTTAAAGCAAGCACCATGTTCTTGGTATGAGAAGATACATGCCTATCTGGTTGCACATGGTTTTGAGAACAGTCCAACTTAAAGCACCTTATATGTTAAGCGTGCTAATGATGTGCTTCTGATCATTGTTGTCTATGTTGATGACATGCTGCTCACTGGTCCTATTGAGAAGCATATTCCTGATTTCAAGGCTGATTTTCATGCCTCATTTCAGATGTCTAATTTGGGGCATTTGCATCACTATTTGGGCATTCAGTTTATGCAAGTTGATGGTGGAATGGCTTTGTGTCAAACAAAATATATTGACACATTATTGTAGTGTTTTGGCCTTGAAGACTGTAAGCCTTTTGCCACTCCTATGGAGACAGGTTTACGATTGAGTCTTCATGATGCTGGAGATGCATTTGATGTTGTTCTCTATCAGCAAGCCGTTGGATGCTTGATTTACTTATGCATTACTTGGCCAGATATTCAGTTTGCTATCTCACAGCTGAGCAGGTTTATGCATTGCCCAGGAGTCACGCATTGGAAGGCGGTTAAGCGCATCTTTCGCTACTTGAGTGGTACTTGGCTACTTGGGTTATTTTATCCCAAGGGGGGATCACTACCTCCAGATTTGCATGCATTTTCTAACTCAGATTGGGCTGGTTGCTATGACACTCGTGTGTCCACCAGTGGTTTTTGCTTCATGCTTGGTAGCTCATGTATATCTTGGTTGAGCAAGAAGGAGCCTACTATGGCCACTTCTAGTTGAGAGGCTGAGTATAGGGTAGATTTCACAGCGATTGTTGACTGTGTGTGGCTCAGACGCCTTATGGCTGATTTGGGTGTTGGTCAGCCTTCTGCCACCACCATCTTCACTAACAGTCAGAGCGCATTGGTAGTTGCGAGGAACCCTATGTTCCATGCTCGCACTAAGCACATTGAGGTGCATTATCACTATGTCAGGGAGAGGTTCTCTGCTGGGGAGATCAGATTGGCATATGTGCGCACGTAGGAGAACATTGTAGACCTTTTCACGAAGGCTCTGCCTAGGGAGAAGGTTGAAGCTTTCCGCAAAGCTTTGGGCTTACTTCCTTTTGTGGAGTGATTTCCACATAGCTTGGCACTTCCTTATACATGAGTGCCAGCTCCTTGTTCATCGCATCACTACCAAGGGGGATTTGTTGATATATTTAGGTAGTGATGTGTGTGAACACACTAGGACCAGTAGGGGCACTTTTTTCCCTCTTTAGGAGGTTTTTTTCCCCCTGCTTGTATATACGTCTATTGCCCTACTGGGCTACTTATCTTTGTACATTCTCTAGTTATACATGGAGTATTGTGTGTTTGGGCTCCAAGCTTCTTCTTCTTCTTCCTTGTGTTGTTCGCGTGCTTCCACAGACGTCTAACTCCAACATTCCTATCATCCTTAGAGCCAGCCCAATCTGCATCAGAATACATCTTTATGTCTAAGTCAAAAGTGAAAGGGTAAAACAACTCTTCATTTATTGTGCCCTTTAGATACTTTAGCACTCTCTTGGCAGCATCCATGTGAGACTTTCTTGGTGCATGCATAAACTGGCTTAATGTACGTACTCCATGAACAATGTATACTCTTGTTAGGGTTGCATAGTTGAGACTCCCAACAAGTTTTTGGTAACCTGTAACATCCTCAAGAAGTTCTCCTTCATGAGAACTAAGCTCTTGAATTTTACTAACATATCATCGATATACTTTTTGTGAGTAATAAATACTCCATAATCTGTATAGTACCGAAGTTCTAGACCAAGAAAGTATGTTAACAAACCAAGATCATTGATTTTAAATTCTTCCATTAGTTGAGCTTTAACCTACTTGATACCATTAGCATCATGTCCTGTAATGATAATGTCATCGACATAGACATATAAGTAGATTACTTTCGATTTCTTCTTGTTTATGAATAAAGAAGAATATGCTTTGCTAGCCTCAAAACTTTGATCCTAGAAATAGGAACAAGCCTATGGTTCCAAGCTCTAGGAGCTTCCTTTAGGCCATAGATTGCATTCCTTAGTTTTCATATTAAACCTCATTTATCCTTATCTTCAAACCCTGGTGGTTGTGCCATATACACTTCTTCTAAGATCCATCCATTTAGGAATGCATTCCTGACATCTAACTGATGTAGACTCCAATTCTTGGAATCACCAATACTTACCAAAACCCTAATTGTTGGCATCTTAGCCACACGTGAAAAGGTTTTTTCATAGTCCACTCCATGGGTTTGAGCAAACCCCTTTGCCACTAGCCTTGCCTTGTACTTGTTTATAGAGCCATCTGAATTTTTCTTTCTTTTATATATGTAAGGGGATCCTATTACCTTCATGCTTGGCTTCTTGGTAACCAAATCCCAAGTATTGTTCTCTTTAAGTGCTTCAACTTCTTCATGCATGGCTTCTCTCCATTCTTTCTTCTTATTGGCTTCTTCAAATGAAGAAGGTTCTTCTATCATAGAGTCTTTAGTAATATACACAGAATGCTTGGTGACTAATGGTGTTATAGCCATACCTTATGGACTTTTTACTCTCCCTTTGAGATCTCCTAAGTGCTTGATTGGAGGACTCTAGAATGTCTTCCAATTGCTTGAACTTGTTCTTGCCCCTTGACTGCGAAGCCTTGAAGTCAATCTATTCTTTATCCGCGAAATTGACATCTTCTGGTAATTGTTGATCTTCTTGAGTGAGAGTTGGAATGTCATTTTCAAAATCACAAGGTAACTTGATCTTCCTGTAGTCATCTTCAAACCATGAATTATTTTCATCAAACACCACATCCCTAAAAACTATAAATCATTTGTTACTTGGAATATATAGCCTATAACCCTCTTGTTTTTTTCATAGCCAATAAATATACACTTTTTAGCTTTAGGGTCAAGCTTCCCTCTAATCTATGATGGAATGTGGGCATAATCTATGCACCCAAATATTTTGCAATGATCCAATGAGGGTCTCCTACCATTCCATGCTTCATAGGGTGTCATTCCATCCAAGGATTTGGATGGGAGCCTATTAATCAAGCATGTGGATGTGGAAACAACTATAGTGCAAAGCTCTATTCATTAGTGCAATACTAATTCCCTTCATGTTTGATATTCTAAAATTTTAGCTTCATCAAGTTTTTTTACATACTTATTTTCTTTTTAGCATAAAACTAATCCATATATGTTTGAAGTCTCCTAATATCTATCCATATATTGTTAAATTCATTCTAAGTGACACAAAAAGTTTTTTTCCCTACATCATAATTCATGTTTCCATGAATATGTTTATAATCACCAAATATGGATGTTGTTTTCTTATTCAAGTAAAATTTATAACTTCCTATATGATGAGATCCAAGCAATCCAATGCTTTTTTTCTTTACTTAATTTAACAAATTAGTACTAGACTTTTGAAATTTCTCTGTAACCATTTCGAATAATTTCAAAACCATCAAAACCCTCTTGAATTTGAGATTATTCTAGCAATAGTTTCATTTTCTTTGCTAGTTATTGAGAAATGAATCTTTTTAAGCATGCATTCCCATCCAAATTCAAAATTTTTATACTAGTGTCCCTAGGTTTTTGGCTAGGAGTAGACCTTGATGAAGTGGTCTACTTTTTGTTAGTAGGACGGCAGGATAGTGGATGAAGCCAATGTTGGTGAAGTGCTTATTATTCGAAAACACACTACACACAAAGATGCTTCTTAGTTCTTTTTCCAAGCTATGTACTCACATTTGTATATTCTCTCTTTCAATAATACATCTTGAAATCCCATTTCACTTATCACATGGGTTCCACTTATATGATCTAATTCTCGGACCCATTTCACGGCCTTGGTCAATATGGTTTGCCACTCTAAAAATAGCAGTTAAAGGCTAGAATAGCTTTTCTAACCTAGTTTTTATTTTTTCCATTTTAACTTCTACTCGAGTGATGATTACCGTGTTTGTCATAGGACCTTGATGTTTCTTCTTCCTTTTAACATATTGTTCCACTCCTTTGTAATTCCTTCATATATTCCCTATTTCTTTGAAGAAATGGTAGCGCATGGGCATTACTCATGTAGCTAGATTTTTTTGTCATGGATGATCATTGATTCAAAAATTTGATTGTTATAAGGTTGTTTAAGCAAATTATTTTGGTAATGAGGAGTTCTCTAGTGTGGTGGAATGTAATTAGCACATGGTTTGGTAGGATCCTATACGACAAAATTCACGACCGGTTTGTTATGCATCTATGCATTGGAAGGGAAAATCCTCAAAGATCTTAGCTTGGACCATTTTCTTCTAAAACCTATACAAGATTATGACCTAAAATATTGTTGGAGTCAATGTCCAATTGTCCAAGTCGAGCATATTTCTTGTGCTTCATAGATCCCTCTACAACAATAGCATGCAGATGACTTGGCTAAAGCTGATCTCTCTAAAAGCACCTATGTGGATTTGATCCCTTTGTGTAGCAGGGAAAGATCATGTAAATTCTCAAAGATTATTTTTGGAGGACGTAAAACTTGATAGGTAGCACCGATTGCTTTGAATTCACAATCATGCATTTTGTTTTGTTCTTTTCAATAGGTATAGAAACTATATAAGGAGGCCTTTGTTCATTGTTATATCATCACTCAAGGAGAAATATTCTCAAGAATCAAGGAGTTCAATGCAAGTTGAAGGATTAGCTTGAAGATCTTGGAGAAGATCTTTCACATGGTTTTTAGGATATTTTACTTATCTTAGGCTTTACCCACATACATTGTATATTTTGATGTCATTTAGTTTGTATTAGGCTTTACTCCCTTACACTCTATATGCTCATGAATGGTGACACTATTGATGAGTACATGATCATTGAGGTTTCTAGTTTATCTTTTGCATCGAGTGTGATAGTGAGTAGTAAGTCATCTTTCATTCTCGAATTCCTCCTGCCTAGGCCTACTTCCATTCCTACCCCTCTAACCGATTCTATCTATGAGATTGTGCTCCGTCTTCCATGTGCTTCTCTACTACCCCTGAAGTGCAAGAGGGACTCTATAGAGTATCCCTAGGAAGGGTGCCTAGCATGTAAACACCATCCACCGGACAAGGATGATGCAACCCTAGGGCATGATCCATTGTTATGCTTGTCTTTCCATTGCGACCCTCTTCCGTGTGACATATTTGAACCCGACTTGAAGCAATGTGGTTGCCCTAGTGATAATAGATCCTCAACTCACCACCGAGACCTTCAGAAGATAGAAAGCACCTTCATAACTTTTAGAATTAGTTGTATTTAGAATTTTTCAAAAATAAATGTAAAGATATTTTCACTACACAAACCCATAACCTTTGAAAGAGATAAGAATTCTAAACATTCATTTTTCAAGTTCTATCTATACTTGCATTTCTTCATGCACATAAAAAGAAAGACCGATTTTCCTACCTGATTTTGATCACTCATATTTTGCATTTAGTTTAAACGATTCATTTCGAGTACTCTTTTCAATCGATACTTAGATTAAAAATTACTATTATCATAGCTTAGATAAAAATAACAAAAAACATTAAAAATATAATTAAAAACCATAAGGAAAAGAGAAAAAAAAATCAAAAGCACATCGAGTGTTTAAATTAAAAGTAAAGAGAAAACAAACTTGAAATTCAGAAAAGAAATTAAGAGGGATCAATTTCAAGAAATAAATCAATTCAGGTAACAAAGACCAAAAGAAGAGATAAATCAACATAGGTTCAAGTGAATTAAGTTTGATACATCAAGCTAAAGAAAAATAATTATAGTTGAGTAAAGCCGGATCGAAAGAGGGAAGGAAATTAAGCAAATAAAGTTTTTCACACACTTAGATCCTAGAAAAAGAATCTTCTTAGGTAGTTGATTTGAGATTAAAAGAGAAAGCTTTGGACCTACTTTGATCTCTTGCTCAAGAATCATCTAGTCTCTTCTCTGAGCTCTACTACGAGTTAAGAAAAATAGTGGAGCCACTTACCTTGGACATTTTCCTTCACACTAGGAAAAGCTAGAGAAAAGGAGCTCAAGTAGTCCAAACTATCTTAGGAGACAAAGGGAAGTTTATGTGGTTAAACGTAACTGAGTACTTGGACATTTTTCAAGACCAAGCTTAGATCCATGGATTACCTTGAGAGATCTTGAATCGTTTCTTCACTCTAGTAGTCTCATGGTCAATTTTAGCATCCATCTCTACACATAGAGAAGACTTAGGCAAATTTTAGAAATGAATTACATAAAGTTTTCTATCTAGAAGACTTTAGCCAATAAAATAGAGAGGGTTTTTTCCTATGGGTTTATTCCCCAAAACCCACTACATCTTTGACATACCTACTCAACATGTTCACGAGGATGTATGCACAACTTCCTTAGGCTGACCTAGACTCTTTGAAGCCCGACTTGGTGATTTCATTTCTCAAGATCTTAAGTCTTGAAGACAAGATTAAAGATCAGAGAAGGATTGAGGATTCTAGGAAGACATTCATACTAACTTAACATTGGGCAATAGTTAGAAGAGAAGTAGAGGCGATTGCCTAGATGAGGCAATGACAGATTGTGCTTTATGATAGACCTGTATAGACTACTCTATTACAAACAAGAGAGACACCTGTTCTAGTAGGTCTGAATGTGTCTGCAACATAAGCTACCGCGAATGTTGCATGCATATCACACACACCACTTGAACTACAATTAGAGATCCTGAGCAAGGAAATAGAAAATTTTATGACAATGCAAGCCTCTCTATGTAGAGAGATGGATAGCTTACACGATAAGATCAAGACCCCATCCATGCTCAGCCAAGCACTACTTATACAACTATGTTCGAATGCACCTCTAGTGCAGCCCACTGCATAACAAACCCTTTTACCACTAGTTTAGTCCATGTATCAGAGAAATAGTGGGCCATTTGATAGCTAAGAAACTAGGGGATTTTGAGGATGAGAAAGGTGTGTCTGATATGATGCATATGAACATTTTTCTTATGCAAATTTTCCAAATCACATTCAAGTGAGTCCAGAGTTCTCAAAGTCTTGCGAGTGATAAGAATCTTGCCTTCGTTACAAAGTCCATGCACTAGTCATGCCTAGAAATGGACTAGTAATTTGAATTCATCCAGTTCACATATTTGTGCCTAGATCACACATTGAGGAACCGTGAATTGGCTAGGGATGTTTTTAAATACACCCTTATTAATCATTCACTACTTTGTACTTTGACCAGTTTATCAAACTGCAAAGTGAGATATTGGTTTGAATCATTTGGGTAGGGATGCCACCATAGACATGAGACATGTTCTTCCAGTTTTAGAATATGACCATGTTCTTCCGGTTTTAGAACATGAGGCTCGAGGGTTGCCTATAGTAGATATATAGATCTATTTTGGAGGATGAAAATATTTTTCAAGGGTGGGGGGGGGGGAGAGAATGTAATAAACTAAGTATATGATCTAAGGATCCGATTGGTTCAAACGTATCTAAAATCGGACACCGTTTGGTCACACATGTGTATGAACAAACATCTCAAGTCTAGACTTGCTAAGAGGTCATGTGCTCTTGTAAATAAGTGAACCACTTATCTTAGTGGTTAAGTCTCAAGTGTGTGAAGGAGGAGGTCTTGGGTTCAATCCTGATGGGGTTCATGGGGAGAGTATTTTTCCCAAAGAGATCTAGAGCCTTCTAGAAGCATCCACTTTAGTTAGCTCAAGTTAATTGGGACACTTGGTGCACATGCAGTTACATGGCCGAAACATGGATGGTTAGTATCCACCTACCCAAGAAGGAAGTCCCCTAGAGAGAGCTATATATAGAGGCATTTAGTTGGGAGGAGAGTCATCTCTTTAGCTTCTGGTGGTTGTAATCCTTAGTTTCCTGTAGTAAACAACATCAATTAATAACTGACAGAAATAACAAGCTTTGTGACTTCAAGACTTAGCTTCCTCTACCTCTAAACTAGGGGAAGGGAGGAATGAAGAAGGTGTATGAAAACCTATCAAACACAAATACTAGCATATCAAGAGCACAGTTAGAGCCACTATGGGAAGGAGATGAATAAAAGTTTAAGACACATATTCAAAAGAACTACTCAATAGAAGCCCTAGCTAGAGCTAGAGATGCGATCATGTATAAGAATGATTGGAAGTCTCTTGTGGATCAATTCTCAATCTACTCACATATAGCTAATGTTGCGGATAAGAGTAGAAGAGATGCAATGAAGTATGAGGCTTAGCCAGAAAGAAGAGTGACTAGGAGACAAAGTAAGGATGGTGAGGAAAAGGCTAAAGAGACTAAAAAGAAAGTCCACTTTGAGGAGCCTGTAGCTTCTCAAGGAGAGGCCAAAAGTAAGGAAATAAGAGAGGGAAATATGGAAGCCAATACAATTTAAATTCAAGAAAAAAATCAAGTAGATGAAAAGAACCAAGAACTTACTAGGAAGACTAGAAATGTTCAAGAAAGTGAAAAGTAAAAGAAGAAGAAAGCTTCAAAAGCTGTACTAATTTGAGAGTTTGAGAAGAAAAATGATTCCCAGGAAATTATAAATGACATTTTATTGAACAGTCAAGTAACCATGTCTTTGGAATATATCTTCTCAATTGTAAAGCCTGCGTTCAAGGATAGATTTATTGAATTCTCTCTCTCTCTCTCTCTCTCTCTCTCTCCAACATCTACTCTATACTCCATAGCTTCTGTCTTAGTAACATTTGTGCGAGCAATCCATTTTCTACCATGGAATCTCTCTCTCTCTCTCTCTCTCTCTCTCTCTCTCTCTCTTTGTGACACACCCACATGCACACACACACATAATTTTCCTTATCACAAGGTAAACACAACATCATAAAAAAGGTTGAGAAAGAAAGAGAAGAGAGAAAAAAGAACAAGAAAATTATGATTTTGAGCCGATCTCTCTCTTTATATGTCTCTCTTTCTTTCTTCTTCTTATTCTTCTTCTTATTCTTCGTCTTCTTCTTCTTCTTCTTCTCTCTCTCTCTCTCTCCCTCTCTCTCTCTCTCTCTCTCTCTCTCTCTCCTTACATGCCACCTCTCTTGACATAATAGTAAAAGAAAAACCTACACGTCAAAAGGAAACAAGAATGAATTCATCTACTTGTGGAAAATTTAAGAGGAGAGATTAGAAAAGATATAATGGAATGTTTCTCTCTCTCTCTCTCACTCTCTCCCCCTCTCTCCCTTCCTCACTCTCTTCATCTCTTTCTTCCTCTCACTCTTCCTCTCTCTTTCCCTCTCTCTCTATAGGCTCACGCTAGAGATGGAGGGATCAAGATCACTAAGAGTATAATTTCCTTTCTCAGAATAGAAAAAGAAGAAGAAAACGGTACCTGAAATGAACATGGGAAAATTAGAAGTTCATTCACGCCTTCTTTTATAGAGTCCAAAAGTCCCATTTCCCAAATAGGAAGCTTAACTCTTGTTCAAAGACATGGCACTTCTAACATCCTTCTAGATATTCTTTTCTAGAATTCAGATTTTTCCCAAATTTCTTTTCTAATTTTATAAATCTTCTTTTTCTTCTTTTCCAATTTTGGAAAATTATTTCTTTCTTTTCTATTTAGGTTTTCTTCCTTTCTTTTTTTATTTTTCTCTCTTCTAATTTTGATTTTAATTTTCCATTTTCATATTTGTATATTTCATTTTTATTTTCTTTTTTATTTATCCACTTCTTTTTGCTTTTCTTTTTATTTTTAAGATAAAGGTTCCTATATAGTATATATAAGATTCCAATTTAACTGAAAGTTATGGTTTGAAAAAAAAACTGGATTCCTAGAGTTCCTGAATTGGGTTTTTCATTTAGAATTTCTAGGGTTTCCTATGACTAGGGTTTCCAACATCGAGTGCATGGTTAAATATACATAGTAAGGGTTTAGATCCCTAGGTCTCTAGTTGAAAGCGAATTTCCAAGGGCTAGAAGTTGTCTTTTAGGGGTTAAATTTTAGGGTTTCTAGGGTTAGGATTTTAGCTTTTCATGGTCAATTTTAATTTTTACATGGGGTTAAAGCTACTAATTAATTTGGATCTAAAAGGGTAAAGTTCTCTAAAGTTTCTTATTTGATTAGGGTTACATATGCATGGTATATGGGCTTCCTTTTCTTATATACATGGTGATGTTTATACAAGATATTATCATAATTTTTTAGGATTTTCTTTGGTATGAACGCACTCAATTGTACATTTGAAATCGTTTTCATCATGCAATCATTTAAATCAATCAAATACTTAATCATGATTTGTATATGAAAATGCAAGCTCTAAGCAAAATAAGGATGATTTTAAAGTTTGTAAGTCATGATGAGAAGCTCATTTGGTCAGCATACTACCTTAAAAAAAATTCAAAACTTAGAATTTCCAATAACAACCTTTCCTTTCCACTTGTTCCAAAGTCAGCTACTATTTTATAAAAAGGTTATAATTATTGGCTCTTTATACACCTATTAGGAAATACAACTAGCTTCACTATTCCATCGCTCCATCTCATACAGCCCGCATAGTAAATCTAACAAGTGGTTTGAGACCACATCTAAGTCATCAAAATTTTTTTATCAAATTTTCGTGAATATTTTGAAAGATGCGTTAATAGTTTTAAAAGATGCACGGACAAAAAAGTGTCCATTCAATTCAAGTTCTTGTTCTTACCTTATCTAAAGTAAGAATAAAAACTTGCATTGAATGGACACTTTTTGTTCGCCCATCCTTTAAAATTATTTTTCCATCCTTCAAAATGTGTGTATATGTGTGTGTATGTTTATATGTGTGTGTATGTTTATATGTGTGTATGCATTCATGTATATTATGTGTATGTTTATATATGCATGTATTTAAATATATATATTTATGCATATATGTATAAATAGATAGAAAATTGAAAATTATACCTTAATAGTGTCGAAACAGATACATTACTCCATCCAAAACGATTTTGAAGATTGAGAATAAGTAAGCTCGCACTTAGTCGTGTCAGACAACTTCCTTCATATACATGCTTTAGACATTCCCATCGAAGATATTTCTTATTTTTAGAAATATCAATGCTCTCACTATCATTTTGATACCAATCCTCAATAAAATCTGCCATGCCATCATCTTCATCATTGTCACACAAATCTTGTACTTTATCTTCTTTTGAATATAGATCTTTCAACTTTGCATATTGCACAGGATTACTTTTGCGTAGCCTCCTCATGGAAGCTTCTGATAAATGAGGTCTTACTGATAATTGTGAATGCTGTGGAGGAATATCTCAAAATCATATGTTGGAATGTACACATATAAATAAAATTCATTAGTATTCCATAAATGAATAAAAAGTAAAATTTAATATAAAATTAAGTATATAACTTATTAAACATGGATAGAAAATTTTTATTCTCTCTAGCTAAAAGGTGCTCTTGGAGGTCTACGCCATCCATAATTCACTAATAGTTCATCACCGGCATGTAATGCAGTAATAGCATTGACAACTATGTATCTTGATACATCTCTACTCATTTATGGTGATTCGTGACTATTTTCACGCTCTTCAAATGTGCAATTAGTCCTTGAACTATTATGTAACCCTCGACTACTATTTATTAAACCTGCTACATTTCCATGTGTGTAAGGTCTTCCATCAATATATAATTTTTCATTTTCTCCATGTAAAATCCTTCTACTAGTAAGGGATGTTGTGTTCAAGCATATTCCATAAGTACTCATGCTTTGAACATAACGTGAAAGTCAACGCCAATCTCCCCAACCATATATAGGACCACAAATGACATAAGAGTGACTTCAGAGTTTAGCAGCACATACAAATCCTCTACAATAAAGAGACCACGACCAGCATTAGTAATAGTGGATGGAGCAATCATATAGCGATTACCCCAAAAGTTGAAAACCTCTCCATCTAAAGGAAGTGTCCTCTATTCCATCCTCCATATCTTCTTCTATCATATGTTTGTACTGAAGAACGATCACGAGCTCTCTAAACGAGGAGGTAGAGGATTTTTAGAAACCTCTGCTTGTAATTGATGAACAGCAAGTCCATGACGTGTACGAGGTATATTGACATTATAAGAAAAATTATCATCATCATCATCATCGAGCAAGTATTCCTGTATATCAACAATAAGTTGATTTTGTATATGGTTTTTAAATAAAATAATTACATCAATATAGATAGAAAATACACACCCAAGCATTATCACGTTGACGAGGTGATGGTGCATGCTCAAAAGTACCATACTCTACCTCATGTTCAATACATTCCAATCGTGGTCTTTGATACATGCCATAATAAGAGTTACACCAACATATAATATGCTCTTGATAGTAAAATTCATCATAATTCCTATCGGAGGACACATGTGAAGTCGTTCTATGGGCAAGAGGTTGTGGAGTACCCTCTGATTGATCAGAATCTGCACATAATAAGAAACAAAAAAAAAAAAAGTTATGTATCCATCAAATATATTTAAAATTAAATGTTTGATATACTTACAGTATAAAGTCGTTGCACGATGAGGAGACGGTGGTGGAGTTCTATCTGATTGATCAGAATCTACAAATAATGGTATTTGATATTAATAATCTGATTATCTACATACACAAAAAATTCACATATACATATTAAAACATACACACATATTCACATATACACATTTACACATACACACATATTCACATATACACAACTACACATTATTGTGGGATAAATGCATGTAGTTTGTATGAATGAGTGTATATGCATGCATGTGTGTGTACGTATATATGTGGATATGTATATGTGTGTTTATGTTATATGTATGTATAATTGTATATGTATACATATATGTATGTGTATATGTTTGCATGTATATGTGTATGTGGGTATGTGTATGTGTATGTGTGTGTATATATTGTTGGAGCAAGTCTATGAAAAGCCTAAGTATTGGCTTGAGTCCCACAAAGTCATAGAAAAAGCCTTAAAATGAAGATTATGTAAAGTTCACTTGTGAACTACCTCTTGTAACTTTTGAAGAGTTTACTTAATGTAAAAGTGAAACAATCTTAAGTGGTTGAGTCCACTTGATCAAGAATGGAAAGAGGAGCCACGAATTTGTGATTTGTGGTAGATAGAGAATCAAATCAATCATTGATTGATTGGAGAGTGATTGAGGGAAGTTAGCCTCCCAAACTCAACTATAAATAGATGGCAGTTTTAGTCGTGGTTAGAGAGACCTATGTGAAGACCTCCAAGAGCTGAGCTTTATGCCATATCAAGGTGTGATTACAAGGCACACATATGTATCAGTAAGTAATTGTATTTTACAAGCAATATACTTTCATTTTCATGATTATTTGAGTTCATCTTTCCATGTTCTTGTGAAGTGTACTACTCACTGCCATTACTCTCAGTTTTTCTCAGTCATCTTGCAGAGATGTTTTCTCTGAGCTTGGTGCATCATTTTCAGTGATTTAACTTGTTAAAGTTGGCTCTATAAGTGTACTATATGCTCACAAATTTTCATGTTGTTTGGATGTTGCAATCTTCAGTTATGTTCAGTTGAAGTCAACAGTGTCTGTGCATTTTCACTTCTCTGTCAGGTACCTCGCTTTTTCACTCATCTTGTCAGAGGTGTTTCTCAGTGGTTACTTATCCAAATTCAGTGATTTAAAGCTTGTTGGATTCAGCTTACTGTCTAGTATACCATACAAATTTTCATAGTCATTGGATTTCTACAGTTTGCGTTATGTTGAGTTTTCTGCTCACTAGTCTCAAATTGTAGCAGCCCGTGAAAATCGGGATGATGTCATCACTTGTTAAAACTCATTCTCAGTGTGTGGTTTATTATTTTTTATGAGATTACTCTTGAAAGTTAGCTCTTTAAGTTACCTAGAGTTCCCCAAGAGGAATTAAGCTAATTCCTCTTGTGATCAGAGAATTATGTAAAACACTGGATAGGTGTATGAACCAAGAATAGCAAGTTTTCTTCTCTGAGCTAACTCCAACTTATCTGTTTTGATCTATCTTTTTGAGAGTGATCTTCCAAGGTACATAGGGTGTCTAATACATCCATTGGCAAGATAAAAGGGTCCACCATCTACTCCTGGAGTTCAATTGGCTGGTGTAGATCAAGGATTTTGCAACACCTCTTCATCTTCAAACACATACTTATCCATCTCTTCACAGTGGTATCAGAGCAAGGTTGGACAACATGGCAGATGGATTTCCTTCATCAATTGACAAATTAGACAGAGGTAACTACTCAGCTTTGTCATTAAGAATGGAAGCCTATCTCCAAGGTAGAAATTTATATGGTTATGTAGCTGGAGATGAAGTTATGCCAAGTTTTAGGAACAAAAGTCAACCAACACAAGAAGAGCAAGAAAGATTGAGCACATGGTGCTCCAAGGATGCACTTGCAAGGTCTTATCTCCTCAACTCTATCTCAGATTGTTTGTTGCCTCACATTAGAAGTTGTAAGACATCTCAGGAAGTGTGGGATGCACTTGAAGCCTTCTTTTCTTCGAGTACTAAAGCTAGGAAGCATCAACTATGGGTGGATTTCACAAGTCTCAAGAAGGCTCCCAAACAAAATGTGACTGATTTCGTCACAAAGCTCAAGGACATAGCGGATCAGTTGGGAAGCATTGGAGAGGTAATAGATGAAGAGCAAATTGTAAGGCAGGTCATCAATGGTTTGAAGGCAGATGATAAGTGGGAAGCATTCACCACAGCTATGGATTTGTACATGGACATGCATGTACCTGATTTCAACACACTCATTGGACAACTACTTACTCAAGAGGCAAAGCTTATAAAAAATGGAGAAAGCTCTAAAGGTAATCAATCTTCAGCTTTATACACGGATAAAAGCAATTCTAAAGATAACAAAGGAAAGGCAAAGAAAGTGGATGATGAAGCAGGTACATATCAAGCTAACTATGCAGGTAGAGGAAGACATGGCAGAGGTAGAGGTAGAGGAGGTAGACAAGGCAGGGGGAGATCCCAAGACTCCAACTCATGTTCTATTTGTGGATTAACTAATCATACAACTGAAAATTGCTTTAGGAATTCCAGGAATCAAAGAGGCAGAGGATACAATAGAGGAAGTTATGGATACTCAAGAGGAAGGTTCAACAACTACCATGGCAACTACAACAACAATCATTCAAACTATCAAGGAGGCTACAAAGGAAGGAGAGACTACAATAACTACATAGAAGACTCAAACAAAGAGGATTCATTATTGATCATGAACATGGCTATGCCACAAGGTAAATCTGATGAGCATGTTTTCTACATAGATTCAGGTTGTTCAAATCATGTGGCAGGAAATGTGGCACTCCTATCAGATTTAGAAGATCCAAGGAATAAGCATGAGGTACAAACAGGAGATGATACAAAAAATCTAGTGGAGAAAATAGGCAATGTCAAAGCACCTGATGGAAACATCAACCTACTCAGTAAGGTACTCTATGTCCCTACCATTACAAAGAATTTGATAAGTGTTGGGCAGATAATAGAGAAAGAGTTGCAAGTCAGGTTCACAAAAGCAGGAGCATTTGTTGAAGATCCAAGTCAAGGATTCAGAAGAATTGCAAAAGGTGAAAAGACAGGTAGATTGTTCACATTTGAATTACAGGACACTAGAAACATTGCTCTCTTTAATTATGGTAGTCAGACACTCACAGAATTGGAAGTATGGCACAAAAGGTTAGCACATATTGGTGAAAGGTCATTAAAGCAAATCTGCAGGGACCAAAGTGTACTTGGACTTCCTAATTTGTCAAAACAACATATGATTTATAAGTGTAGTGCATGTCAATTTGGAAAGTCTCACAGGTTACCATTCATGAAGAAAGGTTATATGCATGGAGATCTCTTGGAGTTGGTTCATACAGATGTATGGGGGCCTAGCAAGGAAGCTTCAATATCTGGATCAAGGTATTATGTTTCCTTTATTGATGATTGCAGCATATGGACTATCCTATTCTTTATGAAACACAAAGATGAAGTTTTTTCATGTTTCAAAAGATATTTGGCTCTTGTGGAGAATCAAACAGGTAAATCACTAAAAAGGCTAAGGTCAGATGGAGGGAGAGAATACTTCTCCCATGAGTTTGATTCTTTTCTTCAAGAAAGAGGAATCAAAAGAGAGATAACTACAAGGTACACTCTTGAGCAAATGGAGTGGTAGAAAGGAGGAATAGGACAATTGTTGAAGCTGCAAGGTCTATGTTAAATGAAAAGCATTTACCTAATTACTTATGGGCTGAGGCTGTATCTTCAGCCACTTACTTGATTAACAGGTTGCCTTCAAAATCCCTTGATGGGATGACTCCATATGAGGCTTGGAATGGAAGAAGAACAAGCTTAGATCATTGTAAAATTTTTGGATGTATTGCTTTTGCTCATGTTCCTTCACAGGTAAGAGGCAAGATGGATCCAAAGGCAGAAAGGTGTGTATTTATTGGATATGACAACAATCAAAAGGGCTACAGGTTATACAATCCTACCAACAAAGGATTCTTGGTAAGCAGAGATGTAGTTTTTGATGAGAACAATTCATGGTATGAAGATTCATGCAGGAAGGTCAATTTACCATATAATCTTGAAGAAGATTTTCCAAAGCTTGGTAGAGAACAACCAAAGATTGAAGAACAAGACACCTCAGAGGATGATGAAGAATCTCAGATGGAAAAGATCAAAGCATGCAAGTCTAAAGGTAAAGCAAAATTGCAGGAACTTGGACATGAGGCAGAATCATCACATCATGGCCTAAGAAGATCTATGAGGGAAAATAAAAAACCAGAAAGGTATGGGTTTGACACCTCATTAGTAACTAAACATTCTATCTACATAGCACGGGACATAAACCAAGAGGAGCCATCATCATTTGAAGAGGCCAAAGCAAAATCAGAATGGAAGCATGCAATGAAGGAAGAGATTGAAGCACTTGAGGAAAACAACACTTGGGATTTGGTGCCCAAGAGTTCATCCATGAACGTAATAGGCTCAAGATGGGTCTATAAACTCAAGAAGAATTCTGATGGTTCAATTAACAGGTATAAGGCAAGGCTTGTAGCAAAAGGCTTTGCACAAACTCAGGGAATTGATTATGAGGAGACCTTCTCTCCTGTGGCAAAGATGCCTACTATTAGGGTTTTGCTTAGTATTGCCTCTTCCAAGAATTGGAAGATACTTCAACTAGATGTAAAGAATGCATTCTTGAATGGTTGGATAACAGAAGAGGTATATATGGCACAACCACCTGGTTTTGAGAACCAAGTTTATCTTGATTATGTGTGTAAACTTAACAAAGCATTATATGGTCTCAAGCAAGCTCCAAGATCTTGGAATTTCAGGCTTGTTTCATTCTTGCAGGAGAAAGGCTTTCAACCAAGCAAGGCAGATTCTTCACTCTTTATTAAAAAGAGTAATTCCGAGGTCATCTACCTATGTGTATATGTAGATGATATTATATTGACAGGAAATGATGTAGATGGTATGAAGAAGATCAAAGATCAGATGAGAGAAGAGTTCAAGATAAGTGATTTGGGTTCACTTACCTACTTCCTAGGTTTCGAAGTTGTCTACAAAGATCATGGTTTGTTTCTCGCTCAAAGGAAGTACATTAAGGATATGTTGGCAAAATTCAAGATGCAAGATTGTAAGATTGCAGGTACTCCAATGGAGGTCAATCACAAATTGAGCTCACATGAAGGTGAACTCATAGAGGACATCACATCATATCAAAGTCTAGTGGGTAGTCTCAACTATGCCACATTGACAAGAGTAGATATATGTTACAGTGTGAGTGTGCTAAGTCAATTTATGCACACACCAAGGAAACCACATATGGATGCTGCCAAAAGGATTCTCAAGTATCTCAAAGGAACCTTAAATGAAGGAATTTATTATCCTTATGTATCTGATTTAGGTTTGAAGCTATTTTCTGATGCAGATTGGGCTGGCTCCAAGGAAGATAGAAGGAGCACTTCAGGTTATCTTACCTTTGCAGGTTCAAAGCTTATTTCATGGTCATCCAAGAAGCAACCCACAGTTGCTCTCTCTTCTACTGAAGCTGAATATAGAGGTCTTGCCATAGCTACACAGGAAGCTATGTGGATGAAGACATTATTCAAAGATCTTGGATTGGAGTTTGGAACTCCAACTATTTTTGGTGACAATATGAGTTCTATTCATTTGGCTGCTAATCCTATTTTTCATGCAAGGACTAAACATATTGAAGTTCATTATCACTATGTACGAGAAAAGGTTCTAAGCAAAGAGATTCAAATATCATATGTGTCCACTCATCAACAATGTGCAGATATTCTAACCAAAGCATTGGATGGTACAAAGCTTTGCAAATTCAAGGCTATGACTGGTTTGCAGGTAATCTTGGAAGATTGAAGACCTCAAGCATACTTGGCTTGAGGGGGAGCTGTTGGAGCAAGTCTATGACAAGCCTAAGTATTGGCTTGAGTCCCACAAAGTCATAGAAAAAGCCTTAAAATGAAGACTATGTAAAGTTCACTTGTGAACTACCTCTTGTAACTTTTGAAGAGTTTACTTAATGCAAAAGTGAAAGAATCTTAAGTGGTTGAGTCCACTTGATCAAGAATGGAAAGAGGAGCCACGAATTCGTGATTTGTGGTAGATAGAGAATCAAATCAATCATTGATTGATTGGAGAGTGATTGAGGGAAGTTAGCCTCCCAAACTCAACTATAAATAGATGGCAGTTTTAGTCGTGGTTAGAGAGACCTATGTGAAGACCTCCAAGAGCTGAGCTTTATGCCATATCAAGGTGTGATTACAAGGGACACATATGTATCAGTAAGTCATTGTATTTTACAAGCAATATACTTTCATTTTCATGATTATTTGAGTTCATCTTTCCATGTTCTTGTGAAGTGTACTACTCACTGCCATTACTCTCAGTTTTTCTTAGTCAGCTTGCAGAGATGTTTTCTCTGAGCTTGGTGCATCATCTTCAGTGATTTAACTTGGTAAAGTTAGCTCTATAAGTCTACTATATGCTCACAAATTTTCATGTCATTTGAATGTTGCAATCTTCAGTTATGTTCAGTTGAAGTCAACAGTGTCTGTGCATTTTCACTTCTCTGTCAGGTACCCGACTTTTTCACTCATCTTGTCAGAGGTGTTTCGCAGTGGTAACTTATCCAAATTCAGTGATTTAAAGCTTTTGGGATTCAGCTTACTGTGTAGTATAACCATACAAATTTTCATAATCATTGGATTTCTAGATTTTGAGTTATGGTGATTTTTCTGCTCACTAGTCTCAAACTGTAGCAGCCCGTGAAAATCGGGATGATGTCATCACTGGTTAAAACTCATTCTCAGTGTGTGGTTTATTATTTTTGATGCAATTACTCTTGAAAGTTAGCTCTTTAAGTTACCTAGAGGTCCCCAAGAGGAATTAAGCTAATTGCTACTGTGCTCAGAGAATTATGTAAAACACTGGACATGTGTATGAACCCAGAATAGCAAGTTTTCTTCTCTGAGCTAACTCCACCTTATCTGTTTTGATCTATCTTTTTGAGAGTGATCTTCCAAGGTACATAGGGTGTCTAATACATCCATTGGCAAGCTAAAAGGGCCCACCATCTACTCCTGGAGTTCATTTGGCTGGTGTAGATCAAGGATTTTGCAACACCTCTTCATCTTCAAACACATACTTATGCATCTCTTCACATATATGTGTATGTATTCTGATTTTTTTTTCTGTTTGAGATTAAATTATGTGTAACTCTATGTGTATATGTGTGTATGTGCATTATGTGTATATGTAGGTATGTGCATGTGTGTGTGCATGTGTATATGTGTGTGTACGTATGTGCATATATATGTGTATATATGTGTATAATGTATGTATATGCATGTGTATATGTATTCCACATGCATGTGTATGTGGATGCATTTCCATTTGCATCCATGTGCATGCATGTGAATGTGCATGCATGTGGATGTGCATATACATTTAATTGCGTATATGTTAATGTGTGTATGTATATATGTATATATATATATATATATATATATATATGTATATATATATATATATGTATATATATATATATATATATATATATATATATATATATATATATATATATATATATATATATATATATACATATATATATATATATATATATATATATATATATATATATATATATATATATATATATATATATATATATATATGCAATACTGCATGCATGTAAGTCTTTTTATGTGGTTGTAGAAATGTTTGTGCATATGCATGTGTATATGTGTGTATGTCTAAGTGTATGTGCACATGTATCTGTGTGTATATATGTGTGTGTATGTGCATGTGTATATGTGCATATGTGTGAAAGTGAAGCTTCATCATGTATAAGTGTATAAGTGCATATCAATAAGTGTGAGTATGCTATCTAATGAAAATTACACAATTCAAATGATATACAAAGAATAGAAATTGTACTTACAATAGTTAGCCATACTTTTTGCTTGGTTAGCTTCTTGAATAACCTGCAATAAAGAGAGAAAGAAGAGAGAGAGAGAGAATTCAAAGAGAGAAAGATGTAGAAAGAGAGAAACAGAGACAGAGGGAGACAATAAGAGAGAGCTTAGGCAAAACAAAAATTCTGCATATACTTGCTTCAGCTCGTAAGTGCAGTGCAATTGCGAACGTTGGAGAGCTCTTCGATCAGATGCATGAAAATGCCGATCGAAGAGCCTCCAATGTTTTAATTTTTTTGTCAACAGACCATCGTGTAAGCAATGCTACGCATCGAGTTGGCGTCACATAAGCGACATGTTTTGAGTGTCGCTTATGTGATGCCAAAAAGTGTCGCTTATGCAACCCTATTTAAAACCGTCGTGTTAGCGATGTTGTATGGGAGCATCGCAGACCCCGTCATGCCACAAGTCGCAAAAAACATCATTTGGTTTGTCGTTTAATCGACGGTCCACGCGTGACACTCATTACGATGCATTTTCCAATTTTATAGCGACAAAATTCTGTCACCTTAACCGTCGCTATACGCCCGTATTCCTTGTAGTTAACAACCATTAATGTACTGCTTCTTTATTTATTCTTTTTACTTCATAAATTTTTGGTTAATGGAGAAAGGCTTAAACCCTAATCAGAGTAGAGGGTTTGGAGACATGCACTAGAAGGAGTGAGGATTTCACTTCCTAAGTTTTTTCAAAACTTCATACAACCTATTTATATTAAATAAGTCTATCTTTCTACTAAGAGCTTCAAGTAAGAATTTCCTATCTAGGTCCTCATAATTGATATAGGGTATCTGATGCTACTCTCTCAGGTGCACACATCCCTACTATCATTTCTAACCACTTTTTATTGCAATTTAAAACATTTTTCTATTTTCTCAAAAATCATGAAATTTATGCATGAAACCAAAATATATAGAATAAAAGTGAACATGGATAAATCAAATAAAGTACATTCACCTCTTTAAAATTTCCTTAGTAGCATCAGCATCCTCATCAAAGGAGTATCGTGAAACTCATGAAGCTCCTACATTCCATTATTTAACACGAACATCATTAAATATCTCCCAAACCATCTCTTTATCACTTCTTCCTAGCATCATATTGAGTATCAAACATACTATTGTACACCAATACCTAATCATCTATCTCAATCTTATGTGGTCTACATTGAGTTTTGTCAAAATATGTCTTATTTTTCAACCTTGAATAGTTTATCTTTTGTACCACTTCTTTTATAGCTGAGAAGATTGAGCTATTCTTACATTTTCTAATTTGCACTGTAGAAAAGTTTTATACAATCCTTACCTATTTTGGAGGATCTTTTACTTGTATTTTACTCTACCAGCATACGTTGTATATTTGATTTCTTTTAGTTTGTATTAGGCTTAAACCCCTTACATTGTATATGCCCATGGATGGAAATGTTGTTGATGAGTTATACATGATCATTAAGATTTCCAGTTTATCTTTTGCATCGAGTATGAAAGTGAGTAGTACAACATAATTTCCTCTTAACCATACCTAGTTCCACTCCTACCCCACTCATTGATTCCATCCATGAGATCCTGCTCCCTCTTCCACAATGTTCTGTGCTACCCTTGAAGCACAAGTGGGGCTCAACTGACTATCCCTAGGAAAGGCACCCAACATGCAAACATCGCTTGTCCGACAGAGACAATGCAACCCCAAGGGCGGAATCAAACCCTACGTTCATTCCATCCTCGCGACCCCCTTCCCTTTGACAATGTGTGATCTGTGCATCTTCCATAGAGATCATTCTAAGCACACTAGACCCTCAATCGCCAACTATCTCATAGTCAACTTGCCATTATGCCACAATCATGACATTGCTAAGCAACTTCAACACATTGAGCTCTTGCACCAGGATCTTGATTTCATCTTAGTGATGATTATGGGTGAAATATAGAGTTTTCTATAAGCTCTAGATAACAACCCAAACTTTATTGAGAGAGGCACTATTCTAATCTATTGTTCTTCTACACTTATCACTTCAAAAGAACAATAGATTGGAAGTTTGGGATATATGGCATCCATGTGGTTTTCTTAATTCCATGGACATGTTTTCGATTGCCAAGGGGCAAAATGGCTCTCCATCACCACACATGTCCAAAGCCACTTTGAGTGACCATACAAGATGAGAATGGCCAGGCCTAGTGCCAATGAACCTGGCCGTGAAGGTACGAGACCCACCAAGGATTGATGGGAGGCACTCCAGTTCCCAGGGATCTACACATGATGCAAGGGACATTCGACGTTCCAGTGAGAAATGAGGAAGGGAATTCTCACCATGTACGATCCGTCATCCATCATTGCTCAAACATTGAATGGTACCCCAAGCCAGTCTACTATTGAGAGGCATGCATGTTTACCATTCCGCTTATAGTTGCACACATTTTGATGCAACACGGAAACCACCCAAGCATGAAGATGGGTTAGATAAGAAAACAAGGAGGAGGCCAAGGGGCATGACATCCACCCCCTCTTTTTCAAACTTCTCATCCTCTAGAAGCTCACCTATGGGCCCTAAAATGATTACCATTTGTCGTGAAGTCAAAAGGATGTAAATTGCAATGGTTCTAAGCCCTATATGCTATTCTTATCCTCCAAATTTAGGGCATTGTCTTTAGTACCATGGATTCTTGTGTGAATGCATATCTAAGGGAAACTTTGACTACATCTCAATGCAAAGATCCACATGAACTGGGTCATGCATAAAGCAGACCTCGAAGTTTTGGTCATGGAACTTTGCTTTGACTTAAGCTGAATGTGTTGATTTCATTCTAAGGACTTCTAAGAAGATCCTATAATCAAAAGGATGGCAAATCCCTCTATGTCAATTCATGACTCGTTATCCGCATGCAATTTTTCATTAAAACAATTGATTGGTCCATTGCATACATGGTAGGAGCCCAATTTAAACAACTAAGGCCCTAAGCAAGTTCTATGTATAAAAATTGACACATCCCAAGTAGATAAAGAGATAAGATTCCATCCCCTTTTTGTGATGGAAAAGGTCCGCAACCAATCCATGCACACCGTTTAGGGTCCATTCAAGCTTTTCACAATTACTAAGGCACAAGAAAGCCCACACTCCAAGTGCCATCCAAGGTAATTCCTGCTAAGGAAATGAGGCCTATCAATGGCCCAATGCATTACATTCTAGAAATGGCATGAACATGCCATGCATCATTGTGACTTACGAAGCATGAAATTTATGAAAATGAAAGCAACTTATGACCCATTCTTTTGTGACTTATGGTGCAATGACTTACAATGAGTTGAGATGATGTACCGCATGAAATAGTTTATGCATGCCATATGGACTAAACCCTTAGGACAAACCATTGCCATGAAAAAACCCCCCTGGGCATCCTACAACCTTAGCCACAAATGAGACATAAAATTTTTACTTAAAATCTGATAGAGGTGCAATACAAAGACTTACATACTATTAAACCATCGATAAATGGGCCTATCGATGGCCCAAGCTCCACATCCAAGCCACACATGTGCAGTGGATAGTGTGGCTTACAATCATGCCATCAAACTTACTTGATATTTTGCCTCAGCCATGAAGGGACCTATGGGTGGCATCCACATAAGGTGCCGACCACTCTTCTTCACAAAGTGCATACCCTGGCCCTATATGGCCCCATGGCTAGCAATGCCACCACAAGAGTAATAGATAGGGACTTTATTCTTTCCATAAAATGTTTGGTCCTCGGGGTTGTTTAAATGTTACATAGTTACGCTGTGTTAATAACTAGCCGAAATCATTACCGAACAAATATTAAATGTAAAATAGTGATTCACCGTAAACTGTATTAAACTTTCTATTACCGAAAGGCGTTATCAGATCAAGTGGGTTCTTGGGAGTGGTAGGGGTCTGTTAGACAGAGGCCCTGTACTATTTTCCCAAGTCCTTACACAATCGTAAATACTCTATCACGCCTTAGCTCAGTACTTAGCTTTAACTGACTAGTAACTATTTCTGCATACTAGGACGCAGAACTTACAGACTAATCTGCTATGGTAACGGAGCAGTAGTCTGGTTCTGACTCGCAAACTAATAGAGTTACTCAACTTTACTAAACTTATGCAACTCAATACACACTTCTTCAGGACAGACAGGTATACCGGACAATAGTCAGACAGACGGCCATATCAGAGGGTGTACAGGCTTACCGTATGTAGAACTCAATCAACAGGCATACTAATCACAGTTTAACTCATCAACAAACTTATCAGTGCTCCAACTCGGAGTTCATACTATTACCGATATTAGTCCTTCCCTGTGATCGGAATCAACAGTGAATACAGAACACAACTGTTAACAAACAGATTCACACTCGATACTACAAATTCATTACTCTGCACTACAGTAGGAATAGATGAAATGACTGAACAGAACAATATAGAAATATGACTCAATCTCCCGATGACACCACACAAACTCAGACAGTACTCAAACAATTTCTGAGAAACGGGGTCTCGATCACTCTTTTCCCATTGCTTTAAAAAGATGTTTACAGAATGCGCGTACCAACTTTTCGCGCAAATTTCGAAAATTCCGTTACATCCGGCATACATTTGTCCTACTCTGGTGGCCGTCTAACACAGGCACGCACGGTGGACTCGAGCTCGCAAGTGATTTTGATTACAAAACTATTGTTCATCTATGATACCTTCTAAATACATATTCCTAGCTTATCTAAATGTCCGGGCTATTTTTTTCTTAAGGGTTTCTAATAATTGCTTAAGGGTGTCGGGTTCTAAAATCTGCGCATCTCTCTAACGGAACTAAGGGCAATGGCTTCGGTGAGCAAAATTTCGGCCTGTGTTTGTAAAAAGGCCTCTTGTAAATAAAATTCGTTTGATAATGCCGCATCTCTTGCTGTCTTCATGTGTGTTACTTGTTTCTGCATCTCGTTGATTCTGTCTTTCTGGTTGCGTACCTGATTATCTAATCTTCTGAACTGTTGGTTCTGGAACTCTATGGTTTGGTAGTAAGCATCCCGTTCTCTGCGGGCATTTGCTAAATCCTTCTGATATTTAGATTCTCTGTTTAGTTGGTGTTTCAGCATGTTGTTGACATCGTCTAAGGATTCTTTTGTTCTTTGTAACTCTTCTATTGCTTGCTTTGCTTCTCTCTGCTGCTCTTGATATTTCTATATTGTGTCCTGCAACTGGACTCTTGTTTCTTCCAGTAGGTTTCCTAGTGCTATTCTTGTATCTTCGTTATCTTTGAGTGTTTGTTTCAACTGTATTATTTCCGCGTCGGCAGCTATCAGCATTTCTTCTTTTGCAACCATTGCCTTATCTCTCTGGCTTGAGCTCTCTTCTTGTACTTGGAGTGTAGCCTGTAGCTGCTTGATCTGCTCTTGTAGTGCATGATTTTGTGCTCTTTCTGCTTGTAATTCTTCCTGAAGAGGGGTGATATCCGCCTCCATTATTTCCAATTTCCTTTGGAATTCTTCTCTGGCACTGTCTGTGGCGTGCTTGAGGTGTTGCGGCAGTTGCTGGGATAGATTAATTAAAAGGTGACCCATATTTTCTAGTTCCGAAAAAATTGGAATGGGGTAGGATGGCAGGGGAGGACGAGGTTGTGACGAGGTTCCGGCGAGGAGTTGTTGTGAGTTTGGAGGTGAATAGTTAAGGGACGATGTAGAGGCTTCAGAAGTTCCGGTGTGGTGACTGGGCTTGATGGGGCTGCGGTGTGGTTCCGGTTGGGAGATGGGGTTAGCAGGCAGGGTTTTGGGGAGGACAGAGTCAGTAGTTGTTACCTTGTTTATTTGTTCCATTTCTGCATTGTGTGCTTCTGTGGATTCCACTGCCTTCAGTAGCTTGTCTAGTGCATCTTGATTAGATTGCTGCTCATTTTCTTGTTGCTCTGATTCTTTTTCGGTCGAAATTATTTCCGTCTCTCCTTGATCTTGTTGTTCTTGTTGTTCTTGTTGTTCTTGTTGTTCTGCCGATGGTTCATTGTGCATTGAAGTTGCTGTATCATGGAAGGTTTCTTCTTCGTTCTTCTCTTCGTCTTTATCGTTATCTTTCTCCTTTCCGGCTGAGCCTTGTGCTTCACTTTCTGAGGAGCTAATTCTGATGCATTTCCGGCGAAACAATTGGTTGAGTTCTTCTTCATCTTCTTCTTCCTCATCTTCTAGTAGTTGAACTGACCCTTCGTGCCTTAAGACTGGTCCTCGTGGTGGTGGTTGAGCAGCGAGTATGGTTGGGAAGAGGAAAGAAAGGATGTGGGGAAGTCTGGATCGAGGGGTGGTTCTTTTGTTGACTTGTTTCACTATGGCGACGCACTCCTTATGGATTCGGTGAAAGAAAAATGAGGCGAAATTAACAGGTTCTCGTGCGGCAAGGTCAATGGCGGAATAGAATGGGTGAGAGATACCGTATGTGCGTTTTTGGAGGTTAAGGATCGCAACTAAGAACTGCAATGCAGTTTTTTCAGGTTCAGGGCGGCACAGAATGGCGTATTCATTTGATGAAAATCGGGGAAAAAGTTCTACCATTCGAGCTACGGGGATGCTTGGGCCATTTTTGCGGCCTTGTGGGGTGAGACGGAAGGCTTCGGCGAAGGCCTGGAAGGTTATGACGGTTCTAGATGGTAAGGAGGGGAAGAGCCATTGTCGTTCGGTGATGGGAGATTGGGCGATTGCTGGGATAATTTGTGCGAAGAAGGGATGGGCTTCCACTGAGTGCCAAGGCAGCTCAGCGAAGTTAGCCAACCCTCGGATACGCAGGTATTCTCCTACCTCCGTAGGGATACCATCACGGAAGGCTGTGTAGTTCGCCAACGCTTCCATTGGGAACACGAATACATAGGACACAGCACACGGATACATAGAACACAGAACACACAATTACAATCACAAGAACACAATAGCGTTTTTCGGCGCAACCGAAGAGCTTAAGTACAGACATTACAGTGGGGGGGGGGGTAGGAAGTGATGGTTATCATTGTGCGGTGCTGCAATGATATTGCTTTTAATTTGGCATGCATACTTGAGTAATTGGTAAGGAGGGCGGCTTATGACAAAACACGGCTATTAAAAAGAAGAGAAAGAACAGAATGAAAAGTAAAAAACAAAAGCTAAAAAATGTGATCCACCGCCGAATGATTTAATGCGGACTAGTAGCGCTTCAATACGGCCGCAGCTTCGAGCCGTTGATTACTTTTGGAAGTGGATTTCCGGTCAACGTAGTCAACCGAAAAGTTGCTGGACCGATTTGCTCTACGATCTTGTAAGGGCCGAACCACCGTAATTTGAATTTGCCTGCGGATCTATTTGACTTTGCGTTATAGAAAAGTACAAGCTGTCCTACCGAAAACACTGGAGTTTTCAGGTTTTGATCGTGCGTCCTTGCCTGTCTTAGTTGAACTTCGTGCATAGTTAAGAAACTGAGCCATCGATGCTCACCTAACTCTCTGAGAGTGTCCATCCGAAATGAGAGTGAGTCTTCCGGTAGTAATTTCTAGGTAATGGCTACTCGTAAACTTAGTATAACTATCTCCATTGGTGCTATTGCTTCAAGGCCATAAGCTAATTTGAAAGGTGTCAATCCTGTGGTTACCTTGTAGGTAGTCCGGTATGCCCATAATACTGCAGGTAGCAGTTGATCCCATCTTTCCGGTGATTCCATGATCAATTTTCGAAGGATATTCAGCAGAGATTTGTTTGTACTTTCGGCCAATCCATTGGCACGAGGATAATAAGGAGAACTAAATTTATGTGTAACCTGGAACGACTGTGTAAGTGCCTTCATTAAATTGTTTACAAAATGAGTGCCTTGATCTGAGACAATTTCTAGTGGTAAGCCAAAACGTGGAAAGACATCGGTTAGCAGACACTTTGCTACCGTAACTGCTGTATCAGACCGTAAAGCCCAGGCTTCTGCCCATCTGGTTGCATAGTCTGTACAGGTCAGTATGTAACGGTTGTTACTGAAGACTGTTCGTGGTGTAATTGGACCGATAAAATCTAGACCCCACTTCTGGAAAGGTTCTATTGGTAAGATGGGTTGCAAAGGAAAAAAATGACGTTGCAAAGGCTGACCCGATCTTTGACAAGTATCACATTGTTTGACAAACTATAATATATCTCTGTACATTGTTGGCCACCAGAGACCACTCTGCAGAATTTTCCGGTGAGTTAGATCTGCAGCAAAGTGGCCACCGGAAGGAATCAAGTGAGCCAAAGTGATAACTGAGTTAACTTCATGTGGTGGAATACATCGAAGTAGGATTCCGATGTGATCTACATAATATAGTTCTCCAGCAATTAACCGAAATCGGTGGCTAAAAACTGCAATTTTTCTACATACTGCTCTAGAAGTCTGAGATGGAAGGCAACCATCAGTGAGAAAGGTCAAGATCTGATCATAATATGAAAATGGGATAGGTGGGTCTGCAGATTCTTCATTAATTGGTTCTGATACATAAATCGTGAGTGTCGTGTCATCTATGCCCACCGGAGTTTCACCGGAATCTAAGCGGGATAAAAAATCTGCTAAGGCGTGTGAACTGCCTAGCCGGTGAATGACTTCGTAGTCGAATTCCTGCAAGAGTAAGACCCATCGCGCTAATCGACCACCTAGATGTTGTTGCCGAACTAAATAGACAAGTGCAGCGTGATCTACATGAAATGTGAATTTACGGCCTAGCAAGTAATGTCTAAATTTCTTGACCGAATATACTAGCCCTAGACATTCTCTTTCTGTTATAGAGTAATTTTTCTCAGCAGGTGCTAATCTTCGACTTGCATAATACACTGGTCTGAACCATTTATCAATTTGTTGCATCAATACACTTCCTATTGCTATATCTGAAGCATCAACAAATACATGAAATGGGTGATCTCAGTCCTGCGGTTGTAAGATAGGAACTTGTGTTAATAAATGCTTTAAACGATCAAATGCTATCTGGCATTCCTCGTTCCATTCAAATTGTCGAGGTGTTTTGCTGATTAGCTTGTTTAGTGGTATAGCCAGATGAGCAAGCCATCGTAAGTGCCTTCCATGCCACCGTACTTGGCCCATAAAGCGCATAACTTCTTTTAGAGAAGTTGGCACCGGAGCTTCTAATACTGCCGAAATTTTATCTGGATCTACTTGGATACCTTGTGCAGATACAATGTGGCCAAGTAATTTGCCACATGAGATCGCAAACACAGATTTGTTTGGGTTAAGATAGAGTCTGTACTCTCTGCACTTTTGAAAACAGCATCGTAGATGAAGCAAATGTGCCATCATCTTACCAAAAATCGAGAAGTCATCGAGATATACTTGCATAAATGAAGTGAGATAAGGAGAGAAAATCTCCTGCATACATCGCTGAAATGTGCTTGGTGCATTTCTCAATCCGAACCACATTACGGTGCAGGCAAAGACACCGCAGTTGGTAATGAATGCAGTTTTTGGTATATCCTCTTCGGCCATTCTAACCTGATTAATGAATACATTTCGTGACCTGCTACCTTATCAAGCATGGTATCCAGAAAGGGGATCCGGAAAGGATCCGGTACTGTTGCTGCGTTTAATTTCTGGTAGTCTACACAGATTCGCAGTTGCTTATTTTTCTTTGGCACGATCACAATTGGTGAAATCCATTCAACATGTTCTACTGGTACGATGAATTCGTCTTTTAATAATCTATCAAGTTCGGCTTTTACCTGTGATGCATAATTGGGATTCATCCGGTAGCTGGGCTGTCTGTTCGGTTTAGCTTCAGGCTTCAACATCACTCTATGCTGATAGATGCGCGGATCTAAACCTTTCATATCTTTGTAATCCCATGCAAAGACGTCTGAGAATTCACGAAGTAGTCGAATCAAATCCGCTTAGAACAATTCCGGTAAATTATGCTTTATCTTTACAGAACGCGGATGATCTTCATCTCCTAGATTGTACATGGTCAGCTAATCTTCAGGGACATAAAACTGTTGAGGTCTCTCTGTATCGTCTGTTGACTTGAAAAGTGGCTGTAATTCATCGTCATGGATAGAGACGGTATCTTCCTTCTTAGCTTCTTCGGTGATGGGTACTACTGTACAAATTGAAGTGTTCCAGTTATCTACAATGGACTGTAGATCAACAGTTCCTAGTGAAATTAAGTCAGCGTTATTCTTCAGAAATTCCTCTTCTTCATCATCTGATAGTCCATCTAGCATATGGACTGGTTCAGCAAAATATGGTCTAGCGTGAAGCTCGCAAGGTTGTATAGCATCTAATTTTACCACATATCTACGATTTGCATCTTTAAACGTAAGCTCTTGTGCAGAACAATCCTGTACTACCTTCGCATGCTTCAGCCAAGGACGACCGAAAAGAAGGTTATAATCCATAGTGGATTCCGACAGATCTAGTATTACAAAGGTCATTTTAAAGGTCGTACCTTGTAAAGTGATCGGTACATTTCGTACAAGCCCCAAGGGGTGGACTCTTGATTGATCTGCCATTCTAACAAAAAATTGAACTGGTTCGATTTCGGTCCATCCTAATCTTTTGCATAAGGCCACCGTCGCAATGTTAACACCAGAGCCTCCATCAATCAATACTTGCATATTCTTATGATTCTTACCATACTGTAATCAAGGGGACTGAATGATCGACAGTAGAATCAGGTTCTGGTTGAACTGCTGTTGTCGTCGGAATACAAGAAGTCATCGGACTCAGCTATTGTTGGAACTGTTGTCGAATTCCCGGTACTAATGCAAGTAATTGGCCCAGAGGCAGAGTGATAGATGCCTTAGATAAGATTTCCCAGGCCTGTTGAGATTGATTGATAGACTCTACTGATGTTGAAGTTGATGCCTCTGCTTATGCGGAGGTGTCTATGGTTGGTAATGCATCTGCTGCTGATGATGTTCCTACTGCTGACTCCCTTTGTTGCGTTTCTTCCTTCCTTAACGAGGGCTGGGTTACCGGAATAGGCTCTAGAAAGACTGGTGGTTCTGCTGTGGTCCATCGACTAGCTTTGTTATACATTCTGTGTTGTTCATGTATCCCTGGTTCAAATATTTCTGCTGCCGGTTGTAGTTGTTTACCGGAACGAGTCTGGATTGCAGCAGCCTGTATCTCCACCGGTGTGATTTTTACCATGTTGGCCATTGGATTTTGACATTCCTTCTTCTTTTGATCATACTCAGCTGCATCCTTGCAAAATCTCCTAATATGTCCAAATTCACCACAAAAATGGCAGCGTGGTGGTGGTAAATTGGGATTTTCCGGTGGTGGTCCGTTTTGCCAGCGGTTTGGATTATAATTCTTATTCCTCTGTCCTCTGTAATTTCGATATCCTTGCTGCTGGTTGTTTCTCATTTGTGGAGGCACATAGTGATTTGCTGGTTATCCTTGTTCCTAGATAATTGCATTGACAGTTGCTATTCCTTGTACTCTAGCGTTGTATGCGCAGTTTTCGGTGGTGTGTCCGGCAATGTTGCAGATAGCCCAGAATGTTTGATTAAGTGCGCAATTGGCACTGGTATGTCTTGAATTTTTGCATATGTTGCAGTATACCTGTCTAGTCATATCTTCTGCAACATTCTTGTTTGCTTTTAACCATTCTAAATCTTCTGTAAATCCACCGACTTTGTGTTCCAGTTGCAAAGTCATTGCAATGATTGCATCGAGGGACATGGCTCCGACACATCTTATGATCATGATCTGCTTAAGTTGTGGAACTAAGCCATTAATCAACCACTGAGTGATAACGTCATCTGGTAAGTTAGCGTGGGCCGGTGGTAACTGCCTTAAGTGTGTTCTGAAGAGAGTAGCATACTCCTGTACAGTTTGATTTGGTTTCTGTCTGTTATTCCGCAGATAATCAAAAATTTCGGCTGGATTCTTTTTTAGCCTGAATCGCTGTAGAAAAGCATCTCGTACTGCTTCGTAGGTGCCGAAATGATTAATATCATATTCTGTAAGCCATCTAGCTGCTTCATTGACAAGTGTAGATTTAAAGACAATGGCTTTGTAGGCCTGATCCTGTGGATGGTTGAGAACTGCATAACTTATCTCGAACGTATGCACATGAGCATCCGGATCATCTCTTGGAAATCCACCAAACTTCGTGTACGTCACTCCCATTGGAGGTGGGCTGGGTGGACATAGCTGTTGTTGTCCGTTCATCGTGAGCGTGTTATACTTTCCTTCTGAACTACCGGAATCTGTATCGCCGGATGACGCACTTTCCGGTGTGATTATCTTGTCTAATATGCTTCGAATTTCTGTTTCGAACAGCCTTCCTTCCTCCTTGATGTCCAGTGTATGGGAACTTGCTTCCAAGCACGGCAGATGGGCTGAAGATTCAGCAAAAAATGCTAAATCGTCACCGAAAAACTATGATTCTCTTACCGAAATTTCACCGAAATGAACCGAAATTGTGCCCGAATTCGGCATTTTTTCGCCTTCGCCGATTTCTTTGACTAAAGTGTTTCTAATTGTAGATGAATCTGAATCTTTTTCCAAGAGTGTTAAACTAGATTCCAACTGCGTCTTGGTAGGTTCTGGAATTACTATATCTTTGAGAGACTATGCCGAAATAGTACCGGAATCTACCAGAGGCGTAACAGGTTCCACCGGACTATGACCGGAATCAGTTTTAACGTTCTTAACTTTCTTGACAACTGGGTCAGTCCTAGTTGTACGTCTACCTCCCAAAGTTGGCTTTAGTACTCCAGACTGATGGTTCTTGGGATACATTTCACCGGATCGAGTAACCGGCATGTATCATCTTTTGTACTATTCGCGTAGTATTACTAACGGGACAGTCTGCAACAATCTGGTTCTGTTGCTACTGCCAATCGAACGATAATCTAATTCTGACAGATGACTCGAAATTTTGATGCCACCTTCCCACAGACGGCGCCAAGTGTTTAAATGTTACATAGTTACGCTGTGTTAATAACTAGCCGAAATCGTTACCGAACAAATATTAAACGTAAAATAGTGATTCACCGTAAACTGTATTAAAATTTCTATTACCGAAAGGCGTTATCAGATCAAGTGGGATCTTGGGAGTGGTAGGGGTCTGTTAGACAGAGGCCGTGTACTATTTTCCCAAGTCCTTACACAATCGTAAATACTCTATCGCGTCTTAACTCAGTACTTAGCTTTAACTGACTAGTAATTGTTTCTGCGTACTAGGACGCCGAACTTACAGACTAATCTGCTATGGTAACGGAGCAGTAGTCTGGTTGTGACTCGCAAACTAATAGAGTTACTCAACTTTACTAAACTTATGCAACTCAATACACACTTCTTCAGGATAGACAGGTATACCGGACAGTAGTCAGACAAACGGCAATACCAGAGGGTGTACAGGCTTACCGTATGCAGAACTCAATCAACAGGCATACTAATCACAGTTTAACTCATCAACAAACTTATCAGTGCTCCAACTCGCAGTTCATACTATTACCGATATTAGTCCTTCCCTGTGATCGGAATCAACAGTGAATACAGAACACAACTGTTAACAAACAGATTCACACTCGATACTACAAATTCATTACTCTGCACTACAGTAGGAATAGGCGAACAGACTGAACAGAACAATATAGAAATATGGCTCAATCTCCTGATGACACCACACAAACTCAGATAGTACTCAAACAATTTCTGAGAAACGGGGTCTCGATCACTCTTTTCCCATTGCTTTAAAAAGATGTTTATAGAATGCGCGTACCAACTTTTTGCGCAAATTTCGAAAATTCCGTTACATCCGGCATACATTTGTCCTACTCTGGCGGCCGTCTAACAGGGTGCTCAGTACATTGGACCATGCGATTCCCTCGCTTGAGGACACATTTTAGTTGGCCTTATGATTACATATTCATGCTTAGCTTGGGATGACTCAAAAGAAACATAAATCTTTATTTTTATACGGATAGATCTTGTGGTTGATAAGAGAGTTGAGGACACATTAAGTTAAGTGATTACCAATTTAAGTCTTGCAAACAAGGCGCCCTAATCCCCAAATGGACATGACCTAAAGTGTGTCTAAAAATCTTACTAGGCTATCCTGTCTACCTCCATGTGTAGGGCAATGCATCCCTCTCCATGGTGCCTATTGTGGAATTGTAAACACAAGTCTAGATAATGAGGGAATATGCAAATAGGAGTGGGCCAATGAGCAGGTGAGATCCATAATCACATTGATAGGTGTTCATTATGCCTTTACATTGGATCATAAAATATTGAGGCCCTTGAGCTATTGGAGAGCAATCGTTTCTTGGTTGTGATGGCCTCGATTAGATGAGTTGCATAGGCAAAGTTGGATATAACCGAAAGTGTGATAAGGCGGCCATTGACAATAGTTCGACATGGTGATAACATGTTATCAAGTCCATGTTCCTAGTTTCCAAGAGGGAGAGTGGCTCTCCATGCAACAAATGTCAAAAGCCCCTTTGAATGAGTGGGCAAGAGGAGAATGAGCCCGCCCAAAGCTGGCGTGGTGTCGTCCCTATCGGAAGCCAATCTAGAAATCAAATAAGAAGAAGCAATACGAAGCTCAACTAAGAATCAATAAGAAAAAATTAAATAAGACTCAATACGAAGCTCAACTAAAGTTTTATTTATTTCAATAGAATTTACCCTTGACAACATAAAATTGTCGGATATAGTGCATTTATGTTGAATGACAACACAAGTCATTGATATTTCCATATCATGTATACCTACATATAGTGTTAATACGTGTGCACGCAGCATGTGAGTATGTGTATCAAAATTCATTGTGAATGTGTGTGATCTATTCAAATATATATGTGAGTATGAAATCCATAAAAGAGCTTCAAGTTGGATGTATGGTTTGATATATTTATACATGAGTGAATACGCTCATTTGTGAGTGTGCATAATCTTGTTTTGCATGAAGTATACGTGTATGATTTATGGAAATTTTGTTTTTAAGTAGAAATCGAATATGACTGAATGTAGTAGGATGTTTTATTTGTTTTTTGGTATGAAAATTATATGGCAGTCACCGGAAGAGGAGGAGGCACGCAAATGAAGATCCCAATTAAGAAGGAAGAAGTCGGGAGGTGAGAGGAGGTCAGTTGTGGTGTGAACAAAGGGGGGGGGGAGGGGGGGGGGGGGGGGTCTAGCCTTTCACGCCTTGGGGGAAGGAAACGAAAGCGGTCGTGTAGGCTTTTGGTGTGGCTAAAACAGGAAAGATCGAGCTTCAAGAAGCCAGATGAGAAGAAATTGAAGGGAAGAGACAACTCTTTGAACACTTTGTTAATATCTCGGCTGAAGATCCAAGAAGGATCAGTCCTTGAACTAAGTGATGGATTGAGATGAAGATTGCAGCAGGAAAACGGTGTTGAAGATATGGATGCTATAGAGAAAAAAGAGTGCTGCTACAATTTGAAAACTTCGCTTTGCCTTCAAAAAGAAAAGAACGGGTGCAACGCAGAAGCTTCCTACGGATGAAGGAATCTAAAGGTTGCATGGAACTTTCTCCATTCAAGCATTCTGCTTAGACAATCCAACCAAGAAAGCATACAAGTCTTGCATTCAAGCGTTCTTCAAAGATCATCGAACCAGGAAAGCATCCAACTCTTGCCTGAGTTGACGAAAGTTGCGCCTCGAAAGAGGATGTCAAGAGATATGAATCATATGTAGCCTGGTTTTCACTCTTTCTTTTCTAAAGCCATCGTCTATAGTCAAAAGTTTGTAAGGAAAACTGGTTCTTTTTGAAGGATCCATTTTTGCATACATCTGTTTTCTTATGGAATTGTACATCAAATTGATATGCGTGTAATGGTCAACTAGATATTGCAAAGGCATTTGAAGATGTTGAATCTTCTTCTTTGTACCTTTACCAAAATCAATGTGATGATAGCAAAAATTGTTAGGAATCGTTTGTTTCTGTAAGCTGTTGCATGGAAAACCAAATTTAAAGTCGATGTCCAATATCTGCTACCCAAAAGCGTTCAAGCCTTAACTCAGACGAAATGGGTGTGTGTATGTGGTGCTCTATATCATAGAGTTCTAGTGATGCTACACCCAAGCCCGACGAAAGAATCAACCTCCAGAACAAGAGTTCATGGTCATGACTTGTGGAAGATAACTAATTTGCGAATGCTTACAATATGCGTTGTACATTAAAAGAGATAAACTCTGGAGGTGATTTGGTCTCAGAAATGCTAAAAGAAAATGAGGAAATTATTGGAGTCTCTTCTAATGAAAAAAGGAATTTTACATCTCTGCTGTCGGTAACGTTCTAAACAATAGTTTATGATATAAACCTTGGTAATGTCTTCACATTTTGATGGAGATTCCTTCATGCTCTCTGAAAGCAAATTTCTCCACGACACTTTTTGATGTTAGTAAAAAATAAGAAAAGTTCATGGTCATGACTGATGGTAGAATATTAAGGAAACACTAGCATTTTTTTTCGAAATTCAAATCTTATCCACTTCATTATGTCTCATGCTCACACGTCAAGGGTTTACAACTCCTTAGAGACATCACTCTGTTCTTGGAAGTTTGATCTCTAAGTCAAAGGTGTTGGTGTTTTTAAAGCATATAGAAATCATTGTTAAGCAGTATGCTAGAAAGTTAAAGGCTTAGTTGATGGATCAGGTGAACTGTCGGTGTCGAATACAGGTGCATGCAAGGTGCTTCAAGCAGCTCAAGGGACTAATGAAGGCTCGAAAAAACTTGATTAGATAAATGCAAAACACTTATCAAAACTTCAAGCTCTTTCTTTGACAAAAGAATTCTTCATGCTTGGTCAGACATCCTCGTTGTCATAGGAAAACATATCTTCATTTATCACTGAACTAATCATAATGTATAGAGGAGTTCGAAATTCTATCACTCTTTTATCAAATCAACCAATGAATCTTCAAACATAATGAACATTATTTCAAATAATCCAGCAATCTTTCATATTCGTATCTAAACAAAATAATTGAAAAATTTGTGCTAGAACATATGCATCTATTTAGACATCGAATTTTTCTTTTACTCGAAAGTCCAAACTTTTGAATGTATACACTTTAAGGTTATCAAATAAAATAGGTTCTCTTTCATCTTCCAATGCAATCCCAAGGCGATTATATCCCACCGTGCTTAAAAAAACTCAAATGAGAAACTGGTGCACCGCATGCTTGAACTCACAACCGCTATATCAGGAAGACATACATGGCAAACCATTAAGCTATGGTGGTACTGAGTAGTTTGTGGTGACAAAACAGGTTAACGTAACATAAATTTGCAACGCGTGAAGCTCACAAAACTTCAAAATTGGGCTATTATAATACTTCAAAGTGACAAAGCAAGATAATAATTCGAAGAAGAGCTTAACAGTATGGCAGAAGCTTAGAGCAGATGTTCAAGCTTATAAATAGAGAGATAAATATAAAGTTATCAAATAATGATACTAACAATTTGTGATGATACTCACTAAACGCAAAGAACACTTTTCATTACAACTTTACTTCATTAAGGTCTGTTAGGCTCAAGTCAAAGATACAACTTACATGGAAAAAATTCTTCATATATATGGATCCGTGCATTGAAATGCCATCAAAAACCCTTCACGTATATGGATCCGTGCATTGAAATTACATCCAAAAAATCATTCCCATATATGGATCCCTCACATCGAAATGAGATTAGCAAATATATGGATCCGTGCATTGACACATATAACAATGGATGAACATATCTACGTGTACACCGATGGAAGCGGCACCAATTGATGCACCTTTAGATGAATACACCAACACAAGTACCTTTTCCAACACCTTCATATTGACACGTATTTAGACATGGAGACCGCTAGTAGCCATTGTAATATAGTTTCAAAAGTTCCGATTCTACTGTAGTGAACTTTGATCCCTTAAAAAGCGAAGGACAAAAGGGTTTTGGGAGCCCAAACTACCCAACTGCAAAAATCCTCTAATGGCTTCTTCAATATCATCTAATGGTATGACATGGATCATTTTTTCAAGAATAAATCAAGGGTCTTTTCACTTTTTTCTATAAGAGAAAAGAAATTTGAAAGCATTTCTACTTTACTTTTTTAAGATATAAAGAGTGGAGAATCTCAGCTTTTTTCACTCATCTGGTACGCATATTGAGGCAGGATTTTGAAAATTGTGAAGTGAAGCTCCAACAACATAAAGATAATGCACTTAGAAGGAATACTGTACTATGCAAGAGAGATGAATGTGATGAAGCACCAATGAAAAGTTCGCTCATGCAATAAAAAAATGTAGAAAGAAACTTGTGATTAGTTTGCACATATGAAATTGAAGAGGAATATTTGATAAATGCATAGAAATCGACAAAGGATGTTAATTTAGGAGCTTCCATTCTCAGCATATAATCTACAATATGTTAAAGGTCACTCGTGAAGGTACATCATGGATGTTTCCATGTAGATCTTTATTGATCTGCCGCCAAAGGTAGAAAATAAAATGTATTTAAAAAATTTAAATAAAAAGACAAAATGTTTGGTTACAATACATCACTGGTCCCTGGGGGGTTGTCGGAGCATTCAAGGGTTGATTGTATGGTGGCATGGAGAGCTATAGTCATCTCTTCTATGCCTAGTTAGCATTTTTGTTGGACATTAGACTTAAAACTAGTCTTAAGCTCACTTCAGACTAGGGCTTTCGAACAACTGAAATATTTTGATGGAGATACACCATAGTGTGCTCTCCTTCTTGAGGAGCTCCATGATGATATCCTCGGAGTAGAAAATTGAGCTTCTAGGGCTACACATGGTACTCCACAAAAGCCTGTACAATATGCCAAAAAAAACCACAATACACGGGGGCACAAACATAGACTTCTTAGGTGTTACAAATGATGTCGAGCTTAAAGTCTGTGACTGACAGGCCACTATATGTTTTATAAAAGAAGATATACAAAGAAGTGTCCGGTGTCCATTTGGCCTTTCACATGGACACTAATGGTAACAATCTCACACTTAAGGCCAATATGGCCGAAGTAACTAAGGGAGAAAAATAAACAATGATAAAGAATACGCGAGTATAAGTATACAAATTATACCTCCCACCTCATGGGCATGTTACAAAGTATACAAGTGACTATGTGAGATCATGAATCAAGTAACCCCCATCAAGTGACAATAGTGTCAAAAGCTAGCATTTGCAGCATTATCTCAAGTGTGAACCTTCTCAAGAATAATGTGTCGAGTGGCTAAGCAATCTCTAATGAAGTGATACCTCACCTCAATGTTCTTGGTCTTTGCATGATAGACCAAATTCTTAGCCAAAGTAATGGAACTCTGACTATCACTCACCAAACTAGGTAAATGTCGGAGGTAAACCCTTATCACAAGCAAGATGAGAAAGCCACAATGCTTCCTTACATGCCTCACTTGCTACAACATACTCTGCCTCTATGGTGGAAATAGTTGTACATTCATTAAGATGAGATCTCCAAGAGATAGCCCTCCAACAAAATGCAAATGTGTACCTTGATGTAGACTTATGATTGTCAACACAACTAGCATAGTGAGAATCTATGTAACCAATAATGGATGCTTTCCCTCTACCTAAGCATAGACACTTGTCCTTGGTGCCACTAAGATATTTAAAAATCATCTTGAAAACTTCCCAATGTGTCTTGCCAAGACTAGATATATATCTCCTCACAACTCCCACTACAAATGCAATGTCTGGTCTCGTAGCTACCATAGCATACATAAGACTACCAATAGCAGACTGATAGGGAATTTTGTTCATGAATTCCTTTTCCTCATTTGATTTGTGGCAATCATCATTGCTCAATTTTACGTATGTGGGTAAAGGTGTACTCAATGCCTTTCCACCCTGCATATTGAACATGTGAAGTACTTTGGATATGTACTCACTTTGAGACAACTATATGCATCTTTTACTCCTATCACGAGTAATGCACATACCAAGAATATGTTTGGCATCCCTCAAATCTTTCATATCAACTGTTTGACTCAACGTCTTTTGGAAAATTGACAAGTCATAAGAAGACTTTTCAACAATCAACATATCATCAACATAAAGTATCAAGCATATCAAGCTGCCATCACGACATCTCTTTGTGTATAGACAATGATCCTCATTTCTATGAGAATAGCCTTGAGACTTCATACAAGCATCAATATTTTCTAACCATTTTCTAATAAGCTAAAAAAGGAATATTCGATCTGTGTGTGTACGTGTGTTTGTCGGTTGTGTTGTGGATGTCTGTCTGTTGGGCGCACATGCGTTTGTTCCTATTATTGTACAAGAGAGAAAGAGGGAGATGGTGTACATTCATTACTGAAAATGTGGGAAGAAATCCCAAATGTAGATTTACAACAAGTTGTAGAAAATTGTGCGCAGTACGTAGGTTTTAGAAACGACCTACGAAGCTAGACATTGATCCTTTTCTGCAAGGAATCAGAAGAATAGTCAGCGACAAATAGCATTGATTTGTGATGTTTTGATATGCCTCCTGCATATTTGAAGTGTATCTATACTTAGAATCTGTAATTCATATTTTTAGTTATAATCAGTACCTTTAGTTTATAACTTTAGATTCTCTTTCTGTTGGTTTCTTGAGAGATCATAACACAATGAGGATGGGTGATACGAACATCAAGTTACAATAGACGGTGGCAAATCTCGCATGTGATCGTAAGGAGAATACAGTCAATTAGTACTTTGCACACTAGCAAACAGAGATTGAAGCGAGCAAGGACATAACGCACGAGGACTTTCTCTTTAATGATGGTAGACAGTACTGACAACACCGTGGCTCGGTGCTTAGAGAAGTGCTATCCGCCACGATGGTGAACGATAAAGCTCCGAGCAAGCAGAAGAGCATTTACATGATGGCTGTTTACGGGTCAGAAGTCTAATTTTCAAGGAGCTTCACATTCCCACACTTGAGGGATGATTCCTTTGGGGTTTTTAGCATGAGCTGTAGCTGCACGTGGTTTTGGCCTTCTCGTAGCCATCAGTTTGGTTTGGTCAATTTATGATCGATATACATAGCTACCATGCTGAACCACAGTATTGCAGCATCCTGAAGGTGAAACATTATCTTTGATCAAGAGCATGCAAATCAAAATGATGGCGATGGAGCTTGGACCTCTTAATGTTGCCTTGAGCATCGTGTTTGCCTTATTCATGATATCATGCTGTTACTGAGATCTACTATGTATGATAGATTTAGGAGATATTCATAGATCGAAAATTGCAAAATATATATACTTTGCAGACAATCAAGGGATAATGGCAAAGTTTGCAGAGTCCATGTGCAGTATCTATTTTGCGAAGAGCTAGTATCATCTATGTATTTCAACATCACAGTTTCTATGTAAAAGAGAGCATGAACTACGATATATGTGTTGCAACATATATTGACAAAAGAAAGCGCTCACATGGATGGCAAAACGTTATATGCTCACAAAGATCAATATTATATACTTTAATCACTCTTACATGGAAAACTCCGTTGATTTCATATTTGGTGATGAACTGGCAAGTACTTACGATATTGGAAAGATGCGTTATTTTTCAGGACTTTGATAGTGAAGTTGAAACTTGGATTTGATGAAGTGGATGCAAATGCCCAAATCGGGTTTGAGAAGAAAAGTATCATGGAGGAATCCTCTTTTGTCATGCAAGGTTAAGAAGATTGATCCATGAGATTGAGATTGTGATCGAGATTATAGTACAGATATGTAATCATATGATTGTGATTGAGATTGAGAGTGAGAGTGAGAGTGAGAGTGTGATTGAGAGTGCAAGTGTGAATGAGGTTAAGAATGCGATTTGGATTGCAAGGGTATGATCACGTGATTCTGATTCAGATTGAGATTGAGATTGTGAGTGCGAGTGTGAATGAGATTATGATAGCTCGGGGGTGGTCGGGAGGTCGAGGCTTCTTCAAGAAGCTATTTTGCAAAGCTATTGTATCGAGAAGGAAGAGGCTTCATCAAAAAGCTATTGATGTATCTAGAATCTGACATCTAAAGATTCATAAGATAAGATTTCTCTCTATTATTATGTATGTTTTGATATAAGCACTTTATCTGATTTGTTCTTTTGAACATAAAACTAATGTTTGCAAATATCTTTTGTATGTCCGAGTGTTCATGTTTATGGATTTGACGAGGAACGCTACAAGTGGTATCAGAGCGTAATCGATCCTCAGCAATGATGGAAGTTTTAAATAATGCATGAGTAAGAAGAGCTTATTTGGAAGCTTCTTGGAGGATTATGAAAAGATGAGGTGGAAAGCAACCGGAAGGCACAACAAGGGAAGCGAGAGTGGGATCTAGGATGGACAATCTATTTGCAGCTTAAGGTTTTATCGGATTTAACTCCCAATTGATGTTGTCCGAAGAAAGTGATGCGCAGACACTAAATGAAGAGATCTCAAACCATGAATGTTGATGACTACAGTTGAAGAGAGCGATTATTACGAAAAAGGAGATGAAGGAGAGCATTCGGATATGGGCTTTGAGAAAGATAAGTTCTCTATAATTATTTCTCCATATTTGTAAATAGATACATATTCAAAGTTCTCTGCAATTTAGTTGTTACGCATCGATGTTGCATTGAAATTTTGCATAAATTTGGATAGCATTCATTGTGTCCAAACTCTGAGGACAGAGTTCTTCAAAGAGGGGAAGAATGTAATAGGACTCATTATTCATGACTGCATGGAGATCGGGAAACCGAGGGGGCTAATCGGGTACTTGAAGATACGTTGCAAAAAAAAAAAAAAAGTGAATATCTACCCTTGGACGAGTTTGCATTGAGTAGAGCATGGCATGCACCTTCAAGATAATTCTATAGGAAGTTTTGTATAGGATGAAATTATCTATGAGAGATGTTTATTTGAACATTTAAATTAAGTCATGCAATTCAACTCCTTCGACCGCAGTTTCACTCTTAGATGAAATCTTCCAAGATAAGAGGGTGCAAGTATATGCACGTAATTATATTGAAATAGTAAGTGTTCTATCTCAAATATGATCTGTGCAAATTCATATGAATAGGTATGTACATGTCTATTTCCATATGACCCTAAGATTTCATATCTGAAACCTTAAAAAGAAAACGAACTATTAGATTCAACACGTATAGATTCACTAAAAATAAGGAACAATAAACTGAAAGAAACGCAATTCAGCACGTAAAGTTTGGTGCTTTAAAAAAAGAACCATGCGAAACGCACGGTAGATGAAAAACACGCTACACTCAGGCCTTAGAGACATTCCTTTTTTTGCATGATTTCCTCAGTAGCAATTGCGACTACCAATGGTGATTAGTGTTAGGCGTCTGCTGATGCAGATCTCTTACGTCAAGTGTTTGTACAAACAACTACGACCATTCAACCAGTGTGTCGCTTTGTACCGCTCAGACACATGACCATAAAAGTTACAAGGGAGAACTTTGATCACAGTTTTCCCAACTGCGTGTTTCAATATTCTGATGCAAAAAGGAAGTCTCACGACCCAATGTATGTGTGCGTGTGGATAATCAATAAGCTAAAAAAAGAATATTCGATCTGTGTGTGTACGTGTGTTTGTCGCATGTGTTGTGTGTGTCTGTCTGTTGCACGCACATGCGTTTGTTTCTATTATTGTGCAAGCAAAAGAGCATTTACATGATGGCTCTTTACGGGTCAGAAGTCTAATTTTCAAGGAGCTTCACATTCCCACACTTGAGGGATGATTCCTTTGGGGTTTTTAGCATGAGCTGTAGCTGCACGTGGTTTTGGCCTTCTCGTAGCCATCAGTTTGGATTGGTCAATTTATGATCGATATACATAGCTACCATGCTGAACCACAGTATTGCAGCATCCTGAAGGTGAAACATTATCTTTGATCAAGAGCATGCAAATCAAAATGATGGTGACGGAGCTTGGACCTCTTAATGTTGCTATGAGCATCGTGTGTTGTCAGGATCTTGCTCACGCGCATACAGAGATTACGGACAGAGAAAACACACAGAGAATAGACGCAACAAGAGACGAGACACAACGCAGTATTGGGTGCAATCTCCCCCCATGCACTTTGTTTCGACAATCCACATAGTGCATGTATTTATAGGACTTTTGATTACGTCGAAAATAGTGGTTACATGAGGGCAGCTTCGAAAATCAGGCTTGAAACTAAAAGTTGGTAACTTTTACAGAAAGCCATTGCTTTTAATAACAGAAACTGCGGTCTACAACGACCCTTATTCTAACCATTACTTTTCTAACAATAAAACCTTCTACGCAGGTTTATTTTCAATCTAAATAATAATTATTTCGGATTATTGATGTCCGCCCTTTTATGCCTTGCACGCTCCTCACGAACCTTCAACTGCTATATCAAAAACATCAAAAACATATTAATACATTAATAATTTTAACATTTTAACAATGCCTTGTTCAATAATATACAACATGCCTCTCAGTTGACAAGCAACTGACCTCAGTTGATAAAATATTTCAACACTCTAACATTTATAATGCAGTGTTCAACATATTCCATATTACTGTTACAATCCAACAATGCATTGGCCAACATATTTCATGTTACAATCCAACAATGCATTGGCTATTCTATATTTCAATCCAACAATGCATTCGCTAACATATTCCATGTTACAATCCAACAATGCATTGTTTAACATATTCCATAAGGTATAACATGCCCCGCAGTTGAACAAGCAACTAACCTCAGGTGATAAAAGAATAAACATGGATGGCCAGTCACATGTTTCATCACTGAATAAAAAATAGGCATGTGCCATGTAAAAGTACATGCATGGAAATGTTCATGGAGCTGTTACATTAACGTGTTTGTGTATGATAAGCAGAAATTAAGTGGTCATAATGAGGTGTTAATTGTGTTTTATGTATCCATTGACATCCTTTGATAGAGTGATTTTTGTACTTAATCAAATATCGATGATATTGAGTACCAGTGCGTGTAGTAGTGACATCATAATCAATGATTTTCTCAGGGACTAAGATTTCCGATTGTTCTTCAATTAAGGGAGGGTCATCAAGAAGTGGAGCAAGTGGTAAAGTTCCTTTAAATGGTTTAAGTAAACTAATATGAAAAGAATTATGAATGGTCCAATGGGATGGAATATCTAATCGAAATGAATTATCATTAATTTTTTCGATAATGCGAAACGGTCCATAATAGCGTGGTGCAAGTTTAATTTTAGGATGCTGCAAAATATTTTTGAGACATCTTTTAATTATTCGCAACCATACAAAATCATTTTCCTTGAATTCTTTGGCTAACCGTTTAGTATTGATAATACGTGTCTATTGCGCTTGACTTTTCCTAATGTGCTCGTGAACATCATGAAGTATAGAAACGTGATTTTGAGCAATAGAATCAGCCATTGGAATGTCTGTTTGGGTGAGGGACATGGGAGTGGGAAACTTTTTACCATAAACTATTTCAAAAGGTGCACGACCAGTAGTGGTGTGTGAAGTGTTATTCTAAGCAAATTGAAGCAATGGCTACTTTTCATCCCAGTTATTAGGATTATCTAATGAATAACAACGCAATAAATCAAGAATAGTACTATTTGTAGCCTCACTCTGTCCATTACTTTCAGGATGAAATGCAGAGCTAAAATCTATTTTAGAACCAAAATGTTGAAATAAGGCAACCCAAAAATGATTACAAAACCTAACATCACGATCAGATAACATTACTTTAGGAAATCCATGATGTGGAAAAATGCATTTAATGAATAATTTTGCAGCTTGAGGTGCAGTCAAAGTTTTTCTACATGGAATGAAATATGCATATTTACTAAACCTATCAACTATTGTCCAAATCATATCATTATGTGATGAAGTGGTAGGAAGACCTGTGATAAAATCCATAGAGATTTGTTCCCATGGTTCATTTGGAATAGGAAGTGGCATTAATAATCCAAATGGTTTACCATGATGACGTTTGACACGCTGACATACAATGCATTGAGAAACATAATGTGCAATGTCTTTTTCCATGTGTGGCCAAAAGAAGAAATCTTTGCAAGCAAAAATAGTGCTCTGTATGCCTCTATGACCCATGTAAGATGGTTCATGCATTTCTTTAATGACAAAATCTTTAAAAGCTTGGGTTATGCACAATCTATGTTGAGAATAGAGAAAACCATTATGAAATGTATAATGTTCATCAGATAAAGATGCAGCATTATTGAAGTCATGCCATGCACGTGAAAAATACAAATCAGATGCATAAGTGGAAACCATGTCTTGAAAAGAATGAATTTGAATGGCAGAAATATTATTCAAAACAACTGAATTCGAAGGAAAACGGCTAAGAGCATCAGCTACGACATTAGCTTTACTTGGCTGATATTGTATCATGGGTTGGAAATTTTGAATGAATGATGCCCATTTAAGATGCCTATCAGAGATTAAGGGCTGACTTAATAAATGCTTAATAGTCTGTTGATCGGTTTTGATTAATACTTCAGAGCCCATAAGATAGTGTTTCCAAATTCGCAAAGCATGCACAACTGCTAACAGTTCTTTATCATACGTACTGTAATTCTGTTCTGAGGGCTTAAGCTTTCTACTCTCAAATGCAATGGGATGGTCATTTTGCATTAAAACAACACCTATTCCTGAACCGCTAGCACCAGTAACAACATGAAAGGGTTGTGAGAAATCAGGTAATTGTAAAACAGGTGCATGGGAAAGTGCATGTTTAAGTTTGTCAAAGGACTGTTGTTTGGGTAAATCCCCATGCAAATTTTATTTTCTTTTTCAACAACAAAGTAAGAGGCAATGCTAAATAAGAAAAATTTCGAACAAACTTCCTATAGAAACTAGCCAACCCAAGAAAAGAACGAACATCATTGACTGATTGTGGTGTAGGCCATTCTACGATAACTCTAATCTTTTTTGGATCCACATGCACACCTTCACTTGAAATAATATGTCCTAAATATTCTAACTTACGCTGAAAGAAATAACTCTTTTCAGGATTAGCATGAAGTGTGTTCTCTCGTAACAAATGAAAAACTGTTTCAAGATGCTTTTCATGTTCACTATCATTCTTACTGTAAACAAGTATGTCATCAAAGAATACAAGAACAAAAGCTTGGTAATCAAGAAAAATATTGTTCATCATTCGTGCAAATGTAGCAGGGGCATTAGTAAGTCCAAAGGGCATTACCATAAATTCATAATGGCCATTTTGAGTTCTGAATGCAGTCTTAAAAATATCACTTTGTGTCATACGAATCTGATGGTAACCCGATTTAAGATCAATTTTACTAAAGACACGAGCTCCTCGTAACTTATCTAAGAGATCATCTATTTGAGGAATAGGGTATCTATTCTTGATCGTGATCTTGTTAAGGGCTCTATAATCAATGCACATTCGATAAGTTTTATTCTTCTTCTCTACTAAGAGAACTGGTGCTCCAAATGGGGAAGAACTAGGCCTTATAAGTCCTTTTTGTAGTAGGTCTTTTACTTGATTTTCTATTTCCTTTTGATGTAGTGGGCCATGTCTATAAGGTGCTTTATGAGGAGGAGAACTACCAGGGACTAAGTCTATGCTATGGTCAAAGGATCCTCGAGATGGTGGTAGTTCAGAGGGATATTCAGACATAAAACAATCCTTATAAGTACTCATGAAAGGTTTATATGCATCTAGAAGTGTATGAGTATAATCATTGATGACATTGACAAAAACAATGCATGAGTTGAATCCTTTCCTAAATGCACGTTTTACTTGCGTGTGACTAATCAATGGAAATGGCTAGAAATCATGCCGTGCAGACAAAGTAATGATTTGACCTTTGAAAGCAAACTTAAAGGTATGAGTATGGTAGTCAATGCGTGGATTATAATGGTGACGAAAAGGCATACCTAGTATAACATCATAAGATTGCAAAGGTGCAATTAAAAATGTTCGTGAGTCAACATAAGGGCCTATGCTAATCGTAACATCTTGCACTTCTCGTGTAACATTATAACGACTACCTTGAAATGCAGCTTTCACTTTATACAAAGAAGGAAACGTTTGTAATTTAAGTTCTTGTACTAATAAATGTGAAATGAAGTCATGTGAACTACCATCGTCATGTAGAATTTTAACTAGTTTGTTATTTATTGTACCCTGCATGCAAAGAAGAGAGTGTAGAGAGATATCGTTACCCAAGGTACTTAAGTCCTTCTCTAGTGATTCCTCTGTCCAAACAAGAGGAATTTCTTCATTATAGACCTCCATGTTATGCAATCAAGCTGTAGCCGGTTTCATATGAAGAGGTTGCAATCTACACCTTATTTTTCTATGTCCAGGTTTATCACAATTCCAGCAAGTGATTCGTGGTCCCTTCTGTTGGGCATTCACTGCTGAAGTTTGAAGGGTAGGTGGTTTCGTTGGTTGGAGAGATGAAGCAACGGGTGGAGTTGAGTAATTGGATTATGGTGGACGAGGAAAACTAGGGTAAGATGGGGCATTAAAATTACGCTTCATAGGAAATGAAGGTTTAACAGGAAATGGCCGTGGACGTGGTTGTTGTAGATGGAGTGACTTGGTTATGGACTGGAATTCTTTTTCTGCATCATAAGCAAAAGATGTAGCCTCATTGAGGGTTGTAGGTCGTAGGGTGTGAAGCTTAGCTTGGATACCCACCTCCAAACCATCTTCGTATTTCTGCTGCAAGATATCCTCTGATACATCTTCAAGCATTCGTACAAGTAGTAAATTTTGCCAGAACCGCTCTGTGTAGGTAGTAACCGTATCACCCTCCTTCCATGTAAGGGTCGTCCATGCTCCTCGAACATGCAAATGGTATGGAGGAGGAAGAAATGAATCCTTCACATTTTCTTGAAAAGCCTTCCAAGTTGTTGGACGCTCCGTACTATGCCGCAGGACATTCCACCAGAGTTGAGCTTTATCTACTAAATAGTTAGTGGCAAATTTAACTTTTTCACTTTCAGCATACATTTCATCGGTATAAAAATCATCAAACTGCGACAACCAAGAAAGTACTAAAGGCCCATCCTTTCGGCCATCAAATCGTAGAAACTGGTAGTTTCTATTACGAATCTTTGAATGAGTAACATCAGATTGGGCAGACACAATAGCTTTTACTACTCTCGTAAGGTTGTCTTCCTCAGCTTGCATCTTTTGGAGGATTTCATCACGTTGTCGGATCTCGTTCTGAGCTCCTTGAAGCTCATGCTGCAAGAGCTCTAGTTGTTGTTCAAGTGTTGCCGCAGGTAGAGGTGAATTACTGTAATCCTCCATGGTGCTCTTGGACCCTTGCTCTCAACCTTGCTTGGTATCTTGAACACTCAGTGAAGTGCCACCGAAGGATTTTTGAATGAATTCACACTTCCAAGCTAGCTCATTGGAAAGTTCGTTCCGAGAGCTTTCCAACGGTATATTACACGCCTCAATCCGACCTACGGATTGAGAGATACACTTGATTCTTTCTTGGGTCCAATCTTGAAATCGATGCGCGCGCCTTCCACAAGTAATAAAGAGAGAGAACTTGAGTACAACTCCAAGAGATGGTGGAGTGGTCAAAGTACTTCCCTTGAAAGTAGGAGGTTGTGGGTTCAAATCCTCCTACCTTAGGGACTCTAAACCTCTCTATTACCACTCAAAAATTACAATTGCCTCGCGCGTAGCCAACGGCTGCCAACGGTCGCCAAGGGAGCCTTGGGTGCCAATGTTGCCAATGTATTGCCTGGAGTAAGCCGAAGGAGAAAACGTAGGTGAAAACGTAGGTTCTGGTTCTGGAACAGGAAACGGAAACTCAAACTGAAACCGAAACCGAAACGGAGACGGAATCGGAATCGCGAACAGAGAACCCTCTGTATTGATGCGTGCAGAGCTCTGATACCACTGTTGTCAGGATCTTGCTCACGCGCATACAGAGATTATGGAGTAAGCCGAAGGAGAAAACGTAGGTGAAAATGTAGGTTCTGGTTCTGGAACAGGAAACGGAAACGGAAACTAAAACTGAAACCGAAACCGAAACGGAGACGGAGACGGAATCGGAATCGCGAACAGAGAACCCTCTGTATTGATGCATGTAGAGCTCTAATACCACTGTTGTCAGGATCTTGCTCACGTGCATACAGAGATTACGGACACAGAAAACACACATAGAGAATAGACGCAACAAGAGACAAGACACAACGCAGTATTGGGTGCAATCTCCCCCCATGCACTCTGTTTCGACAGTCCACAGAGTGCATGTATTTATAGGACTTTTGATTACGTCGAAAATAGTGGTTACATGAGGGCGGCTTCGAAAAGCAGGTGTGAAACTAAAAGTTGGTAACTTTTACAGAAAGCCATTGCTTTTAATAACAGAAACTGCGGTCTACAACGACCCTTATTCTAACCATTACTTTTCTAACAATACAACCTTCTACGCAGGTTTATTTTCAAGCTAAATAATAATTATTTCGGATTATTGATGTCCGCCCTTTCACGCCTTGCACGCTCCTCACGAACCTTCAGCTGCTATATCAAAAACATCAAAAACATATTAATACATTAATAATTTTAACATTTTAAAAATGCCTTGTTCAAAAATATACAACATCGTGTTTGCCTTATTCATGATATCATGCTGTTATTGAGATCTACTATGTATGATAGATTTAAGAGATATTCATAGATCGAAATTTGCAAAATATATATACTTTGCATACAATCAAGGGATAATGGCAAAGTTTGCAGAGTCCATGTGCAGTATCTATTTTGCGAAGAGCTAGTATCATCTATGTATTTCAACATCACAGTTTCTATGTAAAAGAGAGCATGAACTACGATATATGTGTTGCAACATATATTGACAAAAGAAAGCGCTCACATGGATGGCAAAACGTTATATGCTCACAAAGATCAACATTATATACTTTAATCACTCTTACATGGAAATCTCCGTTGATTTCATATTTGGTGATGAACTGGCAAGTACTTACGATATTGGAAAGATGCGTTATTTTTCAGGACTTTGATAGTGAAGTTGAAACTTGGATTTGATGAAGTGGATGCAAATGCCCAAAACGGGATTGAGAAGAAAAATATCATGCAGCAATCCTCTTTTGTCATGCAAGGTTAAGAAGATTGATCCATGAGATTGAGATTGTGATCGAGATTATAGTACAGATATGTAATCATATGATTGTGATTGAGATTGAGAGTGAGAGTGAGAGTGAGAGTGAGAGTGAGAGTGTGATTGAGAGTGCAAGTGTGAATGAGATTAAGAATGCGATTTGGATTGCAAGTGTATGATCACGTGATTCTGATTGAGATTGAGAGTGCGAATGTGAATGAGATTATGATAGCTCGGGGGTGGTCGGGACGTCGAGGCTTCTTCAAGAAGCTATTTTGCAAAGCTATTGTATTGAGAAGGAAGAGGCTTCATCCAAAAGCTATTGATGTATCTAGAATCTGACATCTAAAGATTCATAAGATAAGATTTCTCTCTATTATTATGTATGTTTTGATATAAGCACTTTATCTGATTTGTTCTTTTGAAAATAAAACTAATGTTTGCAAATATCTTTTGTATGTTCGAGTGTTCATGTTTATGGATTTGACGAGGAACGCTACAAGTGGTATCAAAGCGTAATCGATCCTCAACAATGATGGAAGTTTTAAATAATGCATGAGTAAGAAGAGCTTATTTGGAAGCTTCTTGGAGGATTATGCAAAGATGAGGTGGAAAGCAACCGGAAGGCACAACAAGGGAAGCGAGAGTGGGATCTAAGATGGACAATCTATTTGCAGCTTAAGGTTTTATCGGACTTAACTCCCCATTGATGTTGTCCGAAGAAAGTGATGCGCAGACACTAAATGAAGAGATCTCAAACCATGAATGTTGATGACTACAATTGGAGAGAGCGATTATTATGAAAAAGGAGATGAAGGAGAGCATTCGGATATGGGCTTTGAGAAAGATAAGTTCTCTATAATTATTTCTCCATATTTGTAAATAGATACATATTCAAAGTTCTCTGCAATTTAGTTGTTACGCATCGATGTTGCTTTGAAATTTTGCATAAATTTGGATAGCATCCATTGTGTCCAAACTCTGAGGACAGAGTTCTTCAAAGAGGGGAAGAATATAATAGGACTCATTATTCATGACTGCATGGAGATCGCGAAACCGAGGGGGCTAATTGGGTACTTGAAGATACGATGCAAAAGAAAAAAAAAAAAATTTGTGAATATCTACCCTTGGACGAGTTTGCATTGAGTAGTGCATGGTATGCACCTTCAAGACAATTCTATATGAAGTTTTGTATAGGATGAAATTATCTATGAGAGATGTTTATTTGAACATTTAAATTAAGTCATGCAATTCAACTCCTTCGAACGCAGTTTCACTCTTAGATGAAATCTTCCAAGATAAGAGGGTGCAAGTATATGCGCGTAATTATATTGAAATAGTAAGTGTTCTATCTCAAATATGATCTGTTTAAATTCATATGAATAGGTATGTACATGTCTATTTCCATATGACCCTAAGATTTCATATCTGAAACCTTAAAAAGAAAACGAACTATTAGATTCAACACGTATAGATTCACTAAAAATAAGGAACAATAAACTGAAAGAAACGCAATTCAGCACGTAAAGTTTGGTGCTTTAAAAAAAGAACCATGCGAAACGCACGGTAGATGAAAAACACGCTACACTCAGGCCTTAGAGACATTCCTTTTTTTGCATGATTTCCTCAGTAGCAAGCGCGAGTACCGATAGTCATTAGTGGTAGGCGTTTGTTGATGCAGATCTCTAACGTCAAGTGTTTGTACAAACAACTACGACCATTCAACCACTGTGTCGCTTTGTACCGCTCAGACACATGACCATAAAAGTTACAAGGGAGAACTTTGATCACAGTTTTCCCAACTGCGTGTTTCAATATTCTGAAGCAAAAAGGAAGTCTCACGACCCAATGTATGTGTGCGTGTGGATACTCAATAAGCTAAAAAAAGAATATTCGATCTGTGTGTGTACGTGTGTTTGTCGACTGTGTTGTGTGTGTCTGTCTGTTGCGCACACATGCGTTTGTTTCTATTATTGTACAAGAGAGAAAGAGGGAGATGGTGTACATTCATTACTGAAAATGTGGGAAGAAATCCCAAATGTAGATTAACATCAAGCTGTAGAAAATTGTGCGCAGTACGTAGGTTTTAGAAACGACCTACGAAGATAGCCATTGATCCTTTTCTGCAAGGAATCAGAAGAATAGTCAGCGACAAACAGCGTTGATTTGTGATGTTTTGCTATGTCTCCTGCATATTTGAAGTGTATCTATACTTAGAATCTGTAATTCATATTTTTAGTTATAATCAGTACCTGTAGTTTATAACTTTAGATTCTCTTTCTGTTGGTTTTTTGCGAGATCATAACACAATGAGGATGGGTGATACGAACATCAAGTTACAATAGACGGTGGCAAATTTCGCATGTGATCGTAAGGAGAATACAGTCAATTAGTACTTTGCACACTAGCAAACAGAGATTGAAGCGAGCAAGGACATAACGCACGAGGACTTTCTCTTTAATGATGGTAGACAGTACTGACAACACCGTGGCTCAGTGCTTAGAGAAGTGCTATCCGCCACGATGGTGAACGATAAAGCTCCGAGCAAGCAGAAGAGCATTTACATGATGGCTGTTTATGGGTCAGAAGTCTAATTTTCGACGAGCTTCACATTCCCACACTTGAGGGATGATTCCTTTGGGGTTTTTAGCATGAGCTGTAGCTGCACGTGGTTTTGGCCTTCTCGTAGCCATCAGTTTGGTTTGGTCAATTTATGATCGATATACATAGCTACCATGCTGAACCACAGTATTGCAGCATCCTGAAGGTGAAACATTATCTTTGATCAAGAGCATGCAAATCAAAATGATGGCGACGGAGCTTGGACCTCTTAATGTTGCCTTGAGCATCGTGTTTGCCTTATTCATGATATCATGCTGTTACTGAGATCTACTATGTATGATAGATTTAGCAGATATTCATAGATCGAAAATTGCAAAATATATATACTTTGCAGACAATCAAGGGATAATGGCAAAGTTTGCAGAGTCCATGTGCAGTATCTATTTTGCGAAGAGCTAGTATCATCTATGTATTTCAACATCACAGTTTCTATGTAGAAGAGAGCATGAACTACGATATATGTGTTGCAACATATATTGACAAAAGAAAGCGCTCACATGGATGGCAAAACGTTATATGCTCACAAAGATCAACATTATATACTTTAATCACTCTTACATGGAAGACTCCGTTGATTTCATATTTGGTGATGAACTGGCAAGTACTTACGATATTGGAAAGATGCGTTATTTTTCAGGACTTTGATAGTGAAGTTGAAACTTGGATTTGATGAAGTGGATGCAAATGCCCAAATCGGGATTGAGAAGAAAAGTATCATGCAGGAATCCTCTTTTGTCATGCAAGGTTAAGAAGATTGATCCATGAGATGGAGATTGTGATCGAGATTATAGTACAGATATGTAATCATATGATTGTGATTGAGATTGAGAGTGAGAGTGAGAGTGAGAGTGTGATTGAGAGTGCGAGTGTGAATGAGATTAAGAATGCGATTTGGATTGCAAGTGTATGATCACGTGATTCTGATTGAGATTGAGATTGAGATTGAGATTGAGAGTGTGATTGTGAATGAGATTATTATAGCTCGGGGGTGGTCGGGAGGTCGAGGCTTCTTCAAGAAGCTATTTTGCAAAGCTATTGTATCGAGAAGGAAGAGGCTTCATCCAAAAGCTATTGATGTATCTAGAATCTGACATCTAAAGATTCATAAGATAAGATTTCTCTCTTTTATTATGTATGTTTTGATTTAAGCACTTTATCAGATTTGTTCTTTTGAAAATAAAACTAATGTTTGCAAATATCTTTTGTATGTCCGAGTGTTCATGTTTATGGATTTGACGAGGAATGCTACGACAATACTGCTTTCATTTCACTATCCATATCCATTTTCTAAGCCTATAACTAGGAGAATATAGTATCAAACTCATTTAGATGAGTAGCAACACTATTTGTGTCATTCATGCAAAGGTCCTGCAATTTTCTCATGAGATACACTTTATTTGATGCCGTCTCTTTTTCATATGTATTGCATAACTTCTTCCAAAGCTCCTTTACACTTTCACAGTCTAATACTATAAAGTAAACATTATTTGCCAGGTGCAAGTAAATGGTAGACCTGGCCATTTCATCTAAATCATCGTAATCATCTTCATCCATGTCAGTAGGCTTCTTTCAAATTCCATTTATTGGCTTCCATTGTCTGCTTTGAATCAGCCAAGATCTATGCCTTGGTCGCATTCTTAGTCATAAACCTTGGAGAAAGCCTTGGGTGGGTGGCATTTGCTGGCACAAAAGGAACAAATCTTTTGCATCAAAATGCTCTAATACCAGTGAAGTATTTTGATGAAGATGCACCATAGTGCACTCTCATTCTCAAGAGCTCCACAATGATATCCTCGGAGTAGAAAATCTGGCTCCTAGGGCCGCACACGGTACTCCACACAGAGGCTATAAAATACGCAGAAAAAAGAGTACACAAGAAGCACAAATGCAAACTTCTCATGTGTTACAAATGTAGTCAATTTACAGTTTGTGACTCACCAAGCCACTATATGTTTTATTAAAGAACATATACAAAAAAATATCCGATGGTCATTTGACCTTTCACATGAACACTAATGGTAAAAACAACAATATCAAAACTTGTAAAGGTGAACCACATATGCATTCACACAAAAAGACGGAACTTCAAATAAAATAGTGTGTTAAAATCTTACGTAGCGGACAAAAGCCTCTTGAGGCTTGGGGGGGGGGGGGGGGGGGTTGTCGGAAGAAAGAAGGGAAATGTATTCTATGACATGACATTCAAATCTCTTTTTTTAATATAAAGGAAGTTCGGCATTAGCCTACTCTCCCGGACTTGAATTAAATAAAGAAAGAAAAGTACAAGAGAAGGGGACTAGTGCCCACGGGACCCCCCAAATCCCACAAAGCAGGGGAAGCTTTAACAAAGTTTAGATGGCGTTACAAAGAAGGTTAATCACCCTCTCGTCACCCTCATGCGGGGCCCACTTGGGTTTAAAGATCAAAAGGAGAACATTCAAATCTTTTTTTTTTAAATAAAGGAAGTTCGGCCTTAGCCTAATCTCCCGAACTTTAGTTATAATAAAGAGAAAAAGTTACAAGTGAGTGGGACTAGTGCCCATGGGACCCCCCAAATCCCACAATGCAGGGGAGGAGTATGGAAAGCTACAGGGCATTACAAATGAGGCGGATAAAATTATCATCACCCTCATGTGGGACCCATTTGGGTTTCAACTTGTTGTTTTTGAGGAGATAAATACAGTGATGTCTAAACGGTGGCGATCTCTTGACTCGGGAGATTCTTTTACCTAGGAGAAACAAGGATTTCTCGATTGACCATTCCTTAGGAGTTTGGCCAAAATTGATAGCACAATGCTCCCTCCAAATCTTCCAGAGAGCCTCACCTCTGATGGCATTCCACAGCCTCGATGAGCAGCCGATCGCCTCACCCAACATCACCTGTTGCCAATTGATTTGACTCGTGAGTCTCAATACTCGGGTCACGTGATGTGCTTGGTAGTGTGCTGCTATATGTGAATAAAGAGCTAGGGAGTTACACAATGTGATATATTATTATTGTATTTTATTTGCGAACATTCAAATCTTGGTAGTGTGCTGCTATATGTGAATAAAGAGCTAGGGAGCTGCACAATGTGATATATTATTATTGTATTTTATTTGCGAACAACTGGGGCACCGCTCAGTGTGAATTGAGCCTTAGTGTTGCACAATGTGATATATTATTATTGTATTTTATTTGAAAACAAATGGGGCACCGGCGCACCGCTCAGTGTGAAATGAGCATTAGTCACTGCTAGTGTAAAAGATGATGTAATCCGGTAAAATAGCATCATCATCATATACTACCAGCTCATCGTAATTGAGGTCCTCGCCCGGAATTCCACACACAGAGTGATAGCCAGACGGATATCGCTCCAGGCCCTTTAGTTTTCCGGTGGTAAATTTGGGACGCCCTGCAAGGACCTTGCAAATCATCATCACTTTGTGGTTATCACTACCATCCGGACCCATAGAGGCAAATCCGCTTAAACCATCCGCGAAGCAGGCCATAAGGAGCTTTACACATGCTACTACGGAGCAGAGCGTAAAGAGATTTGTCGTTTGCGCACCCTTTCCACATGTGATAAAACGAAAGCAAGCACCCCGGGCTCGCTCGGTGACTCGCACCGGCCCGTCGGTAGGGTGACTTACTTGAGTGTTTTGTTCGCTTACTTGAAAGCGGAAGATCACCGTTTGAATGAAAAACCAACTTGCATTGAAAGAGAACGCTTACAAAAGAGATGGCCTAAGCCGGCCCGCGTTGAACGTCGCGGGCAAACGTTTACAGTGAGCCGGCCCGCGTTAAGCGTCGCGGGCAAACGCGTTACAACGGCCCCTCGATGGCACGACGGCGCTTTCGAGAGGTGCGTACGGAGGGGACTAGCACGAAGGCTACCGCACGTTGATCGCAGAGATCGCTTGGTTCACTTTGGTCACTTGGGTCGGAGGCTCACCATGTCCCCCTATAGTTGCGCACAATTTGGCGCCGGTCGGCAAACCATACAAGCACCAAAAAGGCCTAGATAGAAATACAAGGGGGGGGGGGGCTCTTGCCCACGGGTTGTCACATATTCTCCCCCGCTTCGAAGAGCTTTGCGTCCTCGTAAAGCTACGGAATTCGCGCCTGGGATGTCGAAGGATGAGTCGATTGGAACGACTCAATGAGGCTTTGGGCTGTCGGTGGCATACTCTGTTTACTTACCCATGTGGCTTCCTTGAGGGGGCGGCCACGCCACTTGACGAGGAATTGTGAGCTATTCTCCTTGAGGATCAACTCTGCCTGTCGTTGTTCGATTGGATCTTCCACCAATGTGACTTGACGTCCAAAACGAGTATCAGGGCGGAAGCGTTTTAACAAACTCACATGGAACGAGTTATGGATATGAATTTCAGGTGGAAGAGCCAGCTGATATGTCACTTGGTTGAAGCGGTGACTAATTCTGTATGGTCCATAGTACTTATGATTGAACTTTGGAGTGAAATTCCTGGGTAAAATGATGTTCTTGGCATTTACTAGAACTAGGTCACCCACTTGGTAATCTGGCGCCTCTGTTCGGTTTTGATTAGCAATTCTTACCATCCTTTCTTTGCTCTTAATAAGGGCTTCTTTTGCCTGTCGTAATTTGGCTTGCCAGTCTCGTAAAAAATTACCACATTCCCGGTCTGCTGCCACTAGCACTTCATCTGACATGAGTGCCAGAGGTGTGATTACACTTTTGCCGGTGGCCACCTCAAACGGTGACATAGATGTACTGGAATGGATTGAGCTGTTATAATGGAATTCTAAAATGTGGAGATGCTTGGCCCAATCCTTCTGGTCCGCTTGAATGTAACTCCTCAAGTAATTTTCTATGGTTTGATTAACTCTTTCTGTTTGCCCATCGGTCTCGGGGTGATAGGCCGATGAGAATCGAAGCTGAGTGCCTAAAATGGAGAAAAGTTCCCGCCATAAGTCGCTCATGAATCTAGTGTCCCGATCTGACACAATAGCCAAGGGAAGGCCATGATACTTAAACACCTTTTGGAAGAAGGTCTGTGCTACCACCTTTGCCGGCATAGGTGGCTTCATCGGTATGAAGTGTGCTTGTTTAGAAAAATAATCCACTACTGCCATAATTGCATTATGCCCATCGGATGTTGGTAGATCTGTTATGAAATCAATGCTGACCATGTCCCAAGGACGGTTCGGAACGGGCATGGGTTGGAGTAGGCCTGCCGGTTTTATCTTCTGTTGTCTTACTAATTGGCAGGTTGGGCATGTTTGAACATATTCAATGACGTCGTCTTTCATCTTCGGCCAGAACACATGCTCTTTTAGATGTTCATAACTTCTTCGTTGTCCTCCATGTCCTGCGAGCTGACAGTCATGCGCTTCCCATAAGAGTATCCTTTGTATTTCTGCATTGTCCGGAATATAAATCCTTCCCTTTCTATATAGCATGTTGTTCATGAATATGTATTTTCCTTTGTGATCTAAGCCCGAGTGTACATCTTTGATGATCCTCTGTATATCCGGATCGGTTTGTTGCAACTTCCGAATTTGATCTTTTGTCTTACTCTCGGCCATGGAAATTGCTGCCAACGTCGGTCTTCTACTCAGGGCGTCTGGCATGACGTTTTGCTTGCCTGGTTTGTGAATTATGTCTATGTCAAATTCAGCCAAGAAATCTTGCCACCTTGCTTGCTTGGGAGATAACTTAGGCTGAGTACAAAAATACTTGAGCGAAATATTATCGGTGTAAATTTTTGTGTGTTTATCTTGCACATAGTGACGCCACTTTCGCAAACAGTGGATCACCGCGAGCATCTCCTTCTCATGAGTGCTCCATCTTAACTCTGTACCTGAAAATTTGTGTGACTCATAAGCCACAGGGCGTCCTTCCTGCATAAGGACCCCTCTAATTGCCAATCCTGACGCATCTGTGTGGATCTCGAACTCTTTGTCAAACTCCGGCAACTTCAACACAGGGGCTTCGCACATCACCCGTTTGAGTTGCTCGAAGGCATCTTGTTCCTTAGGCCCCCACACAAAGCAACCCTTTCCTTTAGTTAACTCTGTGAGCGGGGCAGCCACTTTACTGAAATCTTTGATGAATTTTCTTGGAAACTGGCAGAACCCTATGAACTCTCTCACTTCTCTGACTGTTCTAGGCGGTGCCCATTGACGAACTGCTGTGATCTTATGAGGGTCTATCATCACTCCTTTGTCTGAAACCATGAAACCTAAAAATTCAACTGAGTTCATGGCAAACTCGCACTTTTCTAGCTTGGCATATAGCTGTCTTTCTCTTAGGCGCTGAAGGACGGCCCTTACGTGCTCTAGGTGTTCCTCAAGTGTGCGGCTGTATATCAAGAGATCGTCTATGTAGATGATAAGGAACTCATCTAACATATCTCTGAATCCATCATTCATCTCTCGGCAAAACGTGCCTGGAGCACCTGTGAGCCCAAAAGCCATGACCAACCACTCGTAGCTGCCATAGCGCGTCCTGAACGCCGTCTTTTCAATATCCTGCTTTGCTATGCGAATCTGATGATATCGGGAGCGGAGATCTATTCGTGTAAAGAATTTTGCCTGACCCAATCGGTCCATCAACTCATCCATAACTGGTACTGGATACTTTGTCTTGATAGTGATCTTATTCAAAGCCCGATAATCCACACACAACCGCATGCTGCCATCTTTCTTCTTGACGAACAAAACGGGAGCACCGTAGGGTGAACTACTGGGTCTAATGAAACCTTGTTGTTCCAGTTCCACCAATTGCCTCTTTAACTCCTTTACATCTGTCTCATTCATTCTGTAAGGTGCTTTGGCCGGAGGAGCATGGCCTGGCATGACTTCAATTCTGTGCTGGACTTGCCTGAGTGGTGGCAGCCCGCTTGGTAACTGACTTGGCAAAACATCTTCAAAATCTCTAAGTACTTCATGAACTCTTTTATTGCCAACCTTCATCTTTTCACTTCCCTTTTCGTCTATGTCAATGGGGCTACACTTTATGACGCACAAATGTGCTTGAGCTCCCTGCTTCATCGCTTTTTCCACTTGCTTGGCCGTCAAAGGCCCTTGTGTCTGTTGTCTTTGCTCTGCCCTTGCTGTTGCGGCTACCGATTTCAATTTTCCTGCTTCTAAATTTAATTTCTTGTTCCCTCTTCCCTGACTGCTGAAGGGCATACTCTCCTGATACATTGGGGCCTTTCCTTTTCTTTGCCTGTCCGCCTCCTCTTTTGTTGTGGGAGGCGTGACTGTCTTGTGACTCGATTCCTGTGAGCTCGATCCTGGGTCCTCTACCTTTCCTGACTTGCCTTGAGCTTCTAACTTTCCCTCTGGGGCTCTTCTCGGACTTCTATAACAGTCTACGACCACTATGTTCCCTTGCATGTCCAACAAAAGTTTATCAATTCCCTTACCCAACATGCTGACCATGTATCGGTCCATGAATGAAAGTCCCACTATAACATCAAATGACTCCAGTGGCACAACTAGAAAATCTAACTTTGCCGACCACTCCCCCATTGTCATACGGACGTTGAGGGCGATCTTCACATTATCATCCCGACCTTGAGCGAAGGTAACTGACATTTCAGGAAGTTTACTCAAGGCCAACTGCAAACTAGCTGCACACTGAGGCGACATGAAGTTATGTGTTGCGCCTGAATCGACCAACACTGCTTTTCTCTTATTTCCAAACGTTCCCCAGAAGTACATATTCTGAATCACTCGTAATGTCATTGGAAAGCACCCTAGCATCGCGGCCACGGTACCTACGTGTGGCGCATTATTCCCTGTTTGTACTTCTTCATCATTGTCATCTAGTTCTGTAAGGACCACATTCGTGTTTCGTCTTTGAGGCTCCTCTTCTACTTGAGCCGTTTGTACCCGCGTCTGATTATTATTGCGAGTACACTGGTGTGTCCAGTGATTCCCACGGCATGTTCTACAGAATGGCCGGGGATCATTCCTTTGCCATTGGGGCGCTGGCAATGCCCTCTGCTGGTTATTTCCATAATTGTTCTGGTTCCTTTGAACTGGTACATTACCCGTGTTCTGAGTGGTGTTTGCAGGACGGGTTTGTGTTGGTGTTCCCCACACCCTGCTGATTCCTTCGTGGTGAGATGTTCTCGGTCCTGCGCATGCTTTGAGCACGACGGTTGCTCTCAGCATCTTGGTATCTTTCAGCCATGACAATGGCTTCTTCCCAAGTGGGGGGCGACTGTTTTCCTATCTCACGCCGCGTCCACACGCTACATCCGTATAGGAACCCATGCAGCCGATCGAGATCATGCATCTCCGTTATCTGCAACATGAGTCTTCTATACTTGCGAATGTATTCGGACAACGGGCCTTCTTGTTTCAAGCCCCTCCACTCGTCCCTGAGTTTGAAGGATTCATTTTGAGGAATAAAATACTCCTCAAATGCCGCCTTGAACTCCTTCCATGACTTGAATTCCTCCCGAGCGGACTCCACCAAGAACCAAGCATCGGCATCGTCGGCAAGGAAGGAAGCGGCTATCTTGACCCAATGCCGCTTGCCCACTCTTTGAAGATCGAGGTATTGCTCCATGTCTCGAAGCCATTTGGAGACTGCGAGAGAGTTGCGTTTACCCCGGAACTTCTCGGGTGGACACGGTTTGAATCTCCCATAGGAGTCTGAGTCGCTTCCATCGTCAGAGGAGGAGACGGGTCGGCGTCTTCGGGTCTGTGGCCGACGGCCCTGCCTAGACGTTCTTCCCGAGGTTTCTACCTCCTGTAACTCAGGTTGCTTCCCCTTATCTTGGTCCTCGTTTGGTTCGACTGGCACTTTTAGAAGCTGCGCTAAACTAGCAATGGTGGACTCAAGACGGTCCATGCGAGTGTCCTGAGCCATCATCCATTCCATCGCTAGCGGTTCCTCTTTATCTCTTTCCAACGTCCCAAAATCATAATTTCGGGTGGGAGGCGGGGTTTGTTGACGCCTCCCCTTATTCCTCCGTTTTTCCCTTCCTGTTTCTTTGTGGCCGCCACCGCGTGGCTCCACGTCGCTGAAAAAGATGTCGTTGCCTTCACCCTCCATCGCGGTGTACTAAGTAGAACGTTAAGACTCGGTCCCCAGCACTGGTGTGACAACCGGTCCGTTCTCTCTTCCAAGGCCGCTTGGGTCGAGCGAGGCTCTGATACCAACTGTGATAAAACGAAAGCAAGCACCCCGGGCTCGCTCGGCGACTCGCACCGGCCCGTTGGTAGGGTGACTTACTTGAGTATTTTGTTCGCTTACTTGAAAGCGGAAGATCACCGTTTGAATGAAAAACCAACTTGCATTGAAAGAGAACGCTTACAAAAGAGACGGCCTAAGCCGGCCCGCGTTGAACGTCGCGGGCGAACGTTTACAGTGAGCCGGCCCGCATTAAGCGTCGCGGGCAAAGGCGTTACAACGGCCCCTCGATGGCACGACGGCGCTTTCGAGAGGTGCGTACGGAGGGGACTAGCACGAAGGCTACCGCACGTTGATCACAGAGATCGCTTGGTTCACTTTGGTCACTTGGGTCGGAGGCTCACCATGTCCCCTTATAGTTGCGCATAATTTGGCGCCGGTCGGCAAACCATACAAGCACCAAAAAGGCCTAGATAGAAATACAAGGGAGGGGGGGGGGCTTTTGCCCACGGGTTGTCACACCACATCTCACGTAGTTTGATGCCTTCGAGGAGCATTGAGAAGTGTAGATGCCTTTGCCATAGCGCTGGTATCGTCCAGTTCTGCATTTGCTTCTCATAAAGCCATTCTCAATGATGCGACAGAGGCTGCAAGCATCATCTGTGCATAGAGAATGTGCTTGGAGTAGGTTCTCGTCTACCGTGCCCCATGTTCTACTTGGAAGCAAAGGACGCCCAAGTTGGCATTTTACTGCAGTGCCGTGATAGCGTCGAAGCTCGTTTCCGTCTCTGCTAATGGTGTTCTTCAGATCTGGATCTTCCTTCATTTCCTTTACCATCGCTGTGACTGACATCTGCCTCTTGAGTTCCTTTCGATAGTTTTCATCACCATGTCGTCTCCATCCGGGATTGTACACCTTGAAGATGCGGTGAACCTCGTAAAGATGTACTTGTGGCTTCTTCCATGCGGTTCTAAAACGTGCCTCCACCTCGTCCCATTTCCCACAGTCATGCTCTCGCCGTTTTAGTTCGATCACTGTATATATTGAAGACTATGTTAAACGCTCAAAAAAGAAACCTGGAAATGGCATATACACACGGAAATGCAAATGACAGCGTAGACAACGGAAATGCAAATGACAGCAACGACCATGAAGTAATATATTGAACACAATTGTAGGGCATTCACAAAAGCACGAAAACTCCATAAGATCTATCTTACGTGGGTGATTCTTCACGAAGTGTTGCTCAAGGTCCTTCGCCGAGGCAAACCTGGACTCGCATAGTGAACACTTGCGTTCAAACGTGCCCTTGTTCGGCTTCGGCGTTGCGGACACTCTCACGTGGTCGGCGCAGTCCCATTGATGCTGATGCAGAGCATCCATCTCCTTGAATGGTCTACCACAATCGTTGCAGGCAACGTACTTGATGTCTAGCCTCTCCTCGTTCGTAAGAGTTTCGGATACTGTTTGGGGGCTAGAACAAGAGGAATCGGTCGTCAGATGGGAGGATCTGAGGTGCTGTTTAAGACCATCACTCGAGCGGAAGAACCGTGGACAGAAATCACAGGCATGGTGTTCTGGAGTAGCAGATGGCTGCGTATACCTAGAAGGAGAATACAGGTCGCCGTGCTGCAAGTTCAGGGCCATGAGAGAGAGTGAGACACACGCCGTTCGATGAGGAGTAAAGCTAGAGATAGAGGAACTTTGAAGGTCGCTCACAGAAGAATAAGGAGCATTTGAGACTGAGCGGAGGCCCTGTTTCTGCATAGTCGGACGCCAATCATAACTTTCCACGTTGCAGAGATTATTCACAGAAGGCGGAAGCCTCAGGATATCGCATTGCCACCTCACGGTACATTTTCTGTTCCAGAGTTCCGACACCCCCTTCCGCCCCAAAGCATTCTGGCTTGTCATATCAGATTTCCAGTGCATTTTTTATGCTCCTATTCTGCATTCTGATTTCTATGTGAAGTCTCAAGCCGCTTGGTTGGGTGGTTGGGCTTTTTGCCTCTTGAGGAGGAGGCGAGGGTTCAACCCCCACCGGCAGCATGTAAGGGACATATTATCATGGAAACCTTGTATCTTGTGGTTGATGTGCCACCGTTTGTCTTGCTTGGCGGTAGTTGTGACCGCAGTCTAATCCAGCTATGTAAATCCCTGTTCTTGTGGGATAAGGGGGGTCCCATGGGTACTATGCCCTTCTTTGTACAGTTGCAATTTCAAAGTTAAAGCTTGGAAGAGTAGGCCTCGGTTGAACCTCAATTTAAAAAAAAACAAAAATCTATGTGAATGACAATCCGGAGCCCTAGTGAATTCTCGCATTTTTCGCCTCGAACAACATGGAATTTGCTTGATGTTCTGCAGCTGCCAGCCCCTGTCTGAAACCACCCTAAACATCCCCCGTTCCGAACAAATATGATAACCTGGGACATAGAGGGGTCTCATGATTAACCTTGTTTGTGAGATACAGGGTCTAAACCTTGTTTGTGAGATACACGGTCTAAACTTGCCCAAAAGCGAGATACACGGGTCTCATGTATAACCCTGTTTGTGAGATATAGGGATAACCCTGTTTGTGAGATACAGGGGTCTCATGTTTAAGCATCTTTGTGAGATAGAGGGGTCTCATTGTACTAAACTTGCCTTCATTTGATTAGACATACAGGGGTCTCATGTTTAACCCTGTTTGTGAGATACAGGGTCTCATGTTTAACCTAGGGTCTCATGGTACTAAACTTGCCTTCATTTGTATATTCAATTAAATCAAGTTAGATCAGACATTTGAGAGACCTTTCTATTATACGAAAACAATCACACAATGTAGTATATTTCATATGGGAAACCCTACTCTTCCAATTAACTTTATATTTCAAAGAACTACTCACACACTCCAAAAATCTCTTTTGTTTTCTACTTTAGAAGGGAAAATCATCTCGAGGCTGGACCATCCAACTAGAGTCCAAAGCATTAAGCAACAAACCACCCACTCCCAACATCACTTTATGATTTCTTCTTTTTTCTTTTTTAAGGAGGGACTTTTGCCGAGACGTAATCTTCTTTTTTTTTTATCATTGAAAGATTAATTGTACAACTAAACAAGCATAGTGATCATGGGACTTCTCATATCTCACAAAGCAAGAGTTAGATTCTTCGAAGGTGATATCTGGAAAGGATTGTACAAAGACAATTGATTTAAGTGATTTAAATCTATTCGAAAACAATACACTAGCCTAAGATCCACAATTGTCCTGCCATAAGAAAAGGTTGAGCGCTCACCCTCGTCTCAAAAGGTGAAAGACCCAACCAGTTAGCCTAATGCGTGAGAAAACTATGATTTCTTTTATTTTGTAAACCATATATTACTTTTATTAAGGTAACGTTTTGATCTTATCAAGCATCCTAAAACTTTTGTCGATCAACCTTTGAGGATATGAAACCTTAAATGAATCCACCTATACAACAATTAATTAAAACGAGGTACATAAAGTGGGTTCACATAAATGCACAAAGAAATCGAAATCTGTCCTTAAAGAAGAACAGGCTTTTCAGGTATCAAAGACAGTGTTGCTTGCGACTAACCTCTCGTTGCAAAGGAAGAGGCTCATGTAAAAGATGCCCGGGAAATCCTTCACATCCACAAGAAAATGGAAATAGACATCACATTGACGTCCGGATGCAAAACACAACCGGTACAAACACACACAAAACAGAGGTAAAGCTCTTGTTTTCATGAAAGGTTGATGTCCAGATGGAAGCCGACAATCGCTATAAAAGCAAAAGCAGATGTTGAACTCTAGTTTAAAGCATTTTTACATTGCATGAAAGCGTGCTTCCACATGTGTATAGCATGTTCTTCCACATATTTTTTATATGAGGAAAGCGAAAAGGTTATGTTACTTGTTCTCAGACCACTACAAGAGATGCCTCAAGAACATTGTCACATCAAAAAACACACCACTAGGATGTTTTTTTACTTTCTCAGCAAAGCAACTACGTAATCCATCTATCATATCTCGTCAATTATGTATTTCGACACATAATTTTCACTCTCTTCCACTTACCTTGGAAATCTAAAGGGCGCCTTGCGTTAAGAGATTATGTGTTTCATTTGAAATTTTCTATTGACGTGGTGTGTGTCTGACCGTATGCATGCGTGACAAGGGACCGCAAGTGTTTCTTGCGAGTGCATATGTGATACTTGTGAGAGAAAAAGAAAAGGCAAGAGGTAGAGAAATAACAAGAGGATTGTTTGTAGTTTATTTGAAATGTCCTATTGAAGTTGTATGTGTGTATGCACGCATGATAAATGAACAGAAGTGCTTGTTGCAAGTGTATGATAATATAATGAAGATAAAAAATGAAAAGGCAAGAGATAAATTAGCGAGAAAGATAAGAATGAAAATGACATTGAATCGAAACAATATATTTGAGGGATGTGTGTGTGTGTGTGAGAGAGAGAGAATTAAATATAGAAAGATCAGAAAACAACGCTGTGATGTACAGACAAGTAAAAAAAATAGAGAGAGTAAAGATGGACTTTAAGGTTTAAAATGTAAGAAATAGAGTTGAGAGATGAGGAGAGAGAGAAAGAAAATGTATTGAAACAAAAACCTTCAAGACAAGGTGTTGTTAATAACATAAGGATCATGGACAATAGTAACACAAGCTCAAATATGACATTGAAGGTTCAAAGATTTCTTACGTTTTGTAAGAAGCTCAAATATGACATTGTTATTAATACAAGCTCAAATATGGCATTGGAGGTTCAAAGATTTCTTAAGTTTTCTAAGATTCATGACAATTAGGATCTTATTTAAACTAGAAATGGTGTGGCGCATTTCTTTACATTATAACAAAATTGATATTTATTTGTATATATTTTTGTCATCATTCAGTGATTTCCACATTTAAATACAAGTCGTTATGAAAGCATTGAAAAATATACCTACATCCGTATATGCATTTAAAGGCACATCATGAACATGCACTCCCATCGGTACATTAATCGATATGCACATCCATAAACACATCAACACCATTGTTATGTAAAGAATGAATCTGCGTTGAAACAGACTTGAATGAGGTCCTTCCCTCGAAGATCTCCATAAACTGTGGAGATGGTAAGATTTGGGTACAGGAGATTACCTACAAGAATTTTCCCAATGCGTGCTTCCATTGTGGGCACCAAGGTCATAGGATCAAGGATTGCCCTTAGAAGCAAAGTACCAATAAAAACAAGCTTAAACCAAATGGGACCCTGGATCCTTTCCCTCAAGTTGACACTCGGGGTCACCCCCCTCCGATGGAGGAAGATCACGTTATAAAGCCCACGAGATAAAATTCTAGAAGCAATAATCACGTCTCCATTTGAGAGATCATAAGATTTTCCATAATCTATCACGTTATAAAGCCCAGGAGATAAAATTCTAGAAGCAATAATCACGTCTCCATTTGAGAGATCATGAACTATACACCTCTCATCAATAAATTTCACAACCAAGCCAATCTTAGATAAAGTCAAAATTGATAACAGATTCTTCTTGATCCCTAGCACAAATAGAGCATCTGACAAAGTGAAAGAACTATCATCAATAGTAGTCAGAATGATCTTACTGACTCGCATAATAGGATAAGAGGAGTTGTTTGCGCATGTAATAGTATTCCTTATAGGGCCAGGCTCAAGTGAAGAGAAGAAATTGTGTTGCGAGGTAATATGTTTGGTCGCCCCACTATCAAAGTACCAAACATCTAAGTCTACTACCTCTTTAGCAGCTAGTTTTGAACTGCTCTTAATGACATGATCATTTGCTTTATAGTATTTGCAAAACAATTTCTATTTTCTTGATTTCTTCTCTTCTTTGTCTTCCTTCTTTGATTGTGTATAATTAGTAGATTTTTGCTTACTAGCAAAACAGCTCTATTTTCTTTTTCCCTTCTAACTATCTAGGAAAGCTTGATCTGCAACACACATAATAGAACTATTCTGCCTGGACTTATCTTCCTGCAATAGGAAAGAAACTAACTCTTCAAGTGTTAAGGCATTCGGATTGCCTTTCATCATCAACCAAAGAGTAGAAGCAAGACTCTAATATGAGTCAGGAAGACCATTCAGAACAGTATGCACAAGTGAACTATCAGGAAGGACTTCATGAGCAAAAATCAATTGTTTCTTCAAATCCTTAATCTTTGTCAAAAAAATGTCCATAGAATCACCTTCATTCATATGCTCACTCTCCAACTGTTTTCGAAGGTAACCAATGCCAGCCTCATTCCTAGCCTGGTACAATGTGGTAAGTGAGAGCGAATGTGAGGAATAATGGCACGTTTAATAGACAAAGCTATCAATGCATGTGCCTGAGCATCTCTGCCATCCCAAAAATTTTTCTCTATAGTAGGTGCAACAGAAACAGTAGCAGGAGCACGAATTTGCAGAATATCAGCATCTTCAACACCATTTGCTGATATTAGCTTCAGTACCTATATTCGTAGGTGTAAGAGGATGTCTTTCCACACCTTGCACAATATTCCATAGTCCTTTTGTGACCAATACATGACACAACATATAAGCCCACAATGGATAATTGGTACCATCCCAATTATCCTCAATAGCCAACATATGGAATACATCATTGCTTTTAGCCATGGCCATTAACTAAAATACCTAGATGTAGAAAAATGATTGTATCTGAAACTGTTGAACAGAATTACCCAAACAAGTTCTCCTAGACTTGTAGTGAACTTTGAGACACTTATAGTCGTGAAACAAACTAGTATACATTTTTGGCATGAAAAGAAAAAATAGCCTATACAAGCACTGCGATAGTGCATTTGGAGGCTGAAACGAGCTCAAATCGTGATTTTAACAACATAGCGCAAAGAAGTTTTATCTTTGAAACACATTGAGTATGCTCACCAAATTTTGTGCGATTCCGAGATTGCGATAAGAGAGGTGTAGACAATGCCCTAGATGAAGTAGCAACCTGCTGTGATACCAATTTTTGGAGTTAGATAAAGCATGGGAACAACATGAGGAAGAAGAAGAAGCTTGAAGCATGACACACAATACAGAATGTATTACCACTAGAATGTACAAAAGATAAGAAAACATGTTAGGGCTATGGGCTTATATACAAGCTAGGGGAAAAAACCTCCTAAATAGGGAAAAAAATGCCCTAGTGGTCCTAGTGTTTTGGCACGTGGACAAATGCTTCACTATCAAATACTCGAAAGTAATGCACAATAGATTTTCTTCCTTCCATAGTATGCTTCAAATGGTGTCTTGTTGTGTAATGCACTAGTGAAGCCTCGATTAAGTATGTGAACAATAGTATACACTGCTTTTACCCAAAACTTGTAGGGTAAACCTTTGTTATGAAGAATAGTTCTCACCATTTCCACCACACTTAAAATTTTCCTCCCAGCTTATCCATTCTGGGATGGAGTATGAGGTTAGGTAACTTGTCTTTTTATCCCTTTTTCTTTTGAGGGCTATCAAAATTGTGATTTATGAATTCACCACCTCCATCTGATCAGATGGTCTTAACAGACTTGGAAGCTTCATTCTCTACTTGGGTTATCCATTCACAAAACTTACTGAAAGCATCTACCTTTGATTTTAAGAAATACACCCAAATATAGCGAGAGTGGTCATCTACTAAAAGATAGAAGTAGAATGATCCATTGAGAGATGGGGTGTTCATGGGTCCATAAAGGTCCATGCGGATAAGGGCTAAAGGGTTCCTAGCTCTTGTTGATGCTTCCTTTGGAATGAGAGCCCTATGTTGCTTGTCTTCAGTGCAAGCCTAGTAAACATCATTGAGCTGCCCAAGCTTGGGCAATCCTTTCACTATTTATGATGAAGAAATTCTTGCTAAATAGGAGTTGTGGCCATATCTTTGGTGCCATAAACTAGATAGTCCTTCCTTGGATAGAAAACAAGATAATTTATACAAGCCCTTCTCTTCAATGCCTTGGGCGATTATGTCTTTCATATGAGGGTCAATGACTTTGACAGAGGTGTTACCAAACAACACCTCTTTGTTATGATCAATATTTTCTTTTAGTAACAACAAGTTCATACATAAATTGGGAACAAATAATACATTTGAAAGTGATTTGCATTCCCCTTGAGTGTTAGTGATATGTACTTTGCCTTTCCCTTCAATAGGTAGACTTTTCTTATTTCCAAGGTACACTTCACCTGTGTGCTCTTCAAGTCATGAAAAGGATCTTTATCTTTACACATGTGTGAGGTCACTCCACTATCAAAGATCCATCCGTGAGGGGAGCTAGATGTAACTAGAGCATTTGCCTCAGTATAGATAAAGAGATCTTCGCTAGAGCAATGTGATTTGTGTTGTGAAGGTTTGGATGAGATCCCAGAACTAGAAGCCTTCGAGGTCTATCTCTTCTTATAACATAATTTCTCTAAACGACTTGTTTTTCCATAGAAGTTACAACTATAATTCTTGGAGGAAGTAATCGATCCTAGCCTAGGTCCATTGCTTGTATGATGAATAGTAGTTTTTTGTTTTTTAAAAGGCCCTTTGGACTTCATTGTACTCTCTTGGGAGGAGGTTGACTAAGCCTCTGAGTCATGAAGAAGCAAAAGGTGATGGACTTCTTCCCAAGTTAGAACTTGCCCTCGATTGTATAAGGTTGTTACAAAGGTCTCATATCACCTAGGTAGTTTGTTAAATAGCATGATGGCCATATCTTTACTAGAAATTTGTCGGCGATAAAGTCTAAATTGCATTGATAGTCTTCAAAATGAGCTATGACTTTTGTAATTATATCTTGCGACCGAATAGTTAGATTATAGAATTCTGCTTCTAAAGCATAGATCCTCGAGGGTTTTTTATCTTCATATAAGTTCACGTTACCATTTGATGGTTTTATATTTCCAATCTCTTCCATAAACTACCTTGTATCATTTTTTGTTTATACTTCATGCTTTATATTGGGGTCTTCCAAACTTGTGAGCAGTGCTTCATTCCTTACTACATGATTTTGACATCAAGATTCAATATAGAAAACATGTTGATCTAATTTATCCTCTTTAATGGGCATATTCATGACTAGAGTGATTCATCCTCTAACTAATGATTAGCATAACTGTCGTAGTTTTGTCTTCCTTTGCAAACTATGTTGATAGCTATTGTTAAAGTTTTTAATACCATTGTCGCCAAAGATGCTATTGTATCTACTTCTAGGAGCTCCATATCCTCCTTTGGTATATCCTCTTTCTCTCTAGTTCCTTAGTTTCTTGAAACAATATTGAGTGATATGATATGTAAGTACACATATATGACAAGGTGAGAAGAATTTATCGCCCTACTTGCAAAGTTAGCTTGGGAGGTACATTCTTCTTCATGAGAATTCTTCCCTTTTCCTTCAGCATCTTTACTTCTACTTTTATTAATGTATAGGGCAAAGGATATACTTCCTTTTTGTGCCTCTTCATTCTTCATAATTTTGGCTTCATATATGAAGATTTTTCTCATGCATGTGTTGAAATCAGGTACTTGAATGTCCATATCTAAGTACATGGTAGTAGTGAATGCTTGCCACTTACGTCTTATTTGATTCCATTGATGAATTCGCTCTCTAGTTTCTCTTCATCTATGATCTCTCCAAAGCTTCCTAATTAGTAAGCTATGTCCTTATCGTGGTGAAAGCATTCAATGGCACTACTTGGATTGTTTTTTAAGAGAGGTGAATTCCATCCATATTGCATTTTTCCTAGCCTTAGTGCTTGCAGAGAAGAATGCTTCAAGTGCATTCCAAGTTTCTTGTCAATTGTTATAGCCCCTAATGTGTTTATGTAAGAAATAGAATCTAAATTTTAAGATATATGACCTTGTCAAAACATATTTTTATAGACCATGTATTCACCTTTATTTCTCTTCTTTATTTGGTTTTTCTTTGTTCCTTGCATAGGCATCAATTCATTCCTAGAGATGTATCCAAAATTTTTTCTTCCTGGTAGATATGCTTCCATCTTTAGAGATCATGTTGAGTGTAGCTATAGCCTATAACCCTTCTAATTTTGGTCATACCCAATGAATATACACATTTCAGCTTTAAGGTCAAGCTTCCCTCTAATCTATGAGGGAATGTGTGTCATTCCATCCAAGGACTTGGATGCGAGCTTGTTTACTAGATAAGTGACTATTGAAACAACCTCTACCCATAGGTAATTAGGGAGCTTCTTCTCATGCACCATTGACCTTGCAGCTTCAAGGATCAACTTGTTCCTTCTCTTTGCCACTCCATTTAGTTTATGAGTATATCTTGTTGTGACTTCCCTCTTTATTCCTTTGTGTTGTAAGAATGAATCAAATTCATGTGAAAAATACTCACCACCTCCATCAGACCTGATCCTCTTGAAGCTTCTACCTATTTGGTTTTCAACTAATGCCAAGTACTTTTTAAAACATGTAAATACTTCATACTTATGCTTCATGAAATAAAGGATTTTTTATCTACAATAATCATCTATAAATGAAACATAGTACCTTGAACCTAAGATTGATGGATCTTTTATAGGACCCCACACATCAGTGTGTGCAGGCTCCAAGTATTCTTCATACATGTACCCTTTTCTGTTGCATGGTTGCCTAGTGAGCTTTACCAAATTGGCATGCTCCACATTTGTATATCTTGTGTTTCTTGGACACATTGGGGATGCCAAGCACACTTTGATCCCTGCATATTTGGTTTAGTGTTTTCTCTCCTATGTGTCCTAGCCTTTTGTGCCATATCTCTAGCTCATATAGGGTTTTATCCTTGTAAATGAAGTGTGGTATGTTTCTGGTGTCTTCAATCTCAAATGTAAATAATCTACCAGATTTCTCACCTTTAGCAATCCTTTTGAAGCCTTGTTGAGGGTCTTCCACACATGCTCCATGCCTAGTGAATCTGACGTGTAGGACTTTCTCAACAGTCTATCCAACATTAATTAGGTTTTTGGTTATAGTTGGCACATGCAAAACCTTACTTAAGAGGTTCATGTTACCATCAAGAGTCATGACATTTCCAATTTGCTTGATTGAGTGTTTAGTGTCATCACCTGTCTCTACTTCATGCTTCCCTTTGGGTTCTTCAAGATCAGAAAATAAAGCTACATTTCCAGCCACATGATTGAAACAACTTGAGTCAATATAGAAAAGATGCTCATCATCTTTACCGTACTTGGATTTCATGTTCATGATGAGTAGAGAATCCTCTTGGTCTTCTGTGTAGTTATTATAATCTCTTCTTCCTCTGAAACCTCCTTGATAATTGTTGTTGTTGTAGCCTTGACTGTAGTTGCTTCCTCCATTGTTGTACCTGCCTCTGGATTATCTATAGATACCTCTATGGAAGCCTCTTCCCCTTTGGTTCCTTGTGTTCTTGAAGCATTCTTCTGTGGTGTGGTTTGTAAGGCCAAAAATATTGTAAGGTGGATTGTTGTAGGATCTTCCCCTGCCTTGCTTTCCTCCTCTGCCATTTCCTCTAGCACCTCTTCCTTTACTTGTGTAGTTAGCTTGAGAAGTACTAGCCTCTTCTTCATTCTTCTTGATTTTACCTTTATCCTTACTCCTATTCTTATCTTTATAAAGGTCAGAAGAATTGGTTACCTTTAGAGTTCTCACTATTCGTGTTGAGCTTTGACTCATGGGTGAAGAGTTGTCCCATCCAGGTGTTGAGGTCAGGTATTTGCATTTCCATGTAGAGGTCCATTGTTGTGGTGAATGACTCCCACTTATCATCAAATTTGATGCCATTAATGATCTGCCTTACTATGTGTTCTTCTTCTATCTCCTCGCCAATGCTTGCAAGTTGGTCAGCCACATCTTTTATCTTGGTTACATAATCAGCCACTCCTTGCTTTGGTTGCTTCTTTAGAGTTGTAAACTCCATCCATAGCTGATTCTTCCTAGCTCTTGTATTTGATGAGAAAAATGATGAGATTACTTCCCAAGTCTCTTGCGAGTTCTTGCAATTCCTAATCTGAGGCAATAAGAAATCATATATTGAGTTTAGTATATAGGACCCAGCAAGAGCATCCTTTGCACACCATTGCCTCGGAATATTGGCATCTCTTCATCCCTTGAGATGTATCCATATAGACTTCTCCCTTGAAGGTAGGATGGCATCCTTAGTGACCATGCTGAGTAGTTGGTCGTGTCCAATTTGTCAATGAAGGATGGAAATCCATCTCCCATCTTGCTTCTTGTTGCTCTGATACCACTATTGGATGAGATGGTGGAAAGTCTTCAGAGATGAAGTGGTGTTGCTTGAACCTGCTTCACACTTGCCAAAATAATTTTTGGAGAGTGTAGTGGACCTCTTTAGCTGGCTAATGATCATAAATAATCATATATGATGTTAGGTACATCATCCACTAATCAAAGGATTAAAACAGATAGGTAGGAACTGATCCAAAAGACTTGCAATTAGCTCAATTCCTTTTGGGGAAATATAATTATCTTAGATAGGTACCAATTATAAGTAATTTCATAAAAAATATGGATTACATACTAAGAATGATGTTTAGCAAATCACAAAACATTCTCGACATTTTCGTGGTGCATCAATCAATAGATGAGAGAGCAATGTCATGCTAATATCTCATGATTGAGATGACTAATGACAATGAGATTTTGTAACCATATAGCAGATAGTATAATGAACATATCATGCTTTAAATCATTACAAATGATCAATCATGCACTGAGAACAAGCTCGGAGAAGATCACTGTTCTGATGTCGTCATGACAGAGAAGTGAAAACAAGATATGATAAAATGTATGTACTGAAACATGTGCAAATACAATGTCATTGGCAATGATCAATTGCATAATGTAAGAAGTGTGAGAGAGCTATAGAATGAGCTCTTCAAAATCACAATATGCCTTCTCTAATGATCTCATGGAATTGAGATAGCACATGGATGTTTTGATCCTCCTTTTAAAGTTGAGTTTGGAGCCAAACTTTTGAATTCAAATTCAAAAGTCTACCTAAAAGTGAATCCTAAAGTATAGGATATATTTTCTCATTAATCAACCACCAAATACTTTGAGATTTGATGCTTCCTAACTTCCTCATGGTTGTAAAACACTTTTACAAAGGTAAATGTGAGATACTTTTACAAGAGGTTGATCATATAGAGTCCCATAAGAGTTATGCTAATTAACCAAGTATGTGGGATTGGTTTCAATTGCACCAACATGGAGTTCTTGTCTTTCTTGGGGGGATGAGACATCGTAGAACACCCCTAACAGCCAAGGCCTATGAGAGGGCAAGCCCAAGGCGTGTGCAAGAAAACATACACAGAGAGCCAAGGTGATTGCACAAGAAAGCGTTTTTAGATTACTTTCAAACCTGATTACAAGGGATGGCAACTAGAGCTTGGCTTAAGGGGAAGCGGCATCTAGGTACACTACTATCCTTCATAGTTGCACACAATTCGACACCACAAGGTAAACCTCCTAGGCATTGGAGAGTCTTCGATAGAAATACAGGGGTTGTCATTAGGGGGGGGGGGGGGGGGTCCAACCTCTACATGTTGTGCTTTCAAGACATCCCTCACGACTTAATGTCATGGGTAGATAACCAGCCCCATCATGGATCTATAAGCCTTTGGGCCTTGTCTGAACTTAGGGACATCCCTAGCCACTTCTTATCCTTACCGGGCATTCATATCCTCTTTCCTAATAGATGCTAAGCACTTGACCCCTGCTTGTGTGGGATTCTTCGAACTCCCGCAAAAAAGAACTTCAGAATCTCTCCCTCTCCCGCCATTTCCCATCATAAGTATCCTTAGTAGTAATGGAGTAAGGTATATGAAATGCGCTCATAATAAAAGGTAGCTGCTAAAAGCTACGAATCTCGTAGCGCATACAATAACATAGAATTGGCAATGGACTTAATGTGCTTGAAAATATAGAGCTTGCAAACCAAACCCCCCCCCCCCCCCCCCGCCCCAAAGGAAAAAAAAAATCACCCCACGATCGTGTATGTTTTCTCATTATATATAGATTCCAGGATTAACTTCAGCCATCTATTTCTATTGATACTCTAGGTAAGGAATTTCTCACCATCTTTTTCGGCCAAAACGTGTTCTTACCGTCCAGTTGCTGTTAGTGGCTAAAGAGCAGAGTAGAATTGTCATCGTTGAGGAAGCTGGAGTCTCTAGCCCAATCAGAAGCGATTATGAACAATACAACAAAGAGGGGAACGTTTCTTGTTGATTCTCTGGATCAATGTGAATGGAGAAGCTCCATTGCCGTTTCAGTGTAATTCAAAGCCTCTCAAAAAGATTTGAAATATTATTCGCTGATTAAACAGATCAGAACAAGCCTTTCCCTTTCACTTTGTATCTGATTCTTCCCCATACATCAGTCTTTGCATATCTCTCTCTTTCTCTCTCTCTCTCTCTCTCTCTCTCTCTCTCTCTCTCTGTGTTCCTCTGTGTTTTCCTTTGCTGCTTTTATCGAAAAAGGCCTGAACATTATCATAGGAAACTTTACTTTTAGTTGCAGGTACTCGCGTGCTACCATCAACCAGCTCATAAAATTGATTACTGTAAATGTTTTGTACAGAAGCGTTTATCAGCATGTGTGAAAGCGGATGCGATCACAATTCATAAAGCGGATTCTTTACGACTCTGTTTGAAAAGAAAAACAAAAGCACACTAATCAAAATTTGTGTTACAGTGTCTCGTTCACAAGCCTTTATCAGATTTTAGGTAGTGAAAAAAAAAGCACACTAATCAAAATTTGTGTTACAGTGTCTTGTTCACAAGCCTTTGTCAGATTTTAGGTATCAGATGCCTATGAGGTATCATTCATAGAATGGTATTCCTCGGAGAAGTTTTCCTTCAGTTATAATTCAAAATGTGGATTATTTAAAACTCTGGTTGAAAAACAAGCACATAAATCAAAATTCAGAGTATGGACTGCGAAACGACATGCGATGGTTAGAGTTTCAGTTCGTACATGAAATAATCAGCCTGCATTGGCCTACTATTTGAACAACTTTCTTCTCTTGACATAACAAGGAACTCTCTCTCTATCTCTCTCTCTCTTTCTTTCTCTCTCTCTCTCTCTATCTCTCTCTCTCTCTAGATTTTCATAGCTTTGTGATTGATGCTTTTATAATCTTGTAGTCAAGAGAATATGGAGATCATAGCATAAGATTCGTTTTCAATCAGTACTTCGTGAATGTCACCTTCAATCAGATTCTAAAGCTTATTAAAGCTTCGGGGCTTCTCACACAAACATCTATAAGCATGCGTGGAGTCAAGAACATAGAGTTTCCGAAGAATAATTATTCAGAAAGTGCATTCTTTACACTATTGTAGAGAGAGCCTAGTTGGCTTCTTTCGTTTGACTAATTATATGCAATGGTGTCAGTGATTCACTACGAAGGTTTACATATTAGTACTTGTAGTTTTTCAGTTTTTGACACTATTCGGATGCTCACTTTGCAAAGGAAACTCTAGGAAAATGTTCTAGATCTTTTTTGTCAAGTAGATAGTGGTCCATTTACTCTTTGATACGCTTATTCTTGAGAGCACATATATTCTCACATAATCCTTTTGGTTGGTCATTAATACTCATAAATCCAGTTTTTTGGGGAGACTCTATTGATGTTTTCCCATAGTCTCACACTTGATCATCCTTTTTTGAGCCTTAATGGTGTTTGGAATCTTCTACCTTTATTATCATTCTAGTCAATTCTCTATCATCATGGCATTAGAGATCTTAGGCAAACTTGGTGGATGAGGGTGTAGAGCTTGTGTTCCAAAGAGAAGCTATAATTTGGAGGGCAAAGACCATTTTATGTTATGAAAATATGATGGCATAGACTTTGCTCTATGGAGAATCAAATTGAAGATGTGCTTATTAAGAGGAGGACACGAAAGCTAGTAAATGAAATCTCAAAGAAGCCTACTAACATGGATGAGGATGATTGGAATGAGTTGGATGAAATGGCTAGGTGTACCTTTTGATTGTACCTATAAAATATTTTTTACCTTATAGTATTTAGCTCTCAAAGTGTAGAGGAGCTTTGGAAGAAGTTATGCAATACATATGAAAAAGAAACGTCATCAAAGAAAGTGTGTGTACTTGATGAGAAAACTAAATGACCTTTCCACGAACGACATTATACATCTGCTGGATGTTAAGGGTATCAATTTGTGCAAGAAGACCTTTTTGGAACAAATTAGACTATTTTTGGAGTTACGTCACTCTCGAAAACTCAAAACCAGCAAGTCTGAAGTGAACAATGGCACCAACTATGAAGAAATGTGATTATTGATTTTGGAGGCATCCCAACCGATCTGAATCAGTGTCCGCCCAGATACTATTACAGGACTATGAGTATTTTGAATATGTATGAGCATTAATAAGTGAAGCATTAACTTTAGCCGACATCTTTGCCGCCAACTTAAGTTCACCATCTCTAACGCCTTTCTTGTGGTGCAAATCCCAGATCTCAATACAATTCCCTCGTGTGAATGGAGATACATGAAAATCAAAGCTATCAAGATATAGCATGGTGAAGCAAGATGCTAGTAGTACATAAGAATCCTTGTAAGAAGGCAATGATATACATACATAAAGGAAGATATATACTCATACACTCGGCATACTGTGTTAGGGGAGAGAAGGGGCATATAAGGATAGGGAAGCAAAAGGACACATATTGGGGACATGAGAGTGGTCCAAAGAGAGCATTGTTGTGGCTCTCAAGCAAAGTGTGAGGGAAAGGGGAGGACATATATGTACGTGTTACTAGGTAGCAAGGGAGAAATACACAATTGGTAGGATAGCCCTTCATATGAAATGCATCAAGAAACACACAAAAAGGATGCACATAGATATAGATATTTTTGGGCAAGAAAGAAATAGCAACACGCTGTCAAAAGGGTTTCATCACTCTGATTGGCATTCAAAAAAATTAAAAATTACCTTCCAAAGTGGTTATCTCTAAACTCTCAGAAATATGTCTTATATGAGCTTTTGATTTGATTAAACTCTCACGTTAATACTTGTAGGTAGCAAAACAATGAAGATGTCCACTACTTAGGGATTTAATAGGGTATCCTTTCAATAACAAAGATAGGGACTAGAGGAGGAGCCACATGGAAAAACAGATGGTGGAGATTAACTTTTTGCGGCACCCAAGCATTTGCAGTGTCTACATAAAATATTGTCAATGTTCTTCGAGAAGCATACTCGTGCTTTTTTTGATGATGATACATCTGTGCTACAAGAATAAAGTGGCAACACTTAGAGGGGAGAGAGAGAGAGAGAGAGAGAGAGAGAGAGAGAGAGATGGATCGGGTACTGCTACTCCTCTGTTCACACACCCAAAATGATGCTGATCGATGAATCCATGTAGAAGGACACATGGAGGCAGAGAGATAGAGAGAGAGAAATAGAGAGAGAGAGAGTCTAATCATTCACTTTCCTTCTGAGTGATTGAGCAGGTAGATCACAAAGAGAGAGAGAGAGAGAGAGAGAGAGAGAGAGAGATGATTCTTGGGTAGTTGTACACAATTCAAGATTGGTAACATAACAAAAAGATGCAGAGAGACTCACACAAAAGAGAAAGAGAGAGAGAGAGAGGGAGAGAGAGAAGAGAGAGAGAGAGAGAGAGAGAGAGAGAGAGAGAGAGATGAACAACCTTAGTTTTCCCATGCTCCCTGGCAAACAAAGTTACTCAATTGATTCTAGACCACAAAACTTGTTGCTACCTTCATTGGCTATCACAGAGTCCAAAGTTGATTTCTATTGAAGGATGCACCATATCCTCTATACATAGATTCATACAAGATTTCAGTCTGAGTAATTTTTTAAGAGGAAAATTGCATGCCTCCTGAGCATATACAACCTCTTAATGTTTTGTATTGTGTGCTTGAACTGCATGGTATGGCATCGTTATGACATGCTATGTCATCTCATGTGCCATGATTCACAAAAAAAGCAGTCGTGAGGGTGCACAATCTTCTGAGAGCTACAGATTGAAGAACAATGAAGTTAAAAATAGAGATAGATCGAGAGAGAGAGAGAGAGACAGGCTTCGAGAGTGATCTCGAGAGAGAGAGAGAGAGAGAGGGTTTGTTTGAGTTTAATGTATCCATGCATGTGTGCATGACTGAGTATGTGCATATAAAGAATGCATGTATGTGTGAGAGTGTACATGCATATGGGAAAGTGTATTTATGAAAGTGTATGCATGCATGTGTGAGTGAATGTATGCATGCATGTGATAATGTGTTTGCATGCATGTATGAATGAGTGCATTCATGTAAGTGTGATTGAACATGCTTATACATAAATGTATGTATGCATGAAAAGTATGCATGCATGTTAGCATGCATGAGTGAGTACATGCATATAAATAATTCATGTATGTGTGAGAGTGTACATGCATATGTGAATGCATATACATGAAAGTGTATGCACGCATGTATGCAGTCATGTAAGACTATGTTTGTAGGCATGTATGAATGAGTACATGCATATAATTGTGATTGAACATGCTTATGCTTGAATGTATGTATGGATGAAGTGTACACATGCATGTGAGAGTGTGAATGCATGTTACCATGCATGAATGAGTACATGCATATAAAGAATGTGTGTATGTGTGTGATTGTATGCATGTTTAAGATATATATGAATGCATGTTTAAGTGAATGAATTTATGCATGTGTGATAGTGTTTCCATGTGCATGAATGCTTGGGGCAAAGGATGTATGAAGAAATTATATGAGAACTTAACTATCTCCAATGCATCTGCGAGCACTTCAGCAGCTAGATTAGATCCATTAGAGAAAGGGGCTCAGTTAGCTACAAGTCAAGGTGCCTATTCTATTGAGGCATTGGTAAGAGCTAGGGATGAAATCATGCATAAAAGTGCATGGCAATCTCTTATCGATCAATCCTCCATATATTCTCACATTGCCAATGTCAAAGAGAAATGGAGATGGGATGACATGCAAGACGAGATAGATGAGGGAGATAGAAGAGTGAAAATGAAAATCTAGGGAAAATGAAAAGAAAAATACAAATAATGAAAAGAAAGTGCAGTTCAAAGATACTACAACCCTAACTAATGAGGAAAAAAGAAATGCAATGAAATAAAATACTCCAAATGAGGAAGAAAAGAAAAATATATTAAAAAGGGAAACAAACCTTTAAATGAGAACAATCAAACAAATGAGAATGATAAAAAAGATGAAAAGAAACAAGGAGAGGAAAAAAGGAAAAAGAAAGTCAGAAAGACTCCGAGAAAAATTACGATCTCGAAACTTGAAAAGGAAAATGATGCTAGAGAGATTCTAAATGATATATTATTAAAAATCCAAGTTACTATGTCCCTTGAGGAGGTGTTTTCTATTTCAAGACCCGATTTCAAGGATAGTTTTATAAGCAAGAGGAGGGTTTCCACTACCTCACGATGAGGACAAGCAAGATGTTGTTAAGGAAGCTCTCATGATGAATGAAGCTTTCACATTAAGTGATATCATTAATGATGAGGAGGAAGGTATTGCGAGAGGAAGTGTAAATAGAAGTTTTCTTGGTCCAATTCTTCATGATGATGAGATGACAAGGTGAAAGCCAATTCGATACGACTTTGTGGGCACGAGGAACTCCGAAAGTCAAAATTCAGATTGGTGATTTAGCTAAGGCCGTGATTGATTTAGGCTCATATATAAATGTAATATCAAAGAAATTCATCAATAAATTTAGATGGCCCATTGACAAAGATCATGGTTGGAGAATGAGAACAGGCAACAATGGATTATGAATTTTGCTAGGTGCATGTGCACATGTAATTATTATGATAGGAGGTGTCAAAGAAGATTTTCATTTCTTTGTGCAAGAGAATTGCTCATATAAAGTGATAATCGGACAATAATTCATAGTAGAGATGAGGATGGAAACGAATGCTATGAATGATGGGTCAGCATATGCAATGATTCTTTCGAAATCTTTAATGGATTCGTTGCAAGTAATGATAGTCTCTCCGATTCATTCAAGAAATAGAAAAAAGTTATGAAGAAATTCCATTGATTCTTGCAATCATGTGTGTGAAAATCTGCCACCTGGAAGAGAACTTGGGGCTACTATGACCAAAATTTTTGTTAGATTCCACTATTGAGAGACAATAGTGGAGAATGGATTGATGTCTCATATAAAGTGATACTGCTCATATAAAGTGATAGTTGGACAACCATATACTTGTACAATGGATTGATGTCTCTTTGTGTAAGATAACTGCTCATATAAAGTGATACTCGAACAACCATTTATAGCAGAGATGAGGATGGAAATGAACATGATGAATGATGGGTCATCATATGCAATGATTCTTTCTAAATGTGGAATGCACTCCTTGCAAGTAATGACATTCTCTCCCAATCATTCAAGAAATAAGAAAAAAGCTATGAAGAAATTGCATTGACTGTTGCAATCATGTGTGTGAAAATCTGCCACCTATAAGAGAGCTTGGGGCCTACTATGAACAAAATTTCTGTTAGATTCCACTATTGAGCAAGAAAATAGTGGACAATGGATTGATGTCTTGCCTGATGATGTATATAACTTGGACAGCTTTCTAGTTTGCACCCCTACATCTAGTTTACACTTCATAAAAAAGGAAAAGCTTACAAATAAATTTAGAAAAGAAAATGGAAAATACTTCAAAAACCTGGGATTAGTTTCACTTGAAGAAAACATTAAGTGTAATTGATCTTACAAAAACTTCATCTTTAATGGAAGAGCTAGAAAATACTCTTCAAGAAGAATAAGAATCAAAATTTATCATTCTTGTCTCTATTAAGGAATATCAACAGATTGCTAACTTCTTAGTAGAACATGAAGTCAAGATTGATACTAAATGTAAAATAGTAGAAAAGAAGATTAAACCCGTAGCTCATCCATTACTCAAAGAGATTTAGGATATAATTAGGTGAGTTTCTGAGGATCCTATTCTTACATAACAATCTAAGATAGGACACACATTTACTGAGGAAACTATGAAATATATAAATTTTGGAGAAAAATTTCTTTCAGAACTTGAAAGAGATCAATTTAGAAAAATGATCATGCATCATGGGAAAGCATTTTCCCTATTTCCATATGAAATAGGATGCACTGATCCAAAGCTTGTAGCTCCTATGATCATACTTACTGTACCACATATTCCATGGAATCTTCATCGGAGACCTGACCCAAGGCTTACGTACCTAAGATGATGAGATTTTCAAAGGAGAAGATTGCCATGAAAATCCTAGAACCATCATCAGCACCATATTCAAACCAATGGTTTAGGGCACCTAAAAAGAGCAAGAAGCTACACTTCATACAGGATCTACAACGTGTTAACAAAGTCACTATTAGAAATATAGGAATAGGTCCCATTGTAGATGAGATTTTCAATTAGCCATTGAAAGTAGAGATATAACCATGATGAAAACTCCATTGGCTCTAGTATGTATGTGTACTCTACCACAAGGAGCAACAAATTCTATGGCACACATGATGAATGCTATGAACCTGGTCTTACATGACTTCATTCCCAAAGTGACTATGCCTTTTATTGATGACATTTTGATAGAAGGGTCTGTGGAAAGGGAGAAAGATGTAACTTTAGATTCATTTGGATCTAGAAAGTTTATCTCCAGTCATATTTGTGGCTGTGAAAGAATCTCTCAGAGATTCGAGGTCGTTGGACTGACTTTCTCTTTTAAAAAAATCCACTTATGGCATGTTTGAACATATTCAATGACGTCGTCTTTCATCTTCGGCCAGAACACATGCTCTTTTAGATGTTCATAACTTCTTCGTTGTCCTCCATGTCCTGCGAGCTGACAGTCATGCGCTTCCCATAAGAGTATCCTTTGTATTTCTGCATTGTCCGGAATATAAATCCTTCCCTTTCTATATAGCATGTTGTTCATGAATGTGTATTTTCCTTTGTGATCTAAGCCCGAGTGTACATCTTTGATGATCCTCTGTATATCCGGATCGGTTTGTTGCAACTTCCGAATTTGATCTTTTGTCTTACTCTCGGCCATGGAAATTGCTGCCAACGTCGGTCTTCTACTCAGGGCCTCTGGCATGACGTTTTGCTTGCCTGGTTTGTGAATTATGTCTATGTCAAATTCAGCCAAGAAATCTTGCCACCTTGCTTGCTTGGGAGATAACTTAGGCTGAGTACAAAAATACTTGAGCGAAATATTATCGGTGTAAATTTTTGTGTGTTTATCTTGCACATAGTGACGCCACTTTCGCAAACAGTGGATCACCGCGAGCATCTCCTTCTCATGAGTGCTCCATCTTAACTCTGTACCTGAAAATTTGTGTGACTCATAAGCCACAGGGCGTCCTTCCTGCATAAGGACCCCTCCAATTGCCAATCCTGACGCATCTGTGTGGATCTCGAACTCTTTGTCAAACTCCGGCAACTTCAACACAGGGGCTTCGCACATCACCCGTTTGAGTTGCTCGAAGGCATCTTGTTCCTTAGGCCCCCACACAAAGCAACCCTTTCCTTTAGTTAACTCTGTGAGCGGGGCAGCCACTTTACTGAAATCTTTGATGAATTTTCTTGGAAACTGGCAGAACCCTATGAACTCTCTCACTTCTCTGACTGTTCTAGGCGGTGCCCATTGACGAACTGCTGTGATCTTATGAGGGTCTATCATCACTCCTTTGTCTGAAACCATGAAACCTAAAAATTCAACTGAGTTCATGGCAAACTCGCACTTTTCTAGCTTGGCATATAGCTGTCTTTCTCTTAGGCGCTGAAGGACGGCCCTTACGTGCTCTAGGTGTTCCTCAAGTGTGCGGCTGTATATCAAGAGATCGTCTATGTAGATGATAAGGAACTCATCTAACATATCTCTGAATCCATCATTCATCTCTCGGCAAAACGTGCCTGGAGCACCTGTGAGCCCAAAAGCCATGACCAACCACTCGTAGCTGCCATAGCGCGTCCTGAACGCCGTCTTTTCAATATCCTGCTCTGCTATGCGAATCTGATGATATCGGGAGCGGAGATCTATTCGTGTAAAGAATTTTGCCTGACCCAATCGGTCCATCAACTCATCCATAACTGGTACTGGATACTTTGTCTTGATAGTGATCTTATTCAAAGCCCGATAATCCACACACAACCGCATGCTGCCATCTTTCTTCTTGACGAACAAAACGGGAGCACCGTAGGGTGAACTACTGGGTCTAATGAAACCTTGTTGTTCCAGTTCCACCAATTGCCTCTTTAACTCCTTTACATCTGTCTCATTCATTCTGTAAGGTGCTTTGGCCGGAGGAGCATGGCCTGGCATGACTTCAATTCTGTGCTGGACTTGCCTGAGTGGTGGCAGCCCGCTTGGTAACTGACTTGGCAAAACATCTTCAAAATCTCTAAGTACTTCATGAACTCTTTTATTGCCAACCTTCATCTTTTCACTTCCCTTTTCGTCTATGTCAATGGGGCTACACTTTATGACGCACAAATGTGCTTGAGCTCCCTGCTTCATCGCTTTTTCCACTTGCTTGGCCGTCAAAGGCCCTTGTGTCTGTTGTCTTTGCTCTGCCCTTACTGTTGCGGCTACCGATTTCAATTTTCCTGCTTCTAAATTTAATTTCTTGTTCCCTCTTCCCTGACTGCTGGAGGGCATACTCTCCTGATACATTGGGGCCTTTCCTTTTCTTTGCCTGTCCGCCTCCTCTTTTGTTGTGGGAGGCGTGACTGTCTTGTGACTCGATTCCTGTGAGCTCGATCCTGGGTCCTCTACCTTTCCTGACTTGCCTTGAGCTTCTAACTTTCCCTCTGGGGCTCTTCTCGGACTTCTATAACAGTCTACGACCACTATGTTCCCTTGCATGTCCAACAAAAGTTTATCAATTCCCTTACCCAACATGCTGACCATGTATCGGTCCATGAATGAAAGTCCCACTATAACATCAAATGACTCCAGTGGCACGACTAGAAAATCTAACTTTGCCGACCACTCCCCCATTGTCATACGGACGTTGAGGGCGATCTTCACATTATCATCCCGACCTTGAGCGAAGGTAACTGACATTTCAGGAAGTTTACTCAAGGCCAACTGCAAACTAGCTGCACACTGAGGCGACATGAAGTTATGTGTTGCGCCTGAATCGACCAACACTGCTTTTCTCTTATTTCCAAACGTTCCCCAGAAGTACATATTCTGAATCACTCGTAATGTCATTGGAAAGCACCCTAGCATCGCGGCCACGGTACCTACGTGTGGCGCATTATTCCCTGTTTGTACTTCTTCATCATTGTCATCTAGTTCTGTAAGGACCACATTCGTGTTTCGTCTTTGAGGCTCCTCTTCTACTTGAGCCGTTTGTACCCCCGTGTGATTATTATTGCGAGTACACTGGTGTGTCCAGTGATTCCCACGGCATGTTCTACAGAATGGCCGGGGATCATTCCTTTGCCATTGGGGCGCTGGCAATGCCCTCTGCTGGTTATTTCCATAATTGTTCTGGTTCCTTTGAACTGGTACATTACCCGTGTTCTGAGTGGTGTTTGCAGGACGGGTTTGTGTTGGTGTTCCCCGCACCCTGCTGATTCCTTCGTGGTGAGATGTTCTCGGTCCTGCGCATGCTTTGAGCACGACGGTTGCTCTCAGCATCTTGGTATCTTTCAGCCATGACAATGGCTTCTTCCCAAGTGGGGGGCGACTGTTTTCCTATCTCACGCCGCGTCCACACGCTACATCCGTATAGGAACCCATGCAGCCGATCGAGATCATGCATCTCCGTTATCTGCAACATGAGTCTTCTATACTTGCGAATGTATTCGGACAACGGGCCTTCTTGTTTCAAGCCCCTCCACTCGTCCCTGAGTTTGAAGGATTCATTTTGAGGAATAAAATACTCCTCAAATGCCGCCTTGAACTCCTTCCATGACTTAAATTCCTCCCGAGCGGACTCCACCAAGAACCAAGCATCGGCATCGTCGGCAAGGAAGGAAGCGACTATCTTGACCCAATGCCGCTTGCCCACTCTTTGAAGATCGAGGTATTGCTCCATGTCTCGAAGCCATTTGGAGACTGCGAGAGAGTTGCGTTTACCCCGGAACTTCTCGGGTGGACACGGTTTGAATCTCCCATAGGAGTCTGAGTCGCTTCCATCGTCAGAGGAGGAGACGGGTCGGCGTCTTCGGGTCTGTGGCCGACGGCCCTGCCTAGACGTTCTTCCCGAGGTTTCTACCTCCTGTAACTCAGGTTGCTTCCCCTTATCTTGGTCCTCGTTTGGTTCGACTGGCACTTTTAGAAGCTGCGCTAAACTAGCAATGGTGGACTCAAGACGGTCCATGCGAGTGTCCTGAGCCATCATCCATTCCATCGCTAGCGGTTCCTCTTTATCTCTTTCCAACGTCCCAAAATCATAATTTCGGGTGGGAGGCGGGGTTTGTTGACGCCTCCCCTTATTCCTCCGTTTTTCCCTTCCTGTTTCTTTGTGGCCGCCACCGCGTGGCTCCACGTCGCTGAAAAAGATGTCGTTGCCTTCACCCTCCATCGCGGTGTACTAAGTAGAACGTTAAGACTCGGTCCCCAGCACTGGTGTGACAACCGGTCCGTTCTCTCTTCCAAGGCCGCTTGGGTCGAGCGAGGCTCTGATACCAACTGTGATAAAACGAAAGCAAGCACCCCGGGCTCGCTCGGCGACTCGCACCGGCCCGTTGGTAGGGTGACTTACTTGAGTGTTTTGTTCGCTTACTTGAAAGCGGAAGATCACCGTTTGAATGAAAAACCAACTTGCATTGAAAGAGAACGCTTACAAAAGAGACGGCCTAAGCCGGCCCGCGTTGAACGTCGCGGGCGAACGTTTACAGTGAGCCGGCCCGCATTAAGCGTCGCGGGCAAAGGCGTTACAACGGCCCCTCGATGGCACGACGGCGCTTTCGAGAGGTGCGTACGGAGGGGACTAGCACGAAGGCTACCGCACGTTGATCGCAGAGATCGCTTGGTTCACTTTGGTCACTTGGGTCGGAGGCTCACCATGTCCCCTTATAGTTGCGCATAATTTGGCGCCGGTCGGCAAACCATACAAGCACCAAAAAGGCCTAGATAGAAATACAAGGGAGGGGGGGGCTCTTGCCCACGGGTTGTCACACCACATCTCACGTAGTTTGATGCCTTCGAGGAGCATTGAGAAGTGTAGATGCCTTTGCCATAGCGCTGGTATCGTCCAGTTCTGCATTTGCTTCTCATAAAGCCATTCTCAATGATGCGACAGAGGCTGCAAGCATCATCTGTGCATAGAGAATGTGCTTGGAGTAGGTTCTCGTCTACCGTGCCCCATGTTCTACTTGGAAGCAAAGGACGCCCAAGTTGGCATTTTACTGCAGTGCCGTGATAGCGTCGAAGCTCGTTTCCGTCTCTGCTAATGGTGTTCTTCAGATCTGGATCTTCCTTCATTTCCTTTACCATCGCTGTGACTGACATCTGCCTCTTGAGTTCCTTTCGATAGTTTTCATCACCATGTCGTCTCCATCCGGGATTGTACACCTTGAAGATGCGGTGAACCTCGTAAAGATGTACTTGTGGCTTCTTCCATGCGGTTCTAAAACGTGCCTCCACCTCGTCCCATTTCCCACAGTCATGCTCTCGCCGTTTTAGTTCGATCACTGTATATATTGAAGACTATGTTAAACGCTCAAAAAAGAAACCTGGAAATGGCATATACACACGGAAATGCAAATGACAGCGTAGACAACGGAAATGCAAATGACAGCAACGACCATGAAGTAATATATTGAACACAATTGTAGGGCATTCACAAAAGCACGAAAACTCCATAAGATCTATCTTACGTGGGTGATTCTTCACGAAGTGTTGCTCAAGGTCCTTCGCCGAGGCAAACCTGGACTCGCATAGTGAACACTTGCGTTCAAACGTGCCCTTGTTCGGCTTCGGCGTTGCGGACACTCTCACGTGGTCGGCGCAGTCCCATTGATGCTGATGCAGAGCATCCATCTCCTTGAATGGTCTACCACAATCGTTGCAGGCAACGTACTTGATGTCTAGCCTCTCCTCGTTCGTAAGAGTTTCGGATACTGTTTGGGGGCTAGAACAAGAGGAATCGGTCGTCAGATGGGAGGATCTGAGGTGCTGTTTAAGACCATCACTCGAGCGGAAGAACCGTGGACAGAAATCACAGGCATGGTGTTCTGGAGTAGCAGATGGCTGCGTATACCTAGAAGGAGAATACAGGTCGCCGTGCTGCAAGTTCAGGGCCATGAGAGAGAGTGAGACACACGCCGTTCGATGAGGAGTAAAGCTAGAGATAGAGGAACTTTGAAGGTCGCTCACAGAAGAATAAGGAGCATTTGAGACTGAGCGGAGGCCCTGTTTCTGCATAGTCGGACGCCAATCATAACTTTCCACGTTGCAGAGATTATTCACAGAAGGCGGAAGCCTCAGGATATCGCATTGCCACCTCACGGTACATTTTCTGTTCCAGAGTTCCGACACCCCCTTCCGCCCCAAAGCATTCTGGCTTGTCATATCAGATTTCCAGTGCATTTTTTATGCTCCTATTCTGCATTCTGATTTCTATGTGAAGTCTCAAGCCGCTTGGTTGGGTGGTTGGGCTTTTTGCCTCTTGAGGAGGAGGCGAGGGTTCAACCCCCACCGGCAGCATGTAAGGGACATATTATCATGGAAACCTTGTATCTTGTGGTTGATGTGCCACCGTTTGTCTTGCTTGGCGGTAGTTGTGACCGCAGTCTAATCCAGCTATGTAAATCCCTGTTCTTGTGGGATAAGGGGGGTCCCATGGGTACTATGCCCTTCTTTGTACAGTTGCAATTTCAAAGTTAAAGCTTGGAAGAGTAGGCCTCGGTTGAACCTCAATTTAAAAAAAAACAAAAATCTATGTGAATGACAATCCGGAGCCCTAGTGAATTCTCGCATTTTCCGCCTCGAACAACATGGAATTTGCTTGATGTTCTGCAGCTGCCAGCCCCTGTCTGAAACCACCCTAAACATCCCCCGTTCCGAACAAATATGATAACCTGGGACATAGAGGGGTCTCATGATTAACCTTGTTTGTGAGATACAGGGTCTAAACCTTGTTTGTGAGATACACGGTCTAAACTTGCCCAAAAGCGAGATACACGGGTCTCATGTATAACCCTGTTTGTGAGATATAGGGATAACCCTGTTTGTGAGATACAGGGGTCTCATGTTTAAGCATCTTTGTGAGATAGAGGGGTCTCATTGTACTAAACTTGCCTTCATTTGATTAGACATACAGGGGTCTCATGTTTAACCCTGTTTGTGAGATACAGGGTCTCATGTTTAACCTAGGGTCTCATGGTACTAAACTTGCCTTCATTTGTATATTCAATTAAATCAAGTTAGATCAGACATTTGAGAGACCTTTCTATTATACGAAAACAATCACACAATGTAGTATATTTCATATGGGAAACCCTACTCTTCCAATTAACTTTATATTTCAAAGAACTACTCACACACTCCAAAAATCTCTTTTGTTTTCTACTTTAGAAGGGAAAATCATCTCGAGGCTGGACCATCCAACTAGAGTCCAAAGCATTAAGCAACAAACCACCCACTCCCAACATCACTTTATGATTTCTTCTTTTTTCTTTTTTAAGGAGGGACTTTTGCCGAGACGTAATCTTCTTTTTTTTTTATCATTGAAAGATTAATTGTACAACTAAACAAGCATAGTGATCATGGGACTTCTCATATCTCACAAAGCAAGAGTTAGATTCTTCGAAGGTGATATCTGGAAAGGATTGTACAAAGACAATTGATTTAAGTGATTTAAATCTATTCGAAAACAATACACTAGCCTAAGATCCACAATTGTCCTGCCATAAGAAAAGGTTGAGCGCTCACCCTCGTCTCAAAAGGTGAAAGACCCAACCAGTTAGCCTAATGCGTGAGAAAACTATGATTTCTTTTATTTTGTAAACCATATATTACTTTTATTAAGGTAACGTTTTGATCTTATCAAGCATCCTAAAACTTTTGTCGATCAACCTTTGAGGATATGAAACCTTAAATGAATCCACCTATACAACAATTAATTAAAACGAGGTACATAAAGTGGGTTCACATAAATGCACAAAGAAATCGAAATCTGTCCTTAAAGAAGAACAGGCTTTTCAGGTATCAAAGACAGTGTTGCTTGCGACTAACCTCTCGTTGCAAAGGAAGAGGCTCATGTAAAAGATGCCCGGGAAATCCTTCACATCCACAAGAAAATGGAAATAGACATCACATTGACGTCCGGATGCAAAACACAACCGGTACAAACACACACAAAACAGAGGTAAAGCTCTTGTTTTCATGAAAGGTTGATGTCCAGATGGAAGCCGACAATCGCTATAAAAGCAAAAGCAGATGTTGAACTCTAGTTTAAAGCATTTTTACATTGCATGAAAGCGTGCTTCCACATGTGTATAGCATGTTCTTCCACATATTTTTTATATGAGGAAAGCGAAAAGGTTATGTTACTTGTTCTCAGACCACTACAAGAGATGCCTCAAGAACATTGTCACATCAAAAAACACACCACTAGGATGTTTTTTTACTTTCTCAGCAAAGCAACTACGTAATCCATCTATCATATCTCGTCAATTATGTATTTCGACACATAATTTTCACTCTCTTCCACTTACCTTGGAAATCTAAAGGGCGCCTTGCGTTAAGAGATTATGTGTTTCATTTGAAATTTTCTATTGACGTGGTGTGTGTCTGACCGTATGCATGCGTGACAAGGGACCGCAAGTGTTTCTTGCGAGTGCATATGTGATACTTGTGAGAGAAAAAGAAAAGGCAAGAGGTAGAGAAATAACAAGAGGATTGTTTGTAGTTTATTTGAAATGTCCTATTGAAGTTGTATGTGTGTATGCACGCATGATAAATGAACAGAAGTGCTTGTTGCAAGTGTATGATAATATAATGAAGATAAAAAATGAAAAGGCAAGAGATAAATTAGCGAGAAAGATAAGAATGAAAATGACATTGAATCGAAACAATATATTTGAGGGATGTGTGTGTGTGTGTGAGAGAGAGAGAATTAAATATAGAAAGATCAGAAAACAACGCTGTGATGTACAGACAAGTAAAAAAAATAGAGAGAGTAAAGATGGACTTTAAGGTTTAAAATGTAAGAAATAGAGTTGAGAGATGAGGAGAGAGAGAAAGAAAATGTATTGAAACAAAAACCTTCAAGACAAGGTGTTGTTAATAACATAAGGATCATGGACAATAGTAACACAAGCTCAAATATGACATTGAAGGTTCAAAGATTTCTTACGTTTTGTAAGAAGCTCAAATATGACATTGTTATTAATACAAGCTCAAATATGGCATTGGAGGTTCAAAGATTTCTTAAGTTTTCTAAGATTCATGACAATTAGGATCTTATTTAAACTAGAAATGGTGTGGCGCATTTCTTTACATTATAACAAAATTGATATTTATTTGTATATATTTTTGTCATCATTCAGTGATTTCCACATTTAAATACAAGTCGTTATGAAAGCATTGAAAAATATACCTACATCCGTATATGCATTTAAAGGCACATCATGAACATGCACTCCCATCGGTACATTAATCGATATGCACATCCATAAACACATCAACACCATTGTTATGTAAAGAATGAATCTGCGTTGAAACAGACTTGAATGAGGTCCTTCCCTCGAAGATCTCCATAAACTGTGGAGATGGTAAGATTTGGGTACAGGAGATTACCTACAAGAATTTTCCCAATGCGTGCTTCCATTGTGGGCACCAAGGTCATAGGATCAAGGATTGCCCTTAGAAGCAAAGTACCAATAAAAACAAGCTTAAACCAAATGGGACCCTGGATCCTTTCCCTCAAGTTGACACTCGGGGTCACCCCCCTCCGATGGAGGAAGATCACGTTATAAAGCCCACGAGATAAAATTCTAGAAGCAATAATCACGTCTCCATTTGAGAGATCATAAGATTTTCCATAATCTATCACGTTATAAAGCCCAGGAGATAAAATTCTAGAAGCAATAATCACGTCTCCATTTGAGAGATCATGAACTATACACCTCTCATCAATAAATTTCACAACCAAGCCAATCTTAGATAAAGTCAAAATTGATAACAGATTCTTCTTGATCCCTAGCACAAATAGAGCATCTGACAAAGTGAAAGAACTATCATCAATAGTAGTCAGAATGATCTTACTGACTCGCATAATAGGATAAGAGGAGTTGTTTGCGCATGTAATAGTATTCCTTATAGGGCCAGGCTCAAGTGAAGAGAAGAAATTGTGTTGCGAGGTAATATGTTTGGTCGCCCCACTATCAAAGTACCAAACATCTAAGTCTACTACCTCTTTAGCAGCTAGTTTTGAACTGCTCTTAATGACATGATCATTTGCTTTATAGTATTTGCAAAACAATTTCTATTTTCTTGATTTCTTCTCTTCTTTGTCTTCCTTCTTTGATTGTGTATAATTAGTAGATTTTTGCTTACTAGCAAAACAGCTCTATTTTCTTTTTCCCTTCTAACTATCTAGGAAAGCTTGATCTGCAACACACATAATAGAACTATTCTGCCTGGACTTATCTTCCTGCAATAGGAAAGAAACTAACTCTTCAAGTGTTAAGGCATTCGGATTGCCTTTCATCATCAACCAAAGAGTAGAAGCAAGACTCTAATATGAGTCAGGAAGACCATTCAGAACAGTATGCACAAGTGAACTATCAGGAAGGACTTCATGAGCAAAAATCAATTGTTTCTTCAAATCCTTAATCTTTGTCAAAAAAATGTCCATAGAATCACCTTCATTCATATGCTCACTCTCCAACTGTTTTCGAAGGTAACCAATGCCAGCCTCATTCCTAGCCTGGTACAATGTGGTAAGTGTATCCCAAGCATCCTTAGTTGTTCTATAAGAGCGAATGTGAGGAATAATGGCACGTTTAATAGACAAAGCTATCAATGCATGTGCCTGAGCATCTCTGCCATCCCAAAAATTTTTCTCTATAGTAGGTGCAACAGAAACAGTAGCAGGAGCACGAATTTGCAGAATATCAGCATCTTCAACACCATTTGCTGATATTAGCTTCAGTACCTATATTCGTAGGTGTAAGAGGATGTCTTTCCACACCTTGCACAATATTCCATAGTCCTTTTGTGACCAATACATGACACAACATATAAGCCCACAATGGATAATTGGTACCATCCCAATTATCCTCAATAGCCAACATATGGAATACATCATTGCTTTTAGCCATGGCCATTAACTAAAATACCTAGATGTAGAAAAATGATTGTATCTGAAACTGTTGAACAGAATTACCCAAACAAGTTCTCCTAGACTTGTAGTGAACTTTGAGACACTTATAGTCGTGAAACAAACTAGTATACATTTTTGGCATGAAAAGAAAAAATAGCCTATACAAGCACTGCGATAGTGCATTTGGAGGCTGAAACGAGCTCAAATCGTGATTTTAACAACATAGCGCAAAGAAGTTTTATCTTTGAAACACATTGAGTATGCTCACCAAATTTTGTGCGATTCCGAGATTGCGATAAGAGAGGTGTAGACAATGCCCTAGATGAAGTAGCAACCTGCTGTGATACCAATTTTTGGAGTTAGATAAAGCATGGGAACAACATGAGGAAGAAGAAGAAGCTTGAAGCATGACACACAATACAGAATGTATTACCACTAGAATGTACAAAAGATAAGAAAACATGTTAGGGCTATGGGCTTATATACAAGCTAGGGGAAAAAAACCTCCTAAATAGGGAAAAAAATGCCCTAGTGGTCCTAGTGTTTTGGCACGTGGACAAATGCTTCACTATCAAATACTCGAAAGTAATGCACAATAGATTTTCTTCCTTCCATAGTATGCTTCAAATGGTGTCTTGTTGTGTAATGCACTAGTGAAGCCTCGATTAAGTATGTGAACAATAGTATACACTGCTTTTACCCAAAACTTGTAGGGTAAACCTTTGTTATGAAGAATAGTTCTCACCATTTCCACCACACTTAAAATTTTCCTCCCAGCTTATCCATTCTGGGATGGAGTATGAGGTTAGGTAACTTGTCTTTTTATCCCTTTTTCTTTTGAGGGCTATCAAAATTGTGATTTATGAATTCACCTACCTCCATCTGATCAGATGGTCTTAACAGACTTGGAAGCTTCATTCTCTACTTGGGTTATCCATTCACAAAACTTACTGAAAGCATCTACCTTTGATTTCAAGAAATACACCCAAATATAGCGAGAGTGGTCATCTACTAAAAGATAGAAGTAGAATGATCCATTGAGAGATGGGGTGTTCATGGGTCCATAAAGGTCCATGCGGATAAGGGCTAAAGGGTTCCTAGCTCTTGTTGATGCTTCCTTTGGAATGAGAGCCCTATGTTGCTTGTCTTCAGTGCAAGCCTAGTAAACATCATTGAGCTGCCCAAGCTTGGGCAATCCTTTCACTATTTATGATGAAGAAATTCTTGCTAAATAGGAGTTGTGGCCATATCTTTGGTGCCACAAACTAGATAGTCCTTCCTTGGATAGAAAACAAGATAATTTATACAAGCCCTTCTCTTCAATGCCTTGGGCGATTATGTCTTTCATATGAGGGTCAATGACTTTGACAGAGGTGTTACCAAACAACACCTCTTTGTTATGATCAATATTTTCTTTTAGTAACAACAAGTTCATACATAAATTGGGAACAAATAATACATTTGAAAGTGATTTGCATTCCCCTTGAGTGTTAGTGATATGTACTTTGCCTTTCCCTTCAATAGGTAGACTTTTCTTATTTCCAAGGTACACTTCACCTGTGTGCTCTTCAAGTCATGAAAAGGATCTTTATCTTTACACATGTGTGAGGTCACTCCACTATCAAAGATCCATCCGTGAGGGGAGCTAGATGTAACTAGAGCATTTGCCTCAGTATAGATAAAGAGATCTTCGCTAGAGCAATGTGATTTGTGTTGTGAAGGTTTGGATGAGATCCCAGAACTAGAAGCCTTCGAGGTCTATCTCTTCTTATAACATAATTTCTCTAAACGACTTGTTTTTCCATAGAAGTTACAACTATAATTCTTGGAGGAATTAATCGATCCTAGCCTAGGTCCATTGCTTGTATGATGAATAGTAGTTTTTTGTTTTTTAAAAGGCCCTTTGGACTTCATTGTACTCTCTTGGGAGGAGGTTGACTTAGCCTCTGAGTCATGAAGAAGCAAAAGGTGATGGACTTCTTCCCAAGTTAGAACTTGCCCTCGATTGTATAAGGTTGTTACAAAGGTCTCATATCACCTAGGTAGTTTGTTAAATAGCATGATGGCCATATCTTTACTAGAAATTTGTCGGCGATAAAGTCTAAATTGCATTGATAGTCTTCAAAATGAGCTATGACTTTTGTAATTATATCTTGCGACCGAATAGTTAGATTATAGAATTCTGCTTCTAAAGCATAGATCCTCGAGGGTTTTTTATCTTCATATAAGTTCACGTTACCATTTGATGGTTTTATATTTCCAATCTCTTCCATAAACTACCTTGTATCATTTTTTGTTTATACTTCATGCTTTATATTGGGGTCTTCCAAACTTGTGAGCAGTGCTTCATTCCTTACTACATGATTTTGACATCAAGATTCAATATAGAAAACATGTTGATCTAATTTATCCTCTTTAATGGGCATATTCATGACTAGAGTGATTCATCCTCTAACTAATGATTAGCATAACTGTCGTAGTTTTGTCTTCCTTTGCAAACTATGTTGATAGCTATTGTTAAAGTTTTTAATACCATTGTCGCCAAAGATGCTATTGTATCTACTTCTAGGAGCTCCATATCCTCCTTTGGTATATCCTCTTTCTCTCTAGTTCCTTAGTTTCTTGAAACAATATTGAGTGATATGATATGTAAGTACACATATATGACAAGGTGAGAAGAATTTATCGCCCTACTTGCAAAGTTAGCTTGGGAGGTACATTCTTCTTCATGAGAATTCTTCCCTTTTCCTTCAGCATCTTTACTTCTACTTTTATTAATGTATAGGGCAAAGGATATACTTCCTTTTTGTGCCTCTTCATTCTTCATAATTTTGGCTTCATATATGAGAATGGCGTACATGCATATAAAGAATGTGTGTATGTGTGTGATTGTATGCATGTTTAAGATATATATGAATGCATGTTTAAGTGAATGAATTTATGCATGTGTGATAGTGTTTCCATGTGCATGAATGCTTGGGGCAAAGGATGTATGAAGAAATTATATGAGAACTTAACTATCTCCAATGCATCTGCGAGCACTTCAGCAGCTAGATTAGATCCATTAGAGAAAGGGGCTCAGTTAGCTACAAGTCAAGGTGCCTATTCTATTGAGGCATTGGTAAGAGCTAGGGATGAAATCATGCATAAAAGTGCATGGCAATCTCTTATCGATCAATCCTCCATATATTCTCACATTGCCAATGTCAAAGAGAAATGGAGATGGGATGACATGCAAGACGAGATAGATGAGGGAGATAGAAGAGTGAAAATGAAAATCTAGGGAAAATGAAAAGAAAAATACAAATAATGAAAAGAAAGTGCAGTTCAAAGATACTACAACCCTAACTAATGAGGAAAAAAGAAATGCAATGAAATAAAATACTCCAAATGAGGAAGAAAAGAAAAATATATTAAAAAGGGAAACAAACCTTTAAATGAGAACAATCAAACAAATGAGAATGATAAAAAAGATGAAAAGAAACAAGGAGAGGAAAAAAGGAAAAAGAAAGTCAGAAAGACTCCGAGAAAAATTACGATCTCGAAACTTGAAAAGGAAAATGATGCTAGAGAGATTCTAAATGATATATTATTAAAAATCCAAGTTACTATGTCCCTTGAGGAGGTGTTTTCTATTTCAAGACCCGATTTCAAGGATAGTTTTATAAGCAAGAGGAGGGTTTCCACTACCTCACGATGAGGACAAGCAAGATGTTGTTAAGGAAGCTCTCATGATGAATGAAGCTTTCACATTAAGTGATATCATTAATGATGAGGAGGAAGGTATTGCGAGAGGAAGTGTAAATAGAAGTTTTCTTGGTCCAATTCTTCATGATGATGAGATGACAAGGTGAAAGCCAATTCGATACGACTTTGTGGGCACGAGGAACTCCGAAAGTCAAAATTCAGATTGGTGATTTAGCTAAGGCCGTGATTGATTTAGGCTCATATATAAATGTAATATCAAAGAAATTCATCAATAAATTTAGATGGCCCATTGACAAAGATCATGGTTGGAGAATGAGAACAGGCAACAATGGATTATGAATTTTGCTAGGTGCATGTGCACATGTAATTATTATGATAGGAGGTGTCAAAGAAGATTTTCATTTCTTTGTGCAAGAGAATTGCTCATATAAAGTGATAATCGGACAATAATTCATAGTAGAGATGAGGATGGAAACGAATGCTATGAATGATGGGTCAGCATATGCAATGATTCTTTCGAAATCTTTAATGGATTCGTTGCAAGTAATGATAGTCTCTCCGATTCATTCAAGAAATAGAAAAAAGTTATGAAGAAATTCCATTGATTCTTGCAATCATGTGTGTGAAAATCTGCCACCTGGAAGAGAACTTGGGGCTACTATGACCAAAATTTTTGTTAGATTCCACTATTGAGAGACAATAGTGGAGAATGGATTGATGTCTCATATAAAGTGATACTGCTCATATAAAGTGATAGTTGGACAACCATATACTTGTACAATGGATTGATGTCTCTTTGTGTAAGATAACTGCTCATATAAAGTGATACTCGAACAACCATTTATAGCAGAGATGAGGATGGAAATGAACATGATGAATGATGGGTCATCATATGCAATGATTCTTTCTAAATGTGGAATGCACTCCTTGCAAGTAATGACATTCTCTCCCAATCATTCAAGAAATAAGAAAAAAGCTATGAAGAAATTGCATTGACTGTTGCAATCATGTGTGTGAAAATCTGCCACCTATAAGAGAGCTTGGGGCCTACTATGAACAAAATTTCTGTTAGATTCCACTATTGAGCAAGAAAATAGTGGACAATGGATTGATGTCTTGCCTGATGATGTATATAACTTGGACAGCTTTCTAGTTTGCACCCCTACATCTAGTTTACACTTCATAAAAAAGGAAAAGCTTACAAATAAATTTAGAAAAGAAAATGGAAAATACTTCAAAAACCTGGGATTAGTTTCACTTGAAGAAAACATTAAGTGTAATTGATCTTACAAAAACTTCATCTTTAATGGAAGAGCTAGAAAATACTCTTCAAGAAGAATAAGAATCAAAATTTATCATTCTTGTCTCTATTAAGGAATATCAACAGATTGCTAACTTCTTAGTAGAACATGAAGTCAAGATTGATACTAAATGTAAAATAGTAGAAAAGAAGATTAAACCCGTAGCTCATCCATTACTCAAAGAGATTTAGGATATAATTAGGTGAGTTTCTGAGGATCCTATTCTTACATAACAATCTAAGATAGGACACACATTTACTGAGGAAACTATGAAATATATAAATTTTGGAGAAAAATTTCTTTCAGAACTTGAAAGAGATCAATTTAGAAAAATGATCATGCATCATGGGAAAGCATTTTCCCTATTTCCATATGAAATAGGATGCACTGATCCAAAGCTTGTAGCTCCTATGATCATACTTACTGTACCACATATTCCATGGAATCTTCATCGGAGACCTGACCCAAGGCTTACGTACCTAAGATGATGAGATTTTCAAAGGAGAAGATTGCCATGAAAATCCTAGAACCATCATCAGCACCATATTCAAACCAATGGTTTAGGGCACCTAAAAAGAGCAAGAAGCTACACTTCATACAGGATCTACAACGTGTTAACAAAGTCACTATTAGAAATATAGGAATAGGTCCCATTGTAGATGAGATTTTCAATTAGCCATTGAAAGTAGAGATATAACCATGATGAAAACTCCATTGGCTCTAGTATGTATGTGTACTCTACCACAAGGAGCAACAAATTCTATGGCACACATGATGAATGCTATGAACCTGGTCTTACATGACTTCATTCCCAAAGTGACTATGCCTTTTATTGATGACATTTTGATAGAAGGGTCTGTGGAAAGGGAGAAAGATGTAACTTTAGATTCATTTGGATCTAGAAAGTTTATCTCCAGTCATATTTGTGGCTGTGAAAGAATCTCTCAGAGATTCGAGGTCGTTGGACTGACTTTCTCTTTTAAAAAAATCCACTTATGGCATGTTTGAACATATTCAATGACGTCGTCTTTCATCTTCGGCCAGAACACATGCTCTTTTAGATGTTCATAACTTCTTCGTTGTCCTCCATGTCCTGCGAGCTGACAGTCATGCGCTTCCCATAAGAGTATCCTTTGTATTTCTGCATTGTCCGGAATATAAATCCTTCCCTTTCTATATAGCATGTTGTTCATGAATGTGTATTTTCCTTTGTGATCTAAGCCCGAGTGTACATCTTTGATGATCCTCTGTATATCCGGATCGGTTTGTTGCAACTTCCGAATTTGATCTTTTGTCTTACTCTCGGCCATGGAAATTGCTGCCAACGTCGGTCTTCTACTCAGGGCCTCTGGCATGACGTTTTGCTTGCCTGGTTTGTGAATTATGTCTATGTCAAATTCAGCCAAGAAATCTTGCCACCTTGCTTGCTTGGGAGATAACTTAGGCTGAGTACAAAAATACTTGAGCGAAATATTATCGGTGTAAATTTTTGTGTGTTTATCTTGCACATAGTGACGCCACTTTCGCAAACAGTGGATCACCGCGAGCATCTCCTTCTCATGAGTGCTCCATCTTAACTCTGTACCTGAAAATTTGTGTGACTCATAAGCCACAGGGCGTCCTTCCTGCATAAGGACCCCTCCAATTGCCAATCCTGACGCATCTGTGTGGATCTCGAACTCTTTGTCAAACTCCGGCAACTTCAACACAGGGGCTTCGCACATCACCCGTTTGAGTTGCTCGAAGGCATCTTGTTCCTTAGGCCCCCACACAAAGCAACCCTTTCCTTTAGTTAACTCTGTGAGCGGGGCAGCCACTTTACTGAAATCTTTGATGAATTTTCTTGGAAACTGGCAGAACCCTATGAACTCTCTCACTTCTCTGACTGTTCTAGGCGGTGCCCATTGACGAACTGCTTGTGATCTTATGAGGGTCTATCATCACTCCTTTGTCTGAAACCATGAAACCTAAAAATTCAACTGAGTTCATGGCAAACTCGCACTTTTCTAGCTTGGCATATAGCTGTCTTTCTCTTAGGCGCTGAAGGACGGCCCTTACGTGCTCTAGGTGTTCCTCAAGTGTGCGGCTGTATATCAAGAGATCGTCTATGTAGATGATAAGGAACTCATCTAACATATCTCTGAATCCATCATTCATCTCTCGGCAAAACGTGCCTGGAGCACCTGTGAGCCCAAAAGCCATGACCAACCACTCGTAGCTGCCATAGCGCGTCCTGAACGCCGTCTTTTCAATATCCTGCTCTGCTATGCGAATCTGATGATATCGGGAGCGGAGATCTATTCGTGTAAAGAATTTTGCCTGACCCAATCGGTCCATCAACTCATCCATAACTGGTACTGGATACTTTGTCTTGATAGTGATCTTATTCAAAGCCCGATAATCCACACACAACCGCATGCTGCCATCTTTCTTCTTGACGAACAAAACGGGAGCACCGTAGGGTGAACTACTGGGTCTAATGAAACCTTGTTGTTCCAGTTCCACCAATTGCCTCTTTAACTCCTTTACATCTGTCTCATTCATTCTGTAAGGTGCTTTGGCCGGAGGAGCATGGCCTGGCATGACTTCAATTCTGTGCTGGACTTGCCTGAGTGGTGGCAGCCCGCTTGGTAACTGACTTGGCAAAACATCTTCAAAATCTCTAAGTACTTCATGAACTCTTTTATTGCCAACCTTCATCTTTTCACTTCCCTTTTCGTCTATGTCAATGGGGCTACACTTTATGACGCACAAATGTGCTTGAGCTCCCTGCTTCATCGCTTTTTCCACTTGCTTGGCCGTCAAAGGCCCTTGTGTCTGTTGTCTTTGCTCTGCCCTTACTGTTGCGGCTACCGATTTCAATTTTCCTGCTTCTAAATTTAATTTCTTGTTCCCTCTTCCCTGACTGCTGGAGGGCATACTCTCCTGATACATTGGGGCCTTTCCTTTTCTTTGCCTGTCCGCCTCCTCTTTTGTTGTGGGAGGCGTGACTGTCTTGTGACTCGATTCCTGTGAGCTCGATCCTGGGTCCTCTACCTTTCCTGACTTGCCTTGAGCTTCTAACTTTCCCTCTGGGGCTCTTCTCGGACTTCTATAACAGTCTACGACCACTATGTTCCCTTGCATGTCCAACAAAAGTTTATCAATTCCCTTACCCAACATGCTGACCATGTATCGGTCCATGAATGAAAGTCCCACTATAACATCAAATGACTCCAGTGGCACGACTAGAAAATCTAACTTTGCCGACCACTCCCCCATTGTCATACGGACGTTGAGGGCGATCTTCACATTATCATCCCGACCTTGAGCGAAGGTAACTGACATTTCAGGAAGTTTACTCAAGGCCAACTGCAAACTAGCTGCACACTGAGGCGACATGAAGTTATGTGTTGCGCCTGAATCGACCAACACTGCTTTTCTCTTATTTCCAAACGTTCCCCAGAAGTACATATTCTGAATCACTCGTAATGTCATTGGAAAGCACCCTAGCATCGCGGCCACGGTACCTACGTGTGGCGCATTATTCCCTGTTTGTACTTCTTCATCATTGTCATCTAGTTCTGTAAGGACCACATTCGTGTTTCGTCTTTGAGGCTCCTCTTCTACTTGAGCCGTTTGTACCCCCGTGTGATTATTATTGCGAGTACACTGGTGTGTCCAGTGATTCCCACGGCATGTTCTACAGAATGGCCGGGGATCATTCCTTTGCCATTGGGGCGCTGGCAATGCCCTCTGCTGGTTATTTCCATAATTGTTCTGGTTCCTTTGAACTGGTACATTACCCGTGTTCTGAGTGGTGTTTGCAGGACGGGTTTGTGTTGGTGTTCCCCGCACCCTGCTGATTCCTTCGTTGTGAGATGTTCTCGGTCCTGCGCATGCTTTGAGCACGACGGTTGCTCTCATCATCTTGGTATCTTTCAGCCATGACAATGGCTTCTTCCCAAGTGGGGGGCGACTGTTTTCCTATCTCACGCCGCGTCCACACGCTACATCCGTATAGGAACCCATGCAGCCGATCGAGATCATGCATCTCCGTTATCTGCAACATGAGTCTTCTATACTTGCGAATGTATTCGGACAACGGGCCTTCTTGTTTCAAGCCCCTCCACTCGTCCCTGAGTTTGAAGGATTCATTTTGAGGAATAAAATACTCCTCAAATGCCGCCTTGAACTCCTTCCATGACTTAAATTCCTCCCGAGCGGACTCCACCAAGAACCAAGCATCGGCATCGTCGGCAAGGAAGGAAGCGACTATCTTGACCCAATGCCGCTTGCCCACTCTTTGAAGATCGAGGTATTGCTCCATGTCTCGAAGCCATTTGGAGACTGCGAGAGAGTTGCGTTTACCCCGGAACTTCTCGGGTGGACACGGTTTGAATCTCCCATAGGAGTCTGAGTCGCTTCCATCGTCAGAGGAGGAGACGGGTCGGCGTCTTCGGGTCTGTGGCCGACGGCCCTGCCTAGACGTTCTTCCCGAGGTTTCTACCTCCTGTAACTCAGGTTGCTTCCCCTTATCTTGGTCCTCGTTTGGTTCGACTGGCACTTTTAGAAGCTGCGCTAAACTAGCAATGGTGGACTCAAGACGGTCCATGCTGAGTGTCCTGAGCCATCATCCATTCCATCGCTAGCGGTTCCTCTTTATCTCTTTCCAACGTCCCAAAATCATAATTTCGGGTGGGAGGCGGGGTTTGTTGACGCCTCCCCTTATTCCTCCGTTTTTCCCTTCCTGTTTCTTTGTGGCCGCCACCGCGTGGCTCCACGTCGCTGAAAAAGATGTCGTTGCCTTCACCCTCCATCGCGGTGTACTAAGTAGAACGTTAAGACTCGGTCCCCGAGCACTGGTGTGACAACCGGTCCGTTCTCTCTTCCAAGGCCGCTTGGGTCGAGCGAGGCTCTGATACCAACTGTGATAAAACGAAAGCAAGCACCCCGGGCTCGCTCGGCGACTCGCACCGGCCCGTTGGTAGGGTGACTTACTTGAGTGTTTTGTTCGCTTACTTGAAAGCGGAAGATCACCGTTTGAATGAGAAACCAACTTGCATTGAAAGAGAACGCTTACAAAAGAGACGGCCTAAGCCGGCCCGCGTTGAACGTCGCGGGCGAACGTTTACAGTGAGCCGGCCCGCATTAAGCGTCGCGGGCAAAGGCGTTACAACGGCCCCTCGATGGCACGACGGCGCTTTCGAGAGGTGCGTACGGAGGGGACTAGCACGAAGGCTACCGCACGTTGATCGCAGAGATCGCTTGGTTCACTTTGGTCACTTGGGTCGGAGGCTCACCATGTCCCCTTATAGTTGCGCATAATTTGGCGCCGGTCGGCAAACCATACAAGCACCAAAAAGGCCTAGATAGAAATACAAGGGAGGGGGGGGGCTCTTGCCCACGGGTTGTCACACCACATCTCACGTAGTTTGATGCCTTCGAGGAGCATTGAGAAGTGTAGATGCCTTTGCCATAGCGCTGGTATCGTCCAGTTCTGCATTTGCTTCTCATAAAGCCATTCTCAATGATGCGACAGAGGCTGCAAGCATCATCTGTGCATAGAGAATGTGCTTGGAGTAGGTTCTCGTCTACCGTGCCCCATGTTCTACTTGGAAGCAAAGGACGCCCAAGTTGGCATTTTACTGCAGTGCCGTGATAGCGTCGAAGCTCGTTTCCGTCTCTGCTAATGGTGTTCTTCAGATCTGGATCTTCCTTCATTTCCTTTACCATCGCTGTGACTGACATCTGCCTCTTGAGTTCCTTTCGATAGTTTTCATCACCATGTCGTCTCCATCCGGGATTGTACACCTTGAAGATGCGGTGAACCTCGTAAAGATGTACTTGTGGCTTCTTCCATGCGGTTCTAAAACGTGCCTCCACCTCGTCCCATTTCCCACAGTCATGCTCTCGCCGTTTTAGTTCGATCACTGTATATATTGAAGACTATGTTAAACGCTCAAAAAAGAAACCTGGAAATGGCATATACACACGGAAATGCAAATGACAGCGTAGACAACGGAAATGCAAATGACAGCAACGACCATGAAGTAATATATTGAACACAATTGTAGGGCATTCACAAAAGCACGAAAACTCCATAAGATCTATCTTACGTGGGTGATTCTTCACGAAGTGTTGCTCAAGGTCCTTCGCCGAGGCAAACCTGGACTCGCATAGTGAACACTTGCGTTCAAACGTGCCCTTGTTCGGCTTCGGCGTTGCGGACACTCTCACGTGGTCGGCGCAGTCCCATTGATGCTGATGCAGAGCATCCATCTCCTTGAATGGTCTACCACAATCGTTGCAGGCAACGTACTTGATGTCTAGCCTCTCCTCGTTCGTAAGAGTTTCGGATACTGTTTGGGGGCTAGAACAAGAGGAATCGGTCGTCAGATGGGAGGATCTGAGGTGCTGTTTAAGACCATCACTCGAGCGGAAGAACCGTGGACAGAAATCACAGGCATGGTGTTCTGGAGTAGCAGATGGCTGCGTATACCTAGAAGGAGAATACAGGTCGCCGTGCTGCAAGTTCAGGGCCATGAGAGAGAGTGAGACACACGCCGTTCGATGAGGAGTAAAGCTAGAGATAGAGGAACTTTGAAGGTCGCTCACAGAAGAATAAGGAGCATTTGAGACTGAGCGGAGGCCCTGTTTCTGCATAGTCGGACGCCAATCATAACTTTCCACGTTGCAGAGATTATTCACAGAAGGCGGAAGCCTCAGGATATCGCATTGCCACCTCACGGTACATTTTCTGTTCCAGAGTTCCGACACCCCCTTCCGCCCCAAAGCATTCTGGCTTGTCATATCAGATTTCCAGTGCATTTTTTATGCTCCTATTCTGCATTCTGATTTCTATGTGAAGTCTCAAGCCGCTTGGTTGGGTGGTTGGGCTTTTTGCCTCTTGAGGAGGAGGCGAGGGTTCAACCCCCACCGGCAGCATGTAAGGGACATATTATCATGGAAACCTTGTATCTTGTGGTTGATGTGCCACCGTTTGTCTTGCTTGGCGGTAGTTGTGACCGCAGTCTAATCCAGCTATGTAAATCCCTGTTCTTGTGGGATAAGGGGGGTCCCATGGGTACTATGCCCTTCTTTGTACAGTTGCAATTTCAAAGTTAAAGCTTGGAAGAGTAGGCCTCGGTTGAACCTCAATTTAAAAAAAAACAAAAATCTATGTGAATGACAATCCGGAGCCCTAGTGAATTCTCGCATTTTCCGCCTCGAACAACATGGAATTTGCTTGATGTTCTGCAGCTGCCAGCCCCTGTCTGAAACCACCCTAAACATCCCCCGTTCCGAACAAATATGATAACCTGGGACATAGAGGGGTCTCATGATTAACCTTGTTTGTGAGATACAGGGTCTAAACCTTGTTTGTGAGATACACGGTCTAAACTTGCCCAAAAGCGAGATACACGGGTCTCATGTATAACCCTGTTTGTGAGATATAGGGATAACCCTGTTTGTGAGATACAGGGGTCTCATGTTTAAGCATCTTTGTGAGATAGAGGGGTCTCATTGTACTAAACTTGCCTTCATTTGATTAGACATACAGGGGTCTCATGTTTAACCCTGTTTGTGAGATACAGGGTCTCATGTTTAACCTAGGGTCTCATGGTACTAAACTTGCCTTCATTTGTATATTCAATTAAATCAAGTTAGATCAGACATTTGAGAGACCTTTCTATTATACGAAAACAATCACACAATGTAGTATATTTCATATGGGAAACCCTACTCTTCCAATTAACTTTATATTTCAAAGAACTACTCACACACTCCAAAAATCTCTTTTGTTTTCTACTTTAGAAGGGAAAATCATCTCGAGGCTGGACCATCCAACTAGAGTCCAAAGCATTAAGCAACAAACCACCCACTCCCAACATCACTTTATGATTTCTTCTTTTTTCTTTTTTAAGGAGGGACTTTTGCCGAGACGTAATCTTCTTTTTTTTTTATCATTGAAAGATTAATTGTACAACTAAACAAGCATAGTGATCATGGGACTTCTCATATCTCACAAAGCAAGAGTTAGATTCTTCGAAGGTGATATCTGGAAAGGATTGTACAAAGACAATTGATTTAAGTGATTTAAATCTATTCGAAAACAATACACTAGCCTAAGATCCACAATTGTCCTGCCATAAGAAAAGGTTGAGCGCTCACCCTCGTCTCAAAAGGTGAAAGACCCAACCAGTTAGCCTAATGCGTGAGAAAACTATGATTTCTTTTATTTTGTAAACCATATATTACTTTTATTAAGGTAACGTTTTGATCTTATCAAGCATCCTAAAACTTTTGTCGATCAACCTTTGAGGATATGAAACCTTAAATGAATCCACCTATACAACAATTAATTAAAACGAGGTACATAAAGTGGGTTCACATAAATGCACAAAGAAATCGAAATCTGTCCTTAAAGAAGAACAGGCTTTTCAGGTATCAAAGACAGTGTTGCTTGCGACTAACCTCTCGTTGCAAAGGAAGAGGCTCATGTAAAAGATGCCCGGGAAATCCTTCACATCCACAAGAAAATGGAAATAGACATCACATTGACGTCCGGATGCAAAACACAACCGGTACAAACACACACAAAACAGAGGTAAAGCTCTTGTTTTCATGAAAGGTTGATGTCCAGATGGAAGCCGACAATCGCTATAAAAGCAAAAGCAGATGTTGAACTCTAGTTTAAAGCATTTTTACATTGCATGAAAGCGTGCTTCCACATGTGTATAGCATGTTCTTCCACATATTTTTTATATGAGGAAAGCGAAAAGGTTATGTTACTTGTTCTCAGACCACTACAAGAGATGCCTCAAGAACATTGTCACATCAAAAAACACACCACTAGGATGTTTTTTTACTTTCTCAGCAAAGCAACTACGTAATCCATCTATCATATCTCGTCAATTATGTATTTCGACACATAATTTTCACTCTCTTCCACTTACCTTGGAAATCTAAAGGGCGCCTTGCGTTAAGAGATTATGTGTTTCATTTGAAATTTTCTATTGACGTGGTGTGTGTCTGACCGTATGCATGCGTGACAAGGGACCGCAAGTGTTTCTTGCGAGTGCATATGTGATACTTGTGAGAGAAAAAGAAAAGGCAAGAGGTAGAGAAATAACAAGAGGATTGTTTGTAGTTTATTTGAAATGTCCTATTGAAGTTGTATGTGTGTATGCACGCATGATAAATGAACAGAAGTGCTTGTTGCAAGTGTATGATAATATAATGAAGATAAAAAATGAAAAGGCAAGAGATAAATTAGCGAGAAAGATAAGAATGAAAATGACATTGAATCGAAACAATATATTTGAGGGATGTGTGTGTGTGTGTGAGAGAGAGAGAATTAAATATAGAAAGATCAGAAAACAACGCTGTGATGTACAGACAAGTAAAAAAAATAGAGAGAGTAAAGATGGACTTTAAGGTTTAAAATGTAAGAAATAGAGTTGAGAGATGAGGAGAGAGAGAAAGAAAATGTATTGAAACAAAAACCTTCAAGACAAGGTGTTGTTAATAACATAAGGATCATGGACAATAGTAACACAAGCTCAAATATGACATTGAAGGTTCAAAGATTTCTTACGTTTTGTAAGAAGCTCAAATATGACATTGTTATTAATACAAGCTCAAATATGGCATTGGAGGTTCAAAGATTTCTTAAGTTTTCTAAGATTCATGACAATTAGGATCTTATTTAAACTAGAAATGGTGTGGCGCATTTCTTTACATTATAACAAAATTGATATTTATTTGTATATATTTTTGTCATCATTCAGTGATTTCCACATTTAAATACAAGTCGTTATGAAAGCATTGAAAAATATACCTACATCCGTATATGCATTTAAAGGCACATCATGAACATGCACTCCCATCGGTACATTAATCGATATGCACATCCATAAACACATCAACACCATTGTTATGTAAAGAATGAATCTGCGTTGAAACAGACTTGAATGAGGTCCTTCCCTCGAAGATCTCCATAAACTGTGGAGATGGTAAGATTTGGGTACAGGAGATTACCTACAAGAATTTTCCCAATGCGTGCTTCCATTGTGGGCACCAAGGTCATAGGATCAAGGATTGCCCTTAGAAGCAAAGTACCAATAAAAACAAGCTTAAACCAAATGGGACCCTGGATCCTTTCCCTCAAGTTGACACTCGGGGTCACCCCCCTCCGATGGAGGAAGATCACGTTATAAAGCCCACGAGATAAAATTCTAGAAGCAATAATCACGTCTCCATTTGAGAGATCATAAGATTTTCCATAATCTATCACGTTATAAAGCCCAGGAGATAAAATTCTAGAAGCAATAATCACGTCTCCATTTGAGAGATCATGAACTATACACCTCTCATCAATAAATTTCACAACCAAGCCAATCTTAGATAAAGTCAAAATTGATAACAGATTCTTCTTGATCCCTAGCACAAATAGAGCATCTGACAAAGTGAAAGAACTATCATCAATAGTAGTCAGAATGATCTTACTGACTCGCATAATAGGATAAGAGGAGTTGTTTGCGCATGTAATAGTATTCCTTATAGGGCCAGGCTCAAGTGAAGAGAAGAAATTGTGTTGCGAGGTAATATGTTTGGTCGCCCCACTATCAAAGTACCAAACATCTAAGTCTACTACCTCTTTAGCAGCTAGTTTTGAACTGCTCTTAATGACATGATCATTTGCTTTATAGTATTTGCAAAACAATTTCTATTTTCTTGATTTCTTCTCTTCTTTGTCTTCCTTCTTTGATTGTGTATAATTAGTAGATTTTTGCTTACTAGCAAAACAGCTCTATTTTCTTTTTCCCTTCTAACTATCTAGGAAAGCTTGATCTGCAACACACATAATAGAACTATTCTGCCTGGACTTATCTTCCTGCAATAGGAAAGAAACTAACTCTTCAAGTGTTAAGGCATTCGGATTGCCTTTCATCATCAACCAAAGAGTAGAAGCAAGACTCTAATATGAGTCAGGAAGACCATTCAGAACAGTATGCACAAGTGAACTATCAGGAAGGACTTCATGAGCAAAAATCAATTGTTTCTTCAAATCCTTAATCTTTGTCAAAAAAATGTCCATAGAATCACCTTCATTCATATGCTCACTCTCCAACTGTTTTCGAAGGTAACCAATGCCAGCCTCATTCCTAGCCTGGTACAATGTGGTAAGTGTATCCCAAGCATCCTTAGTTGTTCTATAAGAGCGAATGTGAGGAATAATGGCACGTTTAATAGACAAAGCTATCAATGCATGTGCCTGAGCATCTCTGCCATCCCAAAAATTTTTCTCTATAGTAGGTGCAACAGAAACAGTAGCAGGAGCACGAATTTGCAGAATATCAGCATCTTCAACACCATTTGCTGATATTAGCTTCAGTACCTATATTCGTAGGTGTAAGAGGATGTCTTTCCACACCTTGCACAATATTCCATAGTCCTTTTGTGACCAATACATGACACAACATATAAGCCCACAATGGATAATTGGTACCATCCCAATTATCCTCAATAGCCAACATATGGAATACATCATTGCTTTTAGCCATGGCCATTAACTAAAATACCTAGATGTAGAAAAATGATTGTATCTGAAACTGTTGAACAGAATTACCCAAACAAGTTCTCCTAGACTTGTAGTGAACTTTGAGACACTTATAGTCGTGAAACAAACTAGTATACATTTTTGGCATGAAAAGAAAAAATAGCCTATACAAGCACTGCGATAGTGCATTTGGAGGCTGAAACGAGCTCAAATCGTGATTTTAACAACATAGCGCAAAGAAGTTTTATCTTTGAAACACATTGAGTATGCTCACCAAATTTTGTGCGATTCCGAGATTGCGATAAGAGAGGTGTAGACAATGCCCTAGATGAAGTAGCAACCTGCTGTGATACCAATTTTTGGAGTTAGATAAAGCATGGGAACAACATGAGGAAGAAGAAGAAGCTTGAAGCATGACACACAATACAGAATGTATTACCACTAGAATGTACAAAAGATAAGAAAACATGTTAGGGCTATGGGCTTATATACAAGCTAGGGGAAAAAACCTCCTAAATAGGGAAAAAAATGCCCTAGTGGTCCTAGTGTTTTGGCACGTGGACAAATGCTTCACTATCAAATACTCGAAAGTAATGCACAATAGATTTTCTTCCTTCCATAGTATGCTTCAAATGGTGTCTTGTTGTGTAATGCACTAGTGAAGCCTCGATTAAGTATGTGAACAATAGTATACACTGCTTTTACCCAAAACTTGTAGGGTAAACCTTTGTTATGAAGAATAGTTCTCACCATTTCCACCACACTTAAAATTTTCCTCCCAGCTTATCCATTCTGGGATGGAGTATGAGGTTAGGTAACTTGTCTTTTTATCCCTTTTTCTTTTGAGGGCTATCAAAATTGTGATTTATGAATTCACTCACCTCCATCTGATCAGATGGTCTTAACAGACTTGGAAGCTTCATTCTCTACTTGGGTTATCCATTCACAAAACTTACTGAAAGCATCTACCTTTGATTTCAAGAAATACACCCAAATATAGCGAGAGTGGTCATCTACTAAAAGATAGAAGTAGAATGATCCATTGAGAGATGGGGTGTTCATGGGTCCATAAAGGTCCATGCGGATAAGGGCTAAAGGGTTCCTAGCTCTTGTTGATGCTTCCTTTGGAATGAGAGCCCTATGTTGCTTGTCTTCAGTGCAAGCCTAGTAAACATCATTGAGCTGCCCAAGCTTGGGCAATCCTTTCACTATTTATGATGAAGAAATTCTTGCTAAATAGGAGTTGTGGCCATATCTTTGGTGCCACAAACTAGATAGTCCTTCCTTGGATAGAAAACAAGATAATTTATACAAGCCCTTCTCTTCAATGCCTTGGGCGATTATGTCTTTCATATGAGGGTCAATGACTTTGACAGAGGTGTTACCAAACAACACCTCTTTGTTATGATCAATATTTTCTTTTAGTAACAACAAGTTCATACATAAATTGGGAACAAATAATACATTTGAAAGTGATTTGCATTCCCCTTGAGTGTTAGTGATATGTACTTTGCCTTTCCCTTCAATAGGTAGACTTTTCTTATTTCCAAGGTACACTTCACCTGTGTGCTCTTCAAGTCATGAAAAGGATCTTTATCTTTACACATGTGTGAGGTCACTCCACTATCAAAGATCCATCCGTGAGGGGAGCTAGATGTAACTAGAGCATTTGCCTCAGTATAGATAAAGAGATCTTCGCTAGAGCAATGTGATTTGTGTTGTGAAGGTTTGGATGAGATCCCAGAACTAGAAGCCTTCGAGGTCTATCTCTTCTTATAACATAATTTCTCTAAACGACTTGTTTTTCCATAGAAGTTACAACTATAATTCTTGGAGGAAGTAATCGATCCTAGCCTAGGTCCATTGCTTGTATGATGAATAGTAGTTTTTTGTTTTTTAAAAGGCCCTTTGGACTTCATTGTACTCTCTTGGGAGGAGGTTGACTTAGCCTCTGAGTCATGAAGAAGCAAAAGGTGATGGACTTCTTCCCAAGTTAGAACTTGCCCTCGATTGTATAAGGTTGTTACAAAGGTCTCATATCACCTAGGTAGTTTGTTAAATAGCATGATGGCCATATCTTTACTAGAAATTTGTCGGCGATAAAGTCTAAATTGCATTGATAGTCTTCAAAATGAGCTATGACTTTTGTAATTATATCTTGCGACCGAATAGTTAGATTATAGAATTCTGCTTCTAAAGCATAGATCCTCGAGGGTTTTTTATCTTCATATAAGTTCACGTTACCATTTGATGGTTTTATATTTCCAATCTCTTCCATAAACTACCTTGTATCATTTTTTGTTTATACTTCATGCTTTATATTGGGGTCTTCCAAACTTGTGAGCAGTGCTTCATTCCTTACTACATGATTTTGACATCAAGATTCAATATAGAAAACATGTTGATCTAATTTATCCTCTTTAATGGGCATATTCATGACTAGAGTGATTCATCCTCTAACTAATGATTAGCATAACTGTCGTAGTTTTGTCTTCCTTTGCAAACTATGTTGATAGCTATTGTTAAAGTTTTTAATACCATTGTCGCCAAAGATGCTATTGTATCTACTTCTAGGAGCTCCATATCCTCCTTTGGTATATCCTCTTTCTCTCTAGTTCCTTAGTTTCTTGAAACAATATTGAGTGATATGATATGTAAGTACACATATATGACAAGGTGAGAAGAATTTATCGCCCTACTTGCAAAGTTAGCTTGGGAGGTACATTCTTCTTCATGAGAATTCTTCCCTTTTCCTTCAGCATCTTTACTTCTACTTTTATTAATGTATAGGGCAAAGGATATACTTCCTTTTTGTGCCTCTTCATTCTTCATAATTTTGGCTTCATATATGAAGATTTTTCTCATGCATGTGTTGAAATCAGGTACTTGAATGTCCATATCTAAGTACATGGTAGTAGTGAATGCTTGCCACTTACGTCTTATTTGATTCCATTGATGAATTCGCTCTCTAGTTTCTCTTCATCTATGATCTCTCCAAAGCTTCCTAATTAGTAAGCTATGTCCTTATCGTGGTGAAAGCATTCAATGGCACTACTTGGATTGTTTTTTAAGAGAGGTGAATTCCATCCATATTGCATTTTTCCTAGCCTTAGTGCTTGCAGAGAAGAATGCTTCAAGTGCATTCCAAGTTTCTTGTCAATTGTTATAGCCCCTAATGTGTTTATGTAAGAAATAGAATCTAAATTTTAAGATATATGACCTTGTCAAAACATATTTTTATAGACCATGTATTCACCTTTATTTCTCTTCTTTATTTGGTTTTTCTTTGTTCCTTGCATAGGCATCAATTCATTCCTAGAGATGTATCCAAAATTTTTTCTTCCTGGTAGATATGCTTCCATCTTTAGAGATCATGTTGAGTGTAGCTATAGCCTATAACCCTTCTAATTTTGGTCATACCCAATGAATATACACATTTCAGCTTTAAGGTCAAGCTTCCCTCTAATCTATGAGGGAATGTGTGTCATTCCATCCAAGGACTTGGATGCGAGCTTGTTTACTAGATAAGTGACTATTGAAACAACCTCTACCCATAGGTAATTAGGGAGCTTCTTCTCATGCACCATTGACCTTGCAGCTTCAAGGATCAACTTGTTCCTTCTCTTTGCCACTCCATTTAGTTTATGAGTATATCTTGTTGTGACTTCCCTCTTTATTCCTTTGTGTTGTAAGAATGAATCAAATTCATGTGAAAAATACTCACCACCTCCATCAGACCTGATCCTCTTGAAGCTTCTACCTATTTGGTTTTCAACTAATGCCAAGTACTTTTTAAAACATGTAAATACTTCATACTTATGCTTCATGAAATAAAGGATTTTTTATCTACAATAATCATCTATAAATGAAACATAGTACCTTGAACCTAAGATTGATGGATCTTTTCTAGGACCCCACACATCAGTGTGTGCAGGCTCCAAGTATTCTTCATACATGTACCCTTTTCTGTTGCATGGTTGCCTGTGAGCTTTACCAAATTGGCATGCTCCACATTTGTATATCTTGTGTTTCTTGGACACATTGGGGATGCCAAGCACACTTTGATCCCTGCATATTTGGTTTAGTGTTTTCTCTCCTATGTGTCCTAGCCTTTTGTGCCATATCTCTAGCTCATATAGGGTTTTATCCTTGTAAATGAAGTGTGGTATGTTTCTGGTGTCTTCAATCTCAAATGTAAATAATCTACCAGATTTCTCACCTTTAGCAATCCTTTTGAAGCCTTGTTGAGGGTCTTCCACACATGCTCCATGCCTAGTGAATCTGACGTGTAGGACTTTCTCAACAGTCTATCCAACATTAATTAGGTTTTTGGTTATAGTTGGCACATGCAAAACCTTACTTAAGAGGTTCATGTTACCATCAAGAGTCATGACATTTCCAATTTGCTTGATTGAGTGTTTAGTGTCATCACCTGTCTCTACTTCATGCTTCCCTTTGGGTTCTTCAAGATCAGAAAATAAAGCTACATTTCCAGCCACATGATTGAAACAACTTGAGTCAATATAGAAAAGATGCTCATCATCTTTACCGTACTTGGATTTCATGTTCATGATGAGTAGAGAATCCTCTTGGTCTTCTGTGTAGTTATTATAATCTCTTCTTCCTCTGAAACCTCCTTGATAATTGTTGTTGTTGTAGCCTTGACTGTAGTTGCTTCCTCCATTGTTGTACCTGCCTCTGGATTATCTATAGATACCTCTATGGAAGCCTCTTCCCCTTTGGTTCCTTGTGTTCTTGAAGCATTCTTCTGTGGTGTGGTTTGTAAGGCCAAAAATATTGTAAGGTGGATTGTTGTAGGATCTTCCCCTGCCTTGCTTTCCTCCTCTGCCATTTCCTCTAGCACCTCTTCCTTTACTTGTGTAGTTAGCTTGAGAAGTACTAGCCTCTTCTTCATTCTTCTTGATTTTACCTTTATCCTTACTCCTATTCTTATCTTTATAAAGGTCAGAAGAATTGGTTACCTTTAGAGTTCTCACTATTCGTGTTGAGCTTTGACTCATGGGTGAAGAGTTGTCCCATCCAGGTGTTGAGGTCAGGTATTTGCATTTCCATGTAGAGGTCCATTGTTGTGGTGAATGACTCCCACTTATCATCAAATTTGATGCCATTAATGATCTGCCTTACTATGTGTTCTTCTTCTATCTCCTCGCCAATGCTTGCAAGTGGTCAGCCACATCTTTTATCTTGGTTACATAATCAGCCACTCCTTGCTTTGGTTGCTTCTTTAGAGTTGTAAACTCCATCCATAGCTGATTCTTCCTAGCTCTTGTATTTGATGAGAAAAATGATGAGAGTACTTCCCAAGTCTCTTGCGAGTTCTTGCAATTCCTAATCTGAGGCAATAAGAAATCATATATTGAGTTTAGTATATAGGACCCAGCAAGAGCATCCTTTGCACACCATTGCCTCGGAATATTGGCATCTCTTCATCCCTTGAGATGTATCCATATAGACTTCTCCCTTGAAGGTAGGATGGCATCCTTAGTGACCATGCTGAGTAGTTGGTCGTGTCCAATTTGTCAATGAAGGATGGAAATCCATCTCCCATCTTGCTTCTTGTTGCTCTGATACCACTATTGGATGAGATGGTGGAAAGTCTTCAGAGATGAAGTGGTGTTGCTTGAACCTGCTTCACACTTGCCAAAATAATTTTTGGAGAGTGTAGTGGACCTCTTTAGCTGGCTAATGATCATAAATAATCATATATGATGTTAGGTACATCATCCACTAATCAAAGGATTAAAACAGATAGGTAGGAACTGATCCAAAAGACTTGCAATTAGCTCAATTCCTTTTGGGGAAATATAATTATCTTAGATAGGTACCAATTATAAGTAATTTCATAAAAAATATGGATTACATACTAAGAATGATGTTTAGCAAATCACAAAACATTCTCGACATTTTCGTGGTGCATCAATCAATAGATGAGAGAGCAATGTCATGCTAATATCTCATGATTGAGATGACTAATGACAATGAGATTTTGTAACCATATAGCAGATAGTATAATGAACATATCATGCTTTAAATCATTACAAATGATCAATCATGCACTGAGAACAAGCTCGGAGAAGATCACTGTTCTGATGTCGTCATGACAGAGAAGTGAAAACAAGATATGATAAAATGTATGTACTGAAACATGTGCAAATACAATGTCATTGGCAATGATCAATTGCATAATGTAAGAAGTGTGAGAGAGCTATAGAATGAGCTCTTCAAAATCACAATATGCCTTCTCTAATGATCTCATGGAATTGAGATAGCACATGGATGTTTTGATCCTCCTTTTAAAGTTGAGTTTGGAGCCAAACTTTTGAATTCAAATTCAAAAGTCTACCTAAAAGTGAATCCTAAAGTATAGGATATATTTTCTCATTAATCAACCACCAAATACTTTGAGATTTGATGCTTCCTAACTTCCTCATGGTTGTAAAACACTTTTACAAAGGTAAATGTGAGATACTTTTACAAGAGGTTGATCATATAGAGTCCCATAAGAGTTATGCTAATTAACCAAGTATGTGGGATTGGTTTCAATTGCACCAACATGGAGTTCTTGTCTTTCTTGGGGGGATGAGACATCGTAGAACACCCCTAACAGCCAAGGCCTATGAGAGGGCAAGCCCAAGGCGTGTGCAAGAAAACATACACAGAGAGCCAAGGTGATTGCACAAGAAAGCGTTTTTAGATTACTTTCAAACCTGATTACAAGGGATGGCAACTAGAGCTTGGCTTAAGGGGAAGCGGCATCTAGGTACACTACTATCCTTCATAGTTGCACACAATTCGACACCACAAGGTAAACCTCCTAGGCATTGGAGAGTCTTCGATAGAAATACAGGGGTTGTCATTAGGGGGGGGGGGGGGGGGGGGGTCCAACCTCTACATGTTGTGCTTTCAAGACATCCCTCACGACTTAATGTCATGGGTAGATAACCAGCCCCATCATGGATCTATAAGCCTTTGGGCCTTGTCTGAACTTAGGGACATCCCTAGCCACTTCTTATCCTTACCGGGCATTCATATCCTCTTTCCTAATAGATGCTAAGCACTTGACCCCTGCTTGTGTGGGATTCTTCGAACTCCCGCAAAAAAGAACTTCAGAATCTCTCCCTCTCCCGCCATTTCCCATCATAAGTATCCTTAGTAGTAATGGAGTAAGGTATATGACATGCGCTCATAATAAAAGGTAGCTGCTAAAAGCTACGAATCTCGTAGCGCATACAATAACATAGAATTGGCAATGGACTTAATGTGCTTGAAAATATAGAGCTTGCAAACCAACCCCCCCCCCCCCCCCCCCCCCGCCCCAAAGGAAAAAAAAAATCACCCCACGATCGTGTATGTTTTCTCATTATATATAGATTCCAGGATTAACTTCAGCCATCTATTTCTATTGATACTCTAGGTAAGGAATTTCTCACCATCTTTTTCGGCCAAAACGTGTTCTTACCGTCCAGTTGCTGTTAGTGGCTAAAGAGCAGAGTAGAATTGTCATCGTTGAGGAAGCTGGAGTCTCTAGCCCAATCAGAAGCGATTATGAACAATACAACAAAGAGGGGAACGTTTCTTGTTGATTCTCTGGATCAATGTGAATGGAGAAGCTCCATTGCCGTTTCAGTGTAATTCAAAGCCTCTCAAAAAGATTTGAAATATTATTCGCTGATTAAACAGATCAGAACAAGCCTTTCCCTTTCACTTTGTATCTGATTCTTCCCCATACATCAGTCTTTGCATATCTCTCTCTTTCTCTCTCTCTCTCTCTCTCTCTCTCTCTCTCTCTCTGTGTTCCTCTGTGTTTTCCTTTGCTGCTTTTATCGAAAAAGGCCTGAACATTATCATAGGAAACTTTACTTTTAGTTGCAGGTACTCGCGTGCTACCATCAACCAGCTCATAAAATTGATTACTGTAAATGTTTTGTACAGAAGCGTTTATCAGCATGTGTGAAAGCGGATGCGATCACAATTCATAAAGCGGATTCTTTACGACTCTGTTTGAAAAGAAAAACAAAAGCACACTAATCAAAATTTGTGTTACAGTGTCTCGTTCACAAGCCTTTATCAGATTTTAGGTAGTGAAAAAAAAAGCACACTAATCAAAATTTGTGTTACAGTGTCTTGTTCACAAGCCTTTGTCAGATTTTAGGTATCAGATGCCTATGAGGTATCATTCATAGAATGGTATTCCTCGGAGAAGTTTTCCTTCAGTTATAATTCAAAATGTGGATTATTTAAAACTCTGGTTGAAAAACAAGCACATAAATCAAAATTCAGAGTATGGACTGCGAAACGACATGCGATGGTTAGAGTTTCAGTTCGTACATGAAATAATCAGCCTGCATTGGCCTACTATTTGAACAACTTTCTTCTCTTGACATAACAAGGAACTCTCTCTCTATCTCTCTCTCTCTTTCTTTCTCTCTCTCTCTCTCTATCTCTCTCTCTCTCTAGATTTTCATAGCTTTGTGATTGATGCTTTTATAATCTTGTAGTCAAGAGAATATGGAGATCATAGCATAAGATTCGTTTTCAATCAGTACTTCGTGAATGTCACCTTCAATCAGATTCTAAAGCTTATTAAAGCTTCGGGGCTTCTCACACAAACATCTATAAGCATGCGTGGAGTCAAGAACATAGAGTTTCCGAAGAATAATTATTCAGAAAGTGCATTCTTTACACTATTGTAGAGAGAGCCTAGTTGGCTTCTTTCGTTTGACTAATTATATGCAATGGTGTCAGTGATTCACTACGAAGGTTTACATATTAGTACTTGTAGTTTTTCAGTTTTTGACACTATTCGGATGCTCACTTTGCAAAGGAAACTCTAGGAAAATGTTCTAGATCTTTTTTGTCAAGTAGATAGTGGTCCATTTACTCTTTGATACGCTTATTCTTGAGAGCACATATATTCTCACATAATCCTTTTGGTTGGTCATTAATACTCATAAATCCAGTTTTTTGGGGAGACTCTATTGATGTTTTCCCATAGTCTCACACTTGATCATCCTTTTTTGAGCCTTAATGGTGTTTGGAATCTTCTACCTTTATTATCATTCTAGTCAATTCTCTATCATCATGGCATTAGAGATCTTAGGCAAACTTGGTGGATGAGGGTGTAGAGCTTGTGTTCCAAAGAGAAGCTATAATTTGGAGGGCAAAGACCATTTTATGTTATGAAAATATGATGGCATAGACTTTGCTCTATGGAGAATCAAATTGAAGATGTGCTTATTAAGAGGAGGACACGAAAGCTAGTAAATGAAATCTCAAAGAAGCCTACTAACATGGATGAGGATGATTGGAATGAGTTGGATGAAATGGCTAGGTGTACCTTTTGATTGTACCTATAAAATATTTTTTACCTTATAGTATTTAGCTCTCAAAGTGTAGAGGAGCTTTGGAAGAAGTTATGCAATACATATGAAAAAGAAACGTCATCAAAGAAAGTGTGTGTACTTGATGAGAAAACTAAATGACCTTTCTACGAACGACATTATACATCTGCTGGATGTTAAGGGTATCAATTTGTGCAAGAAGACCTTTTTGGAACAAATTAGACTATTTTTGGAGTTACGTCACTCTCGAAAACTCAAAACCAGCAAGTCTGAAGTGAACAATGGCACCAACTATGAAGAAATGTGATTATTGATTTTGGAGGCATCCCAACCGATCTGAATCAGTGTCCGCCCAGATACTATTACAGGACTATGAGTATTTTGAATATGTATGAGCATTAATAAGTGAAGCATTAACTTTAGCCGACATCTTTGCCGCCAACTTAAGTTCACCATCTCTAACGCCTTTCTTGTGGTGCAAATCCCAGATCTCAATACAATTCCCTCGTGTGAATGGAGATACATGAAAATCAAAGCTATCAAGATATAGCATGGTGAAGCAAGATGCTAGTAGTACATAAGAATCCTTGTAAGAAGGCAATGATATACATACATAAAGGAAGATATATACTCATACACTCGGCATACTGTGTTAGGGGAGAGAAGGGGCATATAAGGATAGGGAAGCAAAAGGACACATATTGGGGACATGAGAGTGGTCCAAAGAGAGCATTGTTGTGGCTCTCAAGCAAAGTGTGAGGGAAAGGGGAGGACATATATGTACGTGTTACTAGGTAGCAAGGGAGAAATACACAATTGGTAGGATAGCCCTTCATATGAAATGCATCAAGAAACACACAAAAAGGATGCACATAGATATAGATATTTTTGGGCAAGAAAGAAATAGCAACACGCTATCAAAAGGGTTTCATCACTCTGATTGGCATTCAAAAAAATTAAAAATTACCTTCCAAAGTGGTTATCTCTAAACTCTCAGAAATATGTCTTATATGAGCTTTTGATTTGATTAAACTCTCACGTTAATACTTGTAGGTAGCAAAACAATGAAGATGTCCACTACTTAGGGATTTAATAGGGTATCCTTTCAATAACAAAGATAGGGACTAGAGGAGGAGCCACATGGAAAAACAGATGGTGGAGATTAACTTTTTGCGGCACCCAAGCATTTGCAGTGTCTACATAAAATATTGTCAATGTTCTTCGAGAAGCATACTCGTGCTTTTTTTGATGATGATACATCTGTGCTACAAGAATAAAGTGGCAACACTTAGAGGGGAGAGAGAGAGAGAGAGAGAGAGAGAGAGAGAGAGAGAGAGATGGATCGGGTACTGCTACTCCTCTGTTCACACACCCAAAATGATGCTGATCGATGAATCCATGTAGAAGGACACATGGAGGCAGAGAGATAGAGAGAGAGAAATAGAGAGAGAGAAATAGAGAGAGAGAGAGAGAGTCTAATCATTCACTTTCCTTCTGAGTGATTGAGCAGGTAGATCACAAAGAGAGAGAGAGAGAGAGAGAGAGAGAGAGAGAGAGAGAGAGAGATGATTCTTGGGTAGTTGTACACAATTCAAGATTGGTAACATAACAAAAAGATGCAGAGAGACTCACACAAAAGAGAAAGAGAGAGAGAGAGGGAGAGAGAGAAAGAGAGAGAGAGAGAGAGAGAGAGAGAGAGAGAGAGAGAGAGAGAGATGAACAACCTTAGTTTTCCCATGCTCCCTGGCAAACAAAGTTACTCAATTGATTCTAGACCACAAAACTTGTTGCTACCTTCATTGGCTATCACAGAGTCCAAAGTTGATTTCTATTGAAGGATGCACCATATCCTCTATACATAGATTCATACAAGATTTCAGTCTGAGTAATTTTTGAAGAGGAAAATTGCATGCCTCCTGAGCATATACAACCTCTTAATGTTTTGTATTGTGTGCTTGAACTGCATGGTATGGCATCGTTATGACATGCTATGTCATCTCATGTGCCATGATTCACAAAAAAAGCAGTCGTGAGGGTGCACAATCTTCTGAGAGCTACAGATTGAAGAACAATGAAGTTAAAAATAGAGATAGATCGAGAGAGAGAGAGAGAGATAGGCTTCGAGAGTGATCGAGAGAGAGAGAGAGAGAGAGGGTTTGTTTGAGTTTAATGTATCCATGCATGTGTGCATGACTGAGTATGTGCATATAAAGAATGCATGTATGTGTGAGAGTGTACATGCATATGGGAAAGTGTATTTATGAAAGTGTATGCATGCATGTGTGAGTGAATGTATGCATGCATGTGATAATGTGTTTGCATGCATGTATGAATGAGTGCATTCATGTAAGTGTGATTGAACATGCTTATACATAAATGTATGTATGCATGAAAAGTATGCATGCATGTTAGCATGCATGAGTGAGTACATGCATATAAATAATTCATGTATGTGTGAGAGTGTACATGCATATGTGAATGCATATACATGAAAGTGTATGCACGCATGTATGCAGTCATGTAAGACTATGTTTGTAGGCATGTATGAATGAGTACATGCATATAATTGTGATTGAACATGCTTATGCTTGAATGTATGTATGGATGAAGTGTACACATGCATGTGAGAGTGTGAATGCATGTTACCATGCATGAATGAGTACATGCATATAAAGAATGTGTGTATGTGTGTGATTGTATGCATGTTTAAGATATATATGAATGCATGTTTAAGTGAATGAATTTATGCATGTGTGATAGTGTTTCCATGTGCATGAATGCTTGGGGCAAAGGATGTATGAAGAAATTATATGAGAACTTAACTATCTCCAATGCATCTGCGAGCACTTCAGCAGCTAGATTAGATCCATTAGAGAAAGGGGCTCAGTTAGCTACAAGTCAAGGTGCCTATTCTATTGAGGCATTGGTAAGAGCTAGGGATGAAATCATGCATAAAAGTGCATGGCAATCTCTTATCGATCAATCCTCCATATATTCTCACATTGCCAATGTCAAAGAGAAATGGAGATGGGATGACATGCAAGACGAGATAGATGAGGGAGATAGAAGAGTGAAAATGAAAATCTAGGGAAAATGAAAAGAAAAATACAAATAATGAAAAGAAAGTGCAGTTCAAAGATACTACAACCCTAACTAATGAGGAAAAAAGAAATGCAATGAAATAAAATACTCCAAATGAGGAAGAAAAGAAAAATATATTAAAAAGGGAAACAAACCTTTAAATGAGAACAATCAAACAAATGAGAATGATAAAAAAGATGAAAAGAAACAAGGAGAGGAAAAAAGGAAAAAGAAAGTCAGAAAGACTCCGAGAAAAATTACGATCTCGAAACTTGAAATGGAAAATGATGCTAGAGAGATTCTAAATGATATATTATTAAAAATCCAAGTTACTATGTCCCTTGAGGAGGTGTTTTCTATTTCAAGACCCGATTTCAAGGATAGTTTTATAAGCAAGAGGAGGGTTTCCACTACCTCACGATGAGGACAAGCAAGATGTTGTTAAGGAAGCTCTCATGATGAATGAAGCTTTCACATTAAGTGATATCATTAATGATGAGGAGGAAGGTATTGCGAGAGGAAGTGTAAATAGAAGTTTTCTTGGTCCAATTCTTCATGATGATGAGATGACAAGGTGAAAGCCAATTCGATACGACTTTGTGGGCACGAGGAACTCCGAAAGTCAAAATTCAGATTGGTGATTTAGCTAAGGCCGTGATTGATTTAGGCTCATATATAAATGTAATATCAAAGAAATTCATCAATAAATTTAGATGGCCCATTGACAAAGATCATGGTTGGAGAATGAGAACAGGCAACAATGGATTATGAATTTTGCTAGGTGCATGTGCACATGTAATTATTATGATAGGAGGTGTCAAAGAAGATTTTCATTTCTTTGTGCAAGAGAATTGCTCATATAAAGTGATAATCGGACAATAATTCATAGTAGAGATGAGGATGGAAACGAATGCTATGAATGATGGGTCAGCATATGCAATGATTCTTTCGAAATCTTTAATGGATTCGTTGCAAGTAATGATAGTCTCTCCGATTCATTCAAGAAATAGAAAAAAGTTATGAAGAAATTCCATTGATTCTTGCAATCATGTGTGTGAAAATCTGCCACCTGGAAGAGAACTTGGGGCTACTATGACCAAAATTTTTGTTAGATTCCACTATTGAGAGACAATAGTGGAGAATGGATTGATGTCTCATATAAAGTGATACTGCTCATATAAAGTGATAGTTGGACAACCATATACTTGTACAATGGATTGATGTCTCTTTGTGTAAGATAACTGCTCATATAAAGTGATACTCGAACAACCATTTATAGCAGAGATGAGGATGGAAATGAACATGATGAATGATGGGTCATCATATGCAATGATTCTTTCTAAATGTGGAATGCACTCCTTGCAAGTAATGACATTCTCTCCCAATCATTCAAGAAATAAGAAAAAAACTATGAAGAAATTGCATTGACTGTTGCAATCATGTGTGTGAAAATCTGCCACCTATAAGAGAGCTTGGGGCCTACTATGAACAAAATTTCTGTTAGATTCCACTATTGAGCAAGAAAATAGTGGACAATGGATTGATGTCTTGCCTGATGATGTATATAACTTGGACAGCTTTCTAGTTTGCACCCCTACATCTAGTTTACACTTCATAAAAAAGGAAAAGCTTACAAATAAATTTAGAAAAGAAAATGGAAAATACTTCAAAAACCTGGGATTAGTTTCACTTGAAGAAAACATTAAGTGTAATTGATCTTACAAAAACTTCATCTTTAATGGAAGAGCTAGAAAATACTCTTCAAGAAGAATAAGAATCAAAATTTATCATTCTTGTCTCTATTAAGGAATATCAACAGATTGCTAACTTCTTAGTAGAACATGAAGTCAAGATTGATACTAAATGTAAAATAGTAGAAAAGAAGATTAAACCCGTAGCTCATCCATTACTCAAAGAGATTTAGGATATAATTAGGTGAGTTTCTGAGGATCCTATTCTTACATAACAATCTAAGATAGGACACACATTTACTGAGGAAACTATGAAATATATAAATTTTGGAGAAAAATTTCTTTCAGAACTTGAAAGAGATCAATTTAGAAAAATGATCATGCATCATGGGAAAGCATTTTCCCTATGTCCATATGAAATAGGATGCACTGATCCAAAGCTTGTAGCTCCTATGATCATACTTACTGTACCACATATTCCATGGAATCTTCATCGGAGACCTGACCCAAGGCTTACGTACCTAAGATGATGAGATTTTTAAAGGAGAAGATTGCCATGAAAATCCTAGAACCATCATCAGCACCATATTCAAACCAATGGTTTAGGGCACCTAAAAAGAGCAAGAAGCTACACTTCATACAGGATCTACAACGTGTTAACAAAGTCACTATTAGAAATATAGGAATAGGTCCCATTGTAGATGAGATTTTCAATTAGCCATTGAAAGTAGAGATATAACCATGATGAAAACTCCATTGGCTCTAGTATGTATGTGTACTCTACAACAAGGAGCAACAAATTCTATGGCACACATGATGAATGCTATGAACCTGGTCTTACATGACTTCATTCCCAAAGTGACTATGCCTTTTATTGATGACATTTTGATAGAAGGGTCTGTGGAAAGGGAGAAAGATGTAACTTTAGATTCATTTGGATCTAGAAAGTTTATCTCCAGTCATATTTGTGGCTGTGAAAGAATCTCTCAGAGATTCGAGGTCGTTGGACTGACTTTCTCTTTTAAAAAAATCCACTTATGGTGTCAACAAATTTTTGACCATTGGACATCTATGTGGACATTATGGTCATAGGCCATATCCACAGATGAAGAATATGAGGGACAATGGAAAGATGTAGGCTATTACCTGAGTACCTTTCAGCATATCCCAAGTTGGTTAGCAAATCAATTCTAGAATATCAAAAAGAGGTCTTTTAAATTCTTTCTAAAAGATGGATATCTTTGGCAACATGCCAGAGAGAAGGTGAAAACCCCACAAAGGGTACTAGGATTAAAAAATGTACAAGTTGAGAGACATGCATGAAAGCTTAGGGGAAGGTCATAAAGGTTTCATAGCGATGTATGAAAAAATTTGGGAAAGTTATTGGTGGCTAAGGATATATTAAATATAAAGGTTTTGGTGAGCACATGTGCCACATGTCAATTACATTCCTTGGTTAAGCATAGAGATCCCTTACACTAGACCTATCCACCTTGTATTGCACACCTTGTTACTATGCCTAAAAGCAGTAATGGCATGCGATATATAGTAGTTGCACATGAAGACTTGACAAATCATGTAGAAGGTTGAGAACTTCTCTCTAGCACTACTTATGATGTATGCATATTCCTTTTAGAAGAAGTGATATCAAGACTTGGATAGGCCAAAAAAGTAGTAGCAGATCAAGGCGAGCTAGATGCTAGAGAGGCAAGATAATTTTTTAATCATCATGGGATTCGCTTGTTTCTCATAATAGCTTATAATCTAGAAGCAAATGGGAATATTGAGCGAGGTCATCCTTCCATAGTGAAGGTGATCTCAAAGGCATGCAATAGAGATATCGGGCAATGGCCAAGATAGCTACCATTTGCTTTATGGGCCGATTGGGTGACATATATGAGATCAATTGGTTTTATGGCACCTAAACTCATGTGTTTTCAAAAGTAGATTTTTCCTATTCACACTCATATAATAAAATAGATGAGCTTAGATTGGGAAGACAATTTATCACAAGAAGACTTATTAACTCTAACAATTAAACAATTATAACAAAGGAATGAGAATACCAAAGAGGCTATTAAAAAGTTAAAAGAGTAACATCTGAAAAATAAGATTTATTTTGATAAGATAAATCAACTTAGGTCATGATCGATAGAGTCCAAGGATTGGGTACTCGCATATTACAGTACCTTTGAAACCTAATACGATGCACGATGAAAATTAACTATATGATGGTTTGGTCCTTAGGTTGTTGTTTCTCTATTTTCTATAGGAACCTATGCTTTATGAGAATTAGACAACACTCCCTTGAGAAATAGAATTGTAGGTAAAAGAATTAAGCTATTCAAACAAAGGACAAGTAGCGACGATGAGATAGATGAAGACTTCTTGAAGGAGGAGGATGCTAATAAAGAATGACAAAAAGAATAATCACGTAAAATTTTTCCAACCAAAATTCTATTTTTTTGTATATATGAATGAATGAACATATGCATTGATTTTTTGCATGTAAAAAATATATTAAGAGTTGAAAAAAATTAAGAAAATTAAGTAGAATCAAGATAGCAAACATTTATTGTGGTTCTGTGTGAATCATGAAAGATTACAAATGATATGAATAGATTCATTAAGCAAACTAGAAACTTTTGGGAATGAAAAAATTGGGAGGTGATATTAAACTTTAACTAAGTGCATGTATATACTATTAGATTTTACCACTTAGTGAGTGGGATTCTTTTTATCCTACTATTTATTTCCTATGTGATCCTAATTTTACATAGATCATAATTTAAGAAAACCTTCATACTCAAGCTACCAATATATGTATGTGCATGTGATGCCAGTGTGCTACAATGGGCTACTAGCTAGGTCGAACAACCTTGATCGGGTGATAAAGGCCACGAGCTAACACTAGTTTTGTCGTAGGCCTCACCTGTATGTTGTCATGCATCTATATGGGTTAGTGTGTGAGTGGAATCACCTTGGTGGGGTGATCAGAGCCACAAACTGATGTTGATTTTCATATAGCGCTAATAATGTGTGTCATGTATAGGTGAAGTCACTCTGGTCGGGTCAGTAGATAAATGGAGTAAACTTGGTCGGGTGGGCAAGTCCATGAGCCACATGTGATTTCGGCGTAGGCCGACTTATGAAAATTAAAATAAAAAGAAAAAGAGCTGAGATGGGATGAAATGTTAAAGAAAAGAAAAAGAAAAGTAAAAGTAAAAGTAAAGAAAAGAATAAAGTCTACTAGAGAGTTGGGCTGTAAGAAATAAATGGGGGAAACAAAGTTGAATTCTACAAATTGAGTTAGTTGAGCTTAGTAAATGCTAGTACTTAGGATAAGTTGTTGGAACTAAACAGGTTAAATGAACGAGAGATCTAAAAATCCTACGATTTATTCGTATGAGTGCTTGTCTCATTGCAAATACAAAAACATAATAAGATTTATGTGAAGCTTGCATCTACTATATTCTCTAAATTTGTATGTACTTTCATAAATTTGCATGAAATACACATATATTTATTTCTCAATTCTAAAAAGCGATTAGCATTTGTCCATGACTATTTGATACTTGTGTATATTTCTTGAGTTGATCTGTAGATTGGCACATTGGGATGATCTGCAAGTTTATAAGGGGTGGATGTCAAAAGATTTTCATCACTCCAATTGTCATTTAGAAAAATTAAAAATTTTCTTCCAAAGTGGTTATCTCCAAACTCTCAAAAATATGTTTTATGTGACCATTTGATTTGATGAAACTCTTTCTTTGGTACCTATAGGTAACAAAATAGTGAAGATTTCCGCTCCTCAGGTATTTTACCATGTGAACCCTTGATGACTAGTTGAACCCTCTATATAAACCCCAAAATAGGAATATAATTACCATTGCAAGGACTATCATACATATAAGAGTATTTACATATGTATCTATCATACGTATAAGAGTATTTTCATGTAAAATGCATCAGTCAGAATGAATTGCATCTATGTATGTATTGATTGCATTTGTATGCCTATGTGAATATATTATCCATAAGAGTGTATGTGTATTTCAATGTATCTATGAAATTCTATACCTTCTGATTGTGTTTATCTAAGCATGTGTACATGTCTTAACCTATATGCTTATATGTGTACCCTTAGAATGCAAGATATTTATGTCAGTATTTTGTAAAAACCAACTTGGATTACCCCAAATGAGAGTTTGAAACTCTATGGATAAGTGTGTCTATTTACCTACACGTGTGAAAGTGTATGAGTACATAATTACATGAGACCATTTGTGTACTCTATGTATGTGTATTAATGAATGTGTCTAAAGTGCTATGAACAAGGGTATATGTGTGTATGTGAAGGAAAGTATATGTATATATTTTTGTATATGTGTTTGTGATCATGGGCATAAATCTATGACCTCTAAGGATGTGTACTAAGTATGTTTATTTGTGTATATATTTATGTGTTCTAATCCTAATGAGAAATATTAAAAGAAAATGTGTGATGTGTGTGAGTTTATAATTATTTGATATATGTTAGTTTATGTTAGATATTATGTTAATATATGAGTGGTTTTATATTTGATTTAATAAGTATAATTATAAAACAATATATTTAATTTCATATATATCAATTTATATTAATAAATTTAATTTAATTTTTATATTAATATATGAATAGTATGTTAAGTGCATGTATGTATGTGAATTTAGTAGATAGGTACGTATATGTATAAATATAGTATAAATGTGAATCTGATGCTTACTAAGTTTGTATGTGTGTTTAGAAATTATATATGTAGTGTATGTGTATGGTTTTTCGAAATGTTTTTCTCAGGTACATCATGTGGAGAGAGGGAGAGAGTGAGAGAGAGAGAGGGAGAGAGTGTGAGAGAGAGGGAGAGAGTGAGAGAGAGAGAGAGGAAGCGAGAGCCAGAGAGAGAGAGAGAGAGAGAGAGAGAGAGAGGGAGGGAGAGAGAGGGGGAGAGAGAGAGAGAGAGAGAGAGAGAGAGAGAGAGAGAAGAGAATAAGAAGAAGAAGAAGAAGAAGAAGAAGAAAACGAAGAGAGAAAGGGAGAGAGTGAGAGAAAGATAATGCCATATCAATTCTCTTTGCTCCCTTTCTCTTCAAGAGAGCATTAGCTTCCCCTCCTTCCCAATTTTCTATAGGTGACAGACATCATGTATGCATTGCACAGAGAGAGAGAGAGAGAGAGAGAGAATGAAAATGATGCTAGAGAGATTCTAAATGATATATTATTAAAAATCCAAGTTACTATGTCCCTTGAGGAGGTGTTTTTCTATTTCAAGACCCGATTTCAAGGATAGTTTTATAAGCAAGAGGAGGGTTTCCACTACCTCACGATGAGGACAAGCAAGATGTTGTTAAGGAAGCTCTCATGATGAATGAAGCTTTCACATTAAGTGATATCATTAATGATGAGGAGGAAGGTATTGCGAGAGGAAGTGTAAATAGAAGTTTTCTTGGTCCAATTCTTCATGATGATGAGATGACAAGGTGAAAGCCAATTCGATACGACTTTGTGGGCACGAGGAACTCCGAAAGTCAAAATTCAGATTGGTGATTTAGCTAAGGCCGTGATTGATTTAGGCTCATATATAAATGTAATATCAAAGAAATTCATCAATAAATTTAGATGGCCCATTGACAAAGATCATGGTTGGAGAATGAGAACAGGCAACAATGGATTATGAATTTTGCTAGGTGCATGTGCACATGTAATTATTATGATAGGAGGTGTCAAAGAAGATTTTCATTTCTTTGTGCAAGAGAATTGCTCATATAAAGTGATAATCGGACAATAATTCATAGTAGAGATGAGGATGGAAACGAATGCTATGAATGATGGGTCAGCATATGCAATGATTCTTTCGAAATCTTTAATGGATTCGTTGCAAGTAATGATAGTCTCTCCGATTCATTCAAGAAATAGAAAAAAGTTATGAAGAAATTCCATTGATTCTTGCAATCATGTGTGTGAAAATCTGCCACCTGGAAGAGAACTTGGGGCTACTATGACCAAAATTTTTGTTAGATTCCACTATTGAGAGACAATAGTGGAGAATGGATTGATGTCTCATATAAAGTGATACTGCTCATATAAAGTGATAGTTGGACAACCATATACTTGTACAATGGATTGATGTCTCTTTGTGTAAGATAACTGCTCATATAAAGTGATACTCGAACAACCATTTATAGCAGAGATGAGGATGGAAATGAACATGATGAATGATGGGTCATCATATGCAATGATTCTTTCTAAATGTGGAATGCACTCCTTGCAAGTAATGACATTCTCTCCCAATCATTCAAGAAATAAGAAAAAAACTATGAAGAAATTGCATTGACTGTTGCAATCATGTGTGTGAAAATCTGCCACCTATAAGAGAGCTTGGGGCCTACTATGAACAAAATTTCTGTTAGATTCCACTATTGAGCAAGAAAATAGTGGACAATGGATTGATGTCTTGCCTGATGATGTATATAACTTGGACAGCTTTCTAGTTTGCACCCCTACATCTAGTTTACACTTCATAAAAAAGGAAAAGCTTACAAATAAATTTAGAAAAGAAAATGGAAAATACTTCAAAAACCTGGGATTAGTTTCACTTGAAGAAAACATTAAGTGTAATTGATCTTACAAAAACTTCATCTTTAATGGAAGAGCTAGAAAATACTCTTCAAGAAGAATAAGAATCAAAATTTATCATTCTTGTCTCTATTAAGGAATATCAACAGATTGCTAACTTCTTAGTAGAACATGAAGTCAAGATTGATACTAAATGTAAAATAGTAGAAAAGAAGATTAAACCCGTAGCTCATCCATTACTCAAAGAGATTTAGGATATAATTAGGTGAGTTTCTGAGGATCCTATTCTTACATAACAATCTAAGATAGGACACACATTTACTGAGGAAACTATGAAATATATAAATTTTGGAGAAAAATTTCTTTCAGAACTTGAAAGAGATCAATTTAGAAAAATGATCATGCATCATGGGAAAGCATTTTCCCTATGTCCATATGAAATAGGATGCACTGATCCAAAGCTTGTAGCTCCTATGATCATACTTACTGTACCACATATTCCATGGAATCTTCATCGGAGACCTGACCCAAGGCTTACGTACCTAAGATGATGAGATTTTTAAAGGAGAAGATTGCCATGAAAATCCTAGAACCATCATCAGCACCATATTCAAACCAATGGTTTAGGGCACCTAAAAAGAGCAAGAAGCTACACTTCATACAGGATCTACAACGTGTTAACAAAGTCACTATTAGAAATATAGGAATAGGTCCCATTGTAGATGAGATTTTCAATTAGCCATTGAAAGTAGAGATATAACCATGATGAAAACTCCATTGGCTCTAGTATGTATGTGTACTCTACAACAAGGAGCAACAAATTCTATGGCACACATGATGAATGCTATGAACCTGGTCTTACATGACTTCATTCCCAAAGTGACTATGCCTTTTATTGATGACATTTTGATAGAAGGGTCTGTGGAAAGGGAGAAAGATGTAACTTTAGATTCATTTGGATCTAGAAAGTTTATCTCCAGTCATATTTGTGGCTGTGAAAGAATCTCTCAGAGATTCGAGGTCGTTGGACTGACTTTCTCTTTTAAAAAAATCCACTTATGGTGTCAACAAATTTTTGACCATTGGACATCTATGTGGACATTATGGTCATAGGCCATATCCACAGATGAAGAATATGAGGGACAATGGAAAGATGTAGGCTATTACCTGAGTACCTTTCAGCATATCCCAAGTTGGTTAGCAAATCAATTCTAGAATATCAAAAAGAGGTCTTTTAAATTCTTTCTAAAAGATGGATATCTTTGGCAACATGCCAGAGAGAAGGTGAAAACCCCACAAAGGGTACTAGGATTAAAAAATGTACAAGTTGAGAGACATGCATGAAAGCTTAGGGGAAGGTCATAAAGGTTTCATAGCGATGTATGAAAAAATTTGGGAAAGTTATTGGTGGCTAAGGATATATTAAATATAAAGGTTTTGGTGAGCACATGTGCCACATGTCAATTACATTCCTTGGTTAAGCATAGAGATCCCTTACACTAGACCTATCCACCTTGTATTGCACACCTTGTTACTATGCCTAAAAGCAGTAATGGCATGCGATATATAGTAGTTGCACATGAAGACTTGACAAATCATGTAGAAGGTTGAGAACTTCTCTCTAGCACTACTTATGATGTATGCATATTCCTTTTAGAAGAAGTGATATCAAGACTTGGATAGGCCAAAAAAGTAGTAGCAGATCAAGGCGAGCTAGATGCTAGAGAGGCAAGATAATTTTTTAATCATCATGGGATTCGCTTGTTTCTCATAATAGCTTATAATCTAGAAGCAAATGGGAATATTGAGCGAGGTCATCCTTCCATAGTGAAGGTGATCTCAAAGGCATGCAATAGAGATATCGGGCAATGGCCAAGATAGCTACCATTTGCTTTATGGGCCGATTGGGTGACATATATGAGATCAATTGGTTTTATGGCACCTAAACTCATGTGTTTTCAAAAGTAGATTTTTCCTATTCACACTCATATAATAAAATAGATGAGCTTAGATTGGGAAGACAATTTATCACAAGAAGACTTATTAACTCTAACAATTAAACAATTATAACAAAGGAATGAGAATACCAAAGAGGCTATTAAAAAGTTAAAAGAGTAACATCTGAAAAATAAGATTTATTTTGATAAGATAAATCAACTTAGGTCATGATCGATAGAGTCCAAGGATTGGGTACTCGCATATTACAGTACCTTTGAAACCTAATACGATGCACGATGAAAATTAACTATATGATGGTTTGGTCCTTAGGTTGTTGTTTCTCTATTTTCTATAGGAACCTATGCTTTATGAGAATTAGACAACACTCCCTTGAGAAATAGAATTGTAGGTAAAAGAATTAAGCTATTCAAACAAAGGACAAGTAGCGACGATGAGATAGATGAAGACTTCTTGAAGGAGGAGGATGCTAATAAAGAATGACAAAAAGAATAATCACGTAAAATTTTTCCAACCAAAATTCTATTTTTTTGTATATATGAATGAATGAACATATGCATTGATTTTTTGCATGTAAAAAATATATTAAGAGTTGAAAAAAATTAAGAAAATTAAGTAGAATCAAGATAGCAAACATTTATTGTGGTTCTGTGTGAATCATGAAAGATTACAAATGATATGAATAGATTCATTAAGCAAACTAGAAACTTTTGGGAATGAAAAAATTGGGAGGTGATATTAAACTTTAACTAAGTGCATGTATATACTATTAGATTTTACCACTTAGTGAGTGGGATTCTTTTTATCCTACTATTTATTTCCTATGTGATCCTAATTTTACATAGATCATAATTTAAGAAAACCTTCATACTCAAGCTACCAATATATGTATGTGCATGTGATGCCAGTGTGCTACAATGGGCTACTAGCTAGGTCGAACAACCTTGATCGGGTGATAAAGGCCACGAGCTAACACTAGTTTTGTCGTAGGCCTCACCTGTATGTTGTCATGCATCTATATGGGTTAGTGTGTGAGTGGAATCACCTTGGTGGGGTGATCAGAGCCACAAACTGATGTTGATTTTCATATAGCGCTAATAATGTGTGTCATGTATAGGTGAAGTCACTCTGGTCGGGTCAGTAGATAAATGGAGTAAACTTGGTCGGGTGGGCAAGTCCATGAGCCACATGTGATTTCGGCGTAGGCCGACTTATGAAAATTAAAATAAAAAGAAAAAGAGCTGAGATGGGATGAAATGTTAAAGAAAAGAAAAAGAAAAGTAAAAGTAAAAGTAAAGAAAAGAATAAAGTCTACTAGAGAGTTGGGCTGTAAGAAATAAATGGGGGAAACAAAGTTGAATTCTACAAATTGAGTTAGTTGAGCTTAGTAAATGCTAGTACTTAGGATAAGTTGTTGGAACTAAACAGGTTAAATGAACGAGAGATCTAAAAATCCTACGATTTATTCGTATGAGTGCTTGTCTCATTGCAAATACAAAAACATAATAAGATTTATGTGAAGCTTGCATCTACTATATTCTCTAAATTTGTATGTACTTTCATAAATTTGCATGAAATACACATATATTTATTTCTCAATTCTAAAAAGCGATTAGCATTTGTCCATGACTATTTGATACTTGTGTATATTTCTTGAGTTGATCTGTAGATTGGCACATTGGGATGATCTGCAAGTTTATAAGGGGTGGATGTCAAAAGATTTTCATCACTCCAATTGTCATTTAGAAAAATTAAAAATTTTCTTCCAAAGTGGTTATCTCCAAACTCTCAAAAATATGTTTTATGTGACCATTTGATTTGATGAAACTCTTTCTTTGGTACCTATAGGTAACAAAATAGTGAAGATTTCCGCTCCTCAGGTATTTTACCATGTGAACCCTTGATGACTAGTTGAACCCTCTATATAAACCCCAAAATAGGAATATAATTACCATTGCAAGGACTATCATACATATAAGAGTATTTACATATGTATCTATCATACGTATAAGAGTATTTTCATGTAAAATGCATCAGTCAGAATGAATTGCATCTATGTATGTATTGATTGCATTTGTATGCCTATGTGAATATATTATCCATAAGAGTGTATGTGTATTTCAATGTATCTATGAAATTCTATACCTTCTGATTGTGTTTATCTAAGCATGTGTACATGTCTTAACCTATATGCTTATATGTGTACCCTTAGAATGCAAGATATTTATGTCAGTATTTTGTAAAAACCAACTTGGATTACCCCAAATGAGAGTTTGAAACTCTATGGATAAGTGTGTCTATTTACCTACACGTGTGAAAGTGTATGAGTACATAATTACATGAGACCATTTGTGTACTCTATGTATGTGTATTAATGAATGTGTCTAAAGTGCTATGAACAAGGGTATATGTGTGTATGTGAAGGAAAGTATATGTATATATTTTTGTATATGTGTTTGTGATCATGGGCATAAATCTATGACCTCTAAGGATGTGTACTAAGTATGTTTATTTGTGTATATATTTATGTGTTCTAATCCTAATGAGAAATATTAAAAGAAAATGTGTGATGTGTGTGAGTTTATAATTATTTGATATATGTTAGTTTATGTTAGATATTATGTTAATATATGAGTGGTTTTATATTTGATTTAATAAGTATAATTATAAAACAATATATTTAATTTCATATATATCAATTTATATTAATAAATTTAATTTAATTTTTATATTAATATATGAATAGTATGTTAAGTGCATGTATGTATGTGAATTTAGTAGATAGGTACGTATATGTATAAATATAGTATAAATGTGAATCTGATGCTTACTAAGTTTGTATGTGTGTTTAGAAATTATATATGTAGTGTATGTGTATGGTTTTTCGAAATGTTTTTCTCAGGTACATCATGTGGAGAGAGGGAGAGAGTGAGAGAGAGAGAGGGAGAGAGTGTGAGAGAGAGGGAGAGAGTGAGAGAGAGAGAGAGGAAGCGAGAGCCAGAGAGAGAGAGAGAGAGAGAGAGAGAGAGAGGGAGGGAGAGAGAGGGGGAGAGAGAGAGAGAGAGAGAGAGAGAGAGAGAGAGAGAGAAGAGAATAAGAAGAAGAAGAAGAAGAAGAAGAAGAAGAAAACGAAGAGAGAAAGGGAGAGAGTGAGAGAAAGATAATGCCATATCAATTCTCTTTGCTCCCTTTCTCTTCAAGAGAGCATTAGCTTCCCCTCCTTCCCAATTTTCTATAGGTGACAGACATCATGTATGCATTGCACAGAGAGAGAGAGAGAGAGAGAGAGAGAGAGAGAATCACAATTCTATTGCTCTATCCTCATCATCATATTCTAGTGTTTCCCCTCCTAATTTTGCTAGCATAGAGGAAGAACTAGCACAAACAGTCAAAGCCAAAGAGAGAAAGGGACAAAGAAGAAGAAAGACACAGATTGGATAATGAGAGAGAGAAAGAGAGAATTTATCATGAATCGCTATCATCACATAGAGAGGCCTTAGCAAGAAATGCCCATTAGTGAGAATGAGATGTATATTACTACTCAAGGGTAGAGACAGAGAGAGGTGTTAACTAGGATGGGGGATGTCAAGAGGATGGGGTATAGGAGAAGTAGTAGTTTGGTGATCATTTGTAACACCAAGAATAACAACTAGAGTAATGTCCATCATCATCAAGGCAAGGAATTGCATTGTTGGGCATCATTGAGAGTAATCTTCGGCATGGTTGTGCCATCGTGCTCCATAGGAGGCCACATCTGCTACATCAAGACCAATGCCAACTTTGTGAGAGTCTTACTGGATAACAAGTCTCAAGGTAGCTGCCTTACATCTTGGATCCTCACAAAACAATCTTTGGCCAGATAAATGGTAGGGTAAACTCTTGCATGCAAGAAGATCCTACAACCCCATCGCTTCTCCTCCTAAAGTTTGCAATGCCAATGCGTCTTCTAGTTAAGGTGATGCAATTAGGTCTCCTTCACATAAGGAAGATATGGACTAGAGGATGAACCACATGGAAAAGCGGATGGCAAAGATTAACTTTCTATGGTGCCTCCATCATTTTCAATGTCTGCATATAATGTTGTCAATGTCCTTCGAGAAGGACAATCATGCTTTTTTTCATTATGATACATCTTTGCTACAGGAAAAAAGTGTGGACACCCAGAGAGATGGAGAGAGAGAGAGAGAGATGTGGTACTACTATTGTTGTGGTCACACACCCAAAATAATGTTGATCGATGAATGCACGAAGAAGGAGATGTAGAGGCGGAGAGATGGGGGAGAGAGAGGGAGAGAGAGAGAGAGAGAGAGAGAGAGAGAGAGAGAGAGAGAGAGAGAGACAGAGAGAGAGAGAGAGAGACAGAGAGACAGAGAGAGAGAGAGAGAGAGAGAGAGAGAGAGAGAGAGAGAGAGAGAGAGAGAGAGAGAGAGAGAGAGAGATTTTGATCATTCACCTTCCTTCTAGCTAACTGAGCATGTAATCATGGAGAGAGAGAGAGAGAGCAAGGGAGAGAGAGAGGGAGAGAGATGAGTCTTGGGTAGGTGCAGGTCATCCCAGATAGGCAACACAACAAAAAGATGGAGAGAGACTCACACGAGAGAGAGAGGAGAGAGAGAGAGAGAGAGAGAGAGAGCTTGAGAAATGAACAACCTCAATTTTCCCATGCTCTTTGACAAAGAGAGTTACTTAATTAATTCTCCACCATAGAACTAAGTGTTGCCTTCATTGGCTATCCCATAGTTCAAAGTTAGTTTCTATTGAAGAATGTACTATATGGGACCTTGTATACAGATTCATGCAAGATTTTATTCTGATTAATTTTTGAGTTGGAAGATTTATGTGCCTCCTCAGCATATATAGCCTCTTAATGTCTTGTATTGTCTACTTGAAGTGGATGTATGGCATCCTTATGACGTGCTATGTCATGACATGTGTCATGATTCACAAAATAAGCAATCATGATGGTGCACAAATGTCTGAGAGCTATAGATTGAAGAAAGACAAAGTTAAGAACAAAGATAGACCAAGAGAGAGATAGGCTTAGAGAGTGATCGAGAGAGAGAGAGTGAGAGAGTTTGTTTGAGTTTAATGTATACATGCATGTTTGCAAGACTGAGTACATGCATATAAAGGATGCATATATGTGTGGAAGTGTACATGCATATGTGAAAGTGCATGCATGTATGAGGAAATGTAGGCATGCATGTGAGAGTGTGTTTGCATGCATGTATGAACGATTGCATGCATGTAAGAGTGATTGAACATGCTTATACATGAATGTATGTATACATGAAGTGTCTGCATGCATGTGGGAGTGTGAATGCATGTTAGCGTGCATGGTTCAGTACATGCATATAAAGAATGCATGCATGTGTGAGAGTGTACGTGCATATGTGAGGGCATGCATGAAAGTGTATTCAAGCATGTGTGAGTGAATGTATGCATGCATGTGAGAGTGTGTACGCATGCATGTATGAATGAGTGCACGCATGTAAGTGTGATTGAACATGCTTATGCATGAATGTATCTATGAATGAAGTGTATTGTTAGAGGGCCGCCGAACCAGGATAGGTGAACCCGGATAGGTGCCGTAAAAAGTGGATTTGCGAAAACATTGTAGCAGATTTCTATTTAAAGCGCATAAAGGAAAGCGGTTAGGATCGGCAGTTTTTCGGAAGGAGTCTCTGTTCTGTTGAGCGCTGTAGTGAGTAGGGTTGATCACATCGCGAACTGAAGTATTTGGAGATTGCAAGTATCTCATTTAGTCTGTTGTCTGTTATAGTGAATCAATTTGGGATATTGCGAGCATCATATTTTAAGACTATGTATGAGATATTGATGAATACATTGAGTTCTGTTTCATTCTATTCGTATTTAACTATTCTGCGATTCTCTTGGTTGAACAGATTTCCATTCGGTAGTCTTGTGTTGTGAGTCTATTTGATGATCAGTTATATACGATTCTGTATCTCTTCTATCGTGAGATTGTGTGTTTGTCTGCGGTTAAGTGACCAGATTCGAGACAATAGTCTGCGTTCACTGATAATTTGATATGATCTGTATGTGGACAAAAGTATTGGTAAGTTTATCAATTGCGGTAGGAATTTATGACTTGAATCAGTATACGAAAAGTTTGGCGTAATCTCGATTATCTTTGTTCGTGTACGGCGTACTTATCTGTCACCCGGAATCGTCATATTGAATAGTATTCAATTACTGAAAAGTGCATATTCTATTATTTACAAGTCATAACAGTACCTCTACTCCATTACCATAGCAGATTCAGGCTAAAAGTCTTAATATTCACCGTGCCGAAGAATAGTCAGTATTCAGATTCACCCACTGTACTAAGACGTGAGGAAGTATTATGACTGTGTGAAGAATTGGGAAAATAGTACAGGGCCTCTGTTTAACAGACCCCTACCACTCCCAAGAACCCGAGGAGCCGATAATACTCTTCCAAAAGTTGGATAGAAGTATTATTCGTTCAACATTGGCGATCCTGCTGGGGATGTGGCATTAAGATTGCCTGGTATTTTTTTCGAATTAAATTTTGTTGGATAGACAGTAGCAACAGAATCAGATTGTTGCAAAACTGTTTTGCTCGTAATACTATATGATCAGTACGAAAATGCTACATGCCGATTACTCGATCAGGTGAAAAGTATCCCAAGAATCATCAGTTAGGGGTATTAAGAACAACTCTGGGAGGTACTAGTATAATTAGACCTGACCCAGTTGTCGAAAAAGTGACGAACGATAACATTGATTCTGGTGAGATTACGGTAGAACGTAGTACATCTCTAGAACTGTCTGGTATCACTACGGTGCAGACTGTCGAAAATACAGCAATTTTGGAATCTCCCAAGACGCAGTTGGAATCTAGTCTAAAAGTTTTCGGAATAGATTCAGATACGATTAGAAACACTTTAGGGAAGGAAATTGATACAGGCGAATCTACACTGTATCCGGTCACAATTTTGAATCCTTCCGGTGGAGTTTCGGTAAGAAAAACACCGTTTTTCGGTGACGTTTCAGTAGTTTCGGCTGAATCTTCAGCTCAACTACAACGTTTGGGAGCAAGTCCTCCTACTCTGGATATCAAGGAGGAAGGAAGACTATTTGAAACAGAAATTCGCAATATAGTAAGTAAACTAATTGCACCGGAAAGCGTGCCATTTGGTGGAACAAATTCCGGTAGTTCAGAAACTCAAAACAGAAATACAGAAGCAGTGTATAATACATTTACGATGAATGAACAACCGCAACGACAGTTAGGTCAACCAAGATTGGCTCCAACGGGAGTAACATACACAAAGTTTAGTGGATATCCAGGAGATGATCCAGATGCTCACGTGCGCACCTTTGAAATCAGTTACGCTGTCCTCAATCATGCGCCGGATCCGGCATACAAAGCATTTGTTTTTCAATCTACACTTGTGAATGAAGCAGCAAGATGGATTACTGAATTTGATATTAATCATTTCGGTACTTATGAAGCAGTACGAGACGCTTTTCTACAGCGATTTAGGCTGAAAAAGAATCCTGCAGAGATCTTTGAGTATTTACAGAACAACAGACAGAAACCAAATCAAATTGTACAAGAGTATGCTACCCTTTTCAGAACTCATTTAAGACAGTTACCCCAGGCTCATGCTAATTTACCAGACGATGTTATTACACAGTGGTTTATCAATGGCTTACTTCCTCAACTTAGGCAAATCATGATTATAAGATGTGTAGGAGCCATGACCCTCGATGCAGTGATCGCAATGACCCTTCAGCTGGAAAACAAAGTTGGTGGATTTTCAGAGGATTTGGAATGGATTAAAACAAACAAACATGTGGCTGAAGATATAACTAGGCAAGTATATTGCACCACCTGCAAGAATTCAGGACATACTAGTGCCCAGTGTGCGTTAAATCAGACCTATTGCGCCATCTGTAACATTGTGGGACATACCACTGAGAATTGTGCATACAATGCCAGAAGACAAGGAGCAGCAACAGTTAATGCAATTATTCAGGAACAAGGGCAGCCATCCAATCAATATGTACCCCCACATTTCAGACACAATCAACAACAAGGGTATCGACATTATCGAGGACAGAGGAACAACAACTACAATACACCGCGTTGGCAGAATGGACCACCACCGGAAAATCATAATTTACCACCACCTCGATGTCATTTCTGTGGACAATTGGGCCATATTAGACGATTCTGTAGAGATGCAGCGGAATATGATCAAAGGAAAAAGGAACGTCAAAACCCAATGGCCAATGTGGTAACGATCACACCTGTAGAGACGCAGGCAGCAGCAGTTCAAACTCGTTCCGGTAAACAATTGCAACCAGCAACAGAATTATTTGAACCAGGGATACGTGAACAACACAGAATGTATCATAAAGCGAGCCAGTGGACTACCGAAGAACCATCTGTTTTTCTAGAATCTACTCCAGTTATCCAGTCCCCGGATACGACACAAGCTTGTGCTGACAATACAGAAGCAGGTACCTCATCTGCAGTAGAATTACCATCTTCAGACCAAGCTTCATCTTCAACAGTTCAGGAAGATGCAAATCAATTGCAACCAGCTTGGGATATATTGTCAAAAGCATCCATCACACTGCCTTTCGGGCAATTACTGGCATTAGTACCAAGAATACACCAACAATTTCAACAACAGTCTACTACAAAATCTGCTTGCATTCCGGCTACCGCAACAGTACAACCAGAGCCAGACTCTACGGTAGATCACTCAGTTCCTCTGATTACGGTATGGTTTCATAAACATCAAATTCCACAAGTTTTAATTGATGGGGGGTCTGGCGTGAATATTGCCACTGCGTCACTTTGTAAGAAGTTAGGATGGACTAAGATAGAACCAGTTCAATTCTTTGTTAGGATGGCTGATCAATCTAGAGTTCATCCAGTAGGATTGGTCCGAGATATACCCATAACTGTCCAAGACACAACATTTAAGATGACTTTTGTTGTTCTAGAATTGCCGGAATCCACCCTAGATTACAATCTACTTTTCGGCCGTCCTTGGTTGAAACAAGCCAAGGTAATTCAAGACTGGTCAGCCCAGGAACTTACGTTCAAAGATAAACAGCGCAAATGTGTTGTAAAGTTAGATGCGATACAATCATGTGAGTTACATGCTCGACCATATTTTGCCGAACCTGTCCATATGTTAGATGGGTTGTCTGATGATGAAGAAGAAGAATTTCTGAAGAATAATGTTGATTTAATGACATTAGGAACTATTGATCTACAGTCTGTGGTAGATACCTGGAATGCTTCAGTATGTACAGTAATACCTATTGCCGAAGAAATTAAGGAGGAAGATACCATTCCGATTCACGGTAATGAACTACAGCAACTTCTTGAACCATCAGTTAATACAGAGAAATATCAACAATTTTATGTTCTAGAAGACCAGTTAATTACTTATAATCTTGGAGATGAAGATCACCCTCGTCCTGTAAAGATAAAGCAAAACTTACCTGAAGCCTTTCAAGCAGATTTAATCAAGTTACTCCAAGAATTTACTGACGTCTTTGCATGGGATTATAAAGACATGAAGGGCTTGGATCCTCGTATTTATCAACACAGAGTTATGCTAAAACCAGAAGCGAAACCGATAAGGCAAACCAGCTATCGGATGAATCCACATTATGAATCACAGGTAAAGGCTGAACTTGATAGGTTATTAAAAGTTGGATTCATAGTACCAATAGAACATGCGGAATGGATTTCACCGATTGTAATTGTACCGAAGAAAAACAAGCAATTGAGAATTTGCGTAGATTATCGAAAATTAAATGCTGCAACAGTACCGGATCCTTTTCCGATTCCTTTTTTGGATACTATGCTTGACAAAGTAGCAGGTCATGAGATGTATTCATTTCTAGATGGATACAGTGGATATAATCAAGTAAGAATGGCTGAAGAAGATATACCAAAAACTGCATTTATTACAAATTGGGGTGTCTTTGCTTGTACAGTAATGTGGTTTGGATTGAGGAATGCGCCAAGCACATTTCAAAGATGTATGCAGGAGATATTTTCTCCTTATCTCACCTCATTTATGCAAGTATACCTTGACGATTTTTCAATTTTTGGTCAGATGATCGCACATCTGGTACATTTACGATGTTGCTTTCCGAGATGTAGAGAATATAGATTGTGTTTAAACCCAAACAAATCTGTATTTGCAGTTTCATGTGGTAAGTTACTTGGTCACATCATATCGACACAGGGTATTCAAGTTGATCCTGATAAAATTTCAGTAGTATTAGAAGCTCCGGTGCCTAATACACCTAAGGAAGTAATGCGATTTATGGGTCAAGTGAGATGGCATGGAAGGCATTTACGGTGGCTTGCTCATGTGGCAATACCACTGAACAAATTAATTTCCAAGATGCCACGGCAATTCGAATGGACTCAGGAATGTCAGATAGCATTTGATCGATTGAAACAATTATTAACACAGGTTCCGATTTTACAGCCACCTGATTGGGATCACCCATTTCACGTATTTGTTGATGCATCTGATATAGCAATAGGAAGTGTACTGATGCAACAAACAGATAAATGGGTTAGACCAGTATACTATGCTAGCAGAAGATTAGCACCTGCAGAGAAGAACTACTCGGTGACTGAGAGGGAATGCTTAGGATTAGTGTATTCGGTAAAGAAATTCAGACATTATTTGTTGGGCCGAAAATTTACATTTCATGTCGATCATGCTGCACTTGTTTACTTGGTTCGACAGCAACATATAGGTGGCCGCCTAGCACGATGGGTTCTACTATTGCAGGAATTCGACTATGATGTCGTTCATCGGCCAGGTAGTTCACATGCTTTAGCAGACTTTTTGTCACGCTTAGATTCAGGTGAACCTCCGGATGGTATAAATGATACAACGCCAGCCATCTATACTTCAGAACCAACTACTGAGGAATTGTCAAACCAACCAGTACCAACTGTGTATTATGATCAGTTATTGACCTTCCTTTCAAATGGATGTCTACCTTCTGAAGTCCCTACAGCTACACGCCGAAAAATTGCAGGTTTTAGTCGAAGATTCCGGTTAGTTGCTGGAGAACTTTATTATGCAGATCATACAGGAACCTTACTCCGGTGTGTTCCTACACACGAAGTAAATTCAGTCATCAATTTAGCTCACTCAAGTCCAACAGGAGGACATTTTGCAGCAGATCTTACCCACCGAAAAATTCTGCAAAGTGGACTTTAGTGGCCAACTGTGTACAGAGATGTATTGGAATTTATCAAAACTTGTGATAACTGTCAAAGAACTGGACAACCACTACAACGCCATTACTTTCCACTTCATCCAGTACTTCCTTTAGAACCATTTCAGAAATGGGGTCTTGATTTTATTGGTCCAATCACACCTCCCGCGGTATTCAGTAATAATAGGTATATATTAACTTGCACAGATTACGCAACCAGGTGGGCAGAAGCATGGCCTTTACGTTCGGCTACAGCAGTTGAAGTAGCGAAATGTTTATTATCAGATGTCTTTCCAAGATTTGGGTTGCTACTAGAGCTTGTTTCAGATCAGGGCACCCATTTTATGAACAATTTGATGAAAGCATTAACACAGTCATTCCAGATCAGTCATAAATTCAGCTCCCCATATTATCCTCGTGCAAATGGATTGGCAGAAAGTACCAACAAATCTTTGCTGAATATGCTTCAGAAATTGACTAGAGAAACACCGGAAAGATGGGATCAGTTGCTACGTGCAGTCTTATGGGCCTATCGCACTACATATAAGGTAACCACCGGCTTGACACCATTCAAGTTAGCCTATGGACTAGAAGCAATAGCTCCGATGGAAATTGTAATACCAAGTTTAAGAGTAGCAATTTCTCATAAGCTTCTACCCGAAGAGTCATTGGTATTTCGGTTAGAAACACTTAGAGAATTAGATGAGCACAGATGGCTCAGTTTCTTAACTATAAAAGAAATCCAACTAAGACAGGCCAGGACACACGACCGCAATTTAAAGACCTCAGTATTTTCGGTAGGACAGCTTGTTCTTTTCTACAATGCTAAGTCCAACAGATCAGCAGGAAAATTCAAGTTACGTTGGTTCGATCCATTCAAGATTTTAGAACAAGTTGGTCCGGCAACTTTCTAGTTGACAACGTTGACCAGAAATCCACTTCCAAAGGTAATCAATGGGTCGAAGCTGCGGCCGTATTATCCCAGTACTAGTACGCATTAAATTATTCGGCGGCGAACCGCGTTTTGTATAAATTTTTGTGTTTTTCTTTTCTTCCGTTTTAGTAATGTTTTGTACGAATCTGTATGTCACTAGCCGCCTCTCCCTACCGGTCACTCATGCACACACGCCAGCATGCAAACAGTATCTTTCACGCACCGAACAATGATACCCCTTCCCTTTCTCACCGTGTTCTCTTTATTTAATCCCCTAGGTTGCGCCTAAACACCATTGTGTTCTCGAGACTATACGTATTTTCTTGTCTTCTGTGTTATCTGTAAGAGTGCTTGTAAACACCATGGAAGCGCTAGCCAACTACACTGCCTTCAGAGATGGTATCCCGACAGACGTCGGCGAATACCTGCGTTGTAGAGGATTATCCAACTTCGCTGAGTTGCCTTGGCACTCAGTGGAAGCTCATCCCTTCTCCGCACAAATCATTGTTGGGGATAAGAGAAGATCCCACACCAATAGCAGACTAGCAGCCTATTTAGCTGCTATATTTAATTTTGTCCAATCTGTAAAAAATAAACAGTTACACTGGTCCCCCCTTTTTTACCCCGAACACCACACAGAGCCTCAGGAAGAAACCCAACCCTCCACCTCGTCTGCATCTTTATTCCACACAGGTAACAGCACACAGAATCAAACAGTAGGCACGCCATTTCGGCTGTCCCTTAGAAGACGAATGGCAGACAACGTGCCCATTGCCAGTCCAAAGCAACCACCGGATGACCCTCAACCCGATTTTGTTACAACAATGCAAAACCAACTCCAAGAGGTTTCCCAATATTTACGGCAACAAGAACAAGCAATTCAACATAGAAACGAGTTGTTATTAGCAACGATGACTAAGTCTAACTCAGTAATGACACAGATGCAAAAAGAATTGGATGACAAAGATGCGTTAATACAGGTGTTACAGCAAAACAACCAGCATATTACGGCCGAATTGATCACCGCAAAAAAGTATGTCCAAGACCTTAATCAGTGGCAGCAAGCTATCCAAACACAAATTCAAACCGAAATGTCCAGTTTTTCTACTCTGAATGCTCACCTGCAAGCCGAAAATGAACTTTTGCAGTCAAGAATACAAGTATTGCAGGAATTCGAAAAGCAGATATTAAAAGATGAGGGTGTAGAAATAAATGCCACATTGATAACAAATGTGGACCTAGATTTATTAAGACAACAGTTGGATAGCCATATTCAAAATTGCTGGACACTTTTTCGCAGGAGATGGCTAGCTATACTTGTTCCGCCACTAGAACAAGTGCGATCAGAAAGGATTGGGGAGTTAAACCCTGGCATGGACCGACAGACACTGTAAAAGGATATTTCAGCCAGGTGGTAATAGGATACTGTATGGGTACATAGCTTCTGCAGAAGACATGGATATTTTCAACAAGCATAGCACAGGCATTCCGCGAAACTTTCAAGAAGAAGAGGATTCAACAGCACAGAGGGTACTTTGATTCCATAGACGAAGCGCTTAAAACACATGACAAGGCCAATTCACAAGGTCAAGTTGTCTGTGCTAACTCACGAACAGCTTCAACTTGTGTGGCCTTGGATGGGGATCATCGTCAACATCAATAACAGTGTAATTGTTGATGGCAAGAGGATGGATCCAGGTAACAACGAGATCAAGAGTAGATTCTCACGCTTAAATCTGGAAGATGTCCAGACGAAGTGAAACTATCAAGGACACCTTGGCGTTGCAATACTGGAGTTTCAGAAGGATATAATCATCTATGGTGATGCACAGGATTCTGAAAGCGTGATCTCGAAGCAGCTAACAATCATATCATGGTCGGGCCCCTATTGTATGTATAAATAGCCATGTTTTTCAGAATGGCTTAGATGTTCAAAAAGCTATTTAAGTCAAAAGAAAGAGCTGCAACTGAAGAATACGAGTATGTAAAACATGAGTTTTTGAGGCAACAGCATATAAGAAAGCGGGATTTCATGAAAAGGCAACTAGACCAGCTATACGAGTTTGAGAAAGTTCTGGAGAAAGAGAAGACCTCTCACGTACAGTGACACATTCGGGGTTGAAGGATATTTGCTAAATCACCAGCAGGATATTGGCATGCTGACCGTTTAGCCAGAGCCTTTGTGGATGCATTGGAATAGTCCAGGCAAAAGGATATTACCAACAGTCCTGCACTTGCGGGTTCGAGTCCACCGTGCGTGCCAGTGTTAGAGGGCCGCCGAACCAGGATAGATGAACCCGGATAGGTGCCGTAAAAAGTGGATTTGCGAAAACATTGTAGCAGATTTCTATTTAAAGCGCATAAAGGAAAGCGGTTAGGATTGGCAGTTTTTCGGAAGGAGTCTCTGTTCTGTTGAGCGCTATAGTGAGTAGGGTTGATCACATCGCGAACTGAAGTATTTGGAGATTGCAAGTATCTCATTTAGTCTGTTGTCTGTTATAGTGAATCAATTTGGGATATTGCGAGCATCATATTTTAAGACTATGTATGAGATATTGATGAATACATTGAGTTCTGTTTCATTCTATTCGTATTTAACTATTCTGCGATTCTCTTGGTTGAACAGATTTCCATTCGGTAGTCTTGTGTTGTGAGTCTATTTGATGATCAGTTATATACGATTCTGTATCTCTTCTATCGTGAGATTGTGTGTTTGTCTGCGGTTAAGTGACCAGATTCGAGACAATAGTCTGCGTTCACTGATAATTCGATAAGATCTGTATGTGGACAAAAGTATTGGTAAGTTTATCAATTGCGGTAGGAATTTATGACTTGAATCAGTATACGAAAAGTTTGGCGTAATCTCGATTATCTTTGTTCGTGTACGGCGTACTTATCTGTCACCCGGAATCGTCATATTGAATAGTATTGAATTACTGAAAAGTGCATATTCTATTATTTACAAGTCATAACAGTACCTCTACTCCATTACCATAGCAGATTCAGGCTAAAAGTCTTAATATTCACCGTGCCGAAGAATAGTCAGTATTCAGATTCACCCACTGTACTAAGACGTGAGGAAGTATTATGACTGTGTGAAGAATTGGGAAAATAGTACAGGGCCTCTGTTTAACAGACCCCTACCACTCCCAAGAACCCGATGACCCGATAATACTCTTCCGAAAGTTGGATAGAAGTATTATTCGTTCAACAGTATGCATGCATGTGAGACTATGAATGCATGTTAGTATTCATGAGAGAGTACATGCATATAAGGAATGTGTGTATGTGTGTGATTATATGCATGTTTAAGAGATATATGAATGCATGTTTGAGTGAATGAATTTGTGCATGTGTGATAGTGTCTCCATGTGCATGAATGCATGTTTAACTGAATGTATGTGTGATAGTGTTTTCATGTGCATGAGGCATGTGTGCATGAGAAAGCATACATGTGACTGAAAATACAAGAGCAAATGTGAGCATGCATGCACATATGAAGTGTGTACATGTGCAGATGAGATGATGTTACATGTGCATATGAGAGTGTGCATGTGCATGTAAGAGGTAAGTGAATGCATGATCATGAATGTAGAATGCATAAATGGATGTGCATAAGTATGCATGAATGAGTGCATGTGCATGTGAGTGTATGTAAATGCATGTGCATGAGTATGCATAGATGCATGGATAATAGTAAGTACACATGAATAAATATGCATATTTGTAAGCAAATGATACATGTTAGTATGTATGTATGCATGTATGTGAATGAATATGAGTACATGCATATATGAATGTTAGTAAATATGTGAGTATACATGTGCATATGAATGAATGAATGAATGTATATACATAAATATATGAAAATGAGTGAATGAGAGTGCATGTGCATGTACATGAATGTATGTAAGTGCATGAATTTATACATGTAAGAATGAAAGTGTATGTGTGCATAAGTATATGAAAGTATATGTAAATGAGCAATCTTTATGCATTGAATAAAAACTGAGAAGAATTAATGAACAAAATGAGTGCTTTAATCTTCTCATAAACATACTTTGTGGGTTTTTTTCTTTCTAATGTTTTTTTTTACATTGAAGAGTACCTAATCTTGACTAGTATTATGAACAATTATGCTGGAGATGCTGATGGAAGTTGCAATCCCTCATATCGTTCTACCTAGATTTTATTAGGGAGTGAGATTTAAATTATATTTTCTTAGAACTTGAAAATCTTGCTTAAATTTCCATAAATTGTATATGGTTATTTTGTCTTACAAAGAAGATGTTTCATCTTTATATTACCACTTCATCTGAAAAGAAAAAAGTTTTGCATGTGGTCAAATGATGTTTACCATATGCATTGACCACAAGAGTAGAGACAAACACTTTCCACAGCACTATTTTCATGTCTTAAGTCCTAAAGAACATTAAGAAACACCCTATGTGTACTCGCATAGTAAGACCCTTTGTGAAACCGGAACTCATCCACCGGATGGTTTTTGTGCATGCCTTGATCGCACAAGAATGGTAAAAGATGCAACCGGAAAGCAAGGTAGAAGAAGCAATGAGAAAAAATGCAAAGGTTGAAGATTAAAAGCATTTAATAGGAAGAAGGGGATTGCGATAGTGGAAAAGGTGAAGAGCTAGGTGATATGATGGTTGATGATTTTGGTGGAATTAGAGAAGCTCCCTAGACTCTGAAGGAGGATGACGACTAGGTCAAAAATGATTAATGATTGTTGGCAAAGACAAATGGAATTTGGCTACATGTGCTCTAGGAGGCAAGAGTGCAGGAGCAAGAACAACAAAGGAAGCTTGAGTGTCAACATTGGGAAGAAGAAGGTAGCTACTAAACCAAGACCCTCATAGCTTGAAGGCTACCATGGCTATAAGCTCTAGGGCTCTATGCATAGGATACCAATGCATCACCATTGAATCAAAGGAGGTTGGAGACTCGCAAGTTGGTCATGTTGTGGATGGAAAGGCAATTGGTGAATGACACACGGGGGAGGATTAAGTAGGCTTCCTCTTTTGATCCCAAGCACTTAGAGAATGAGAAGATTTCATCCATTCTTATTGTCTTGAACTGCTCAGTCTAGAGGTTAAAGGACCTCCAAGATTGGAATGGAGATTGAAGTTGTTGCATTTCATATATCTTAAGAGAGATACATGTGGACTTAGGCCATAATAAAGGTTTCTCGCTTCCTTTCAATCAAGGCTAGATGATCATGAGACTATTTGTGGATGAGACAAATGCCTTTTTGCATAACTATATGACCAGCATTGATACCTTTTGGGGATGCGTGGACACATTTTGTGTGGCATCAGGATCCAAAATAAACCACTCTTAAACTAATTTCAGAGCCATTATTGAACGTGCACCCTAATTTCTTGTTGATTAGGATTGTGAGATGATCCATAGGGGTCAAATCTTTTGCTTGTCAGGTATTCTAATGGGCTTGGGTGTCTTGATGGAAAAAGTATGGAACTCGGTCCTCCCTAAGCTTGATAACAAGCTAGCCTACTAGAAACATATGTAAATCAACCTTGCAGGGCATGCCATGGTAAGTAATATGTTCCTTATCTTCTCAACTATTTATTTTTTTCCTGCCAGAGTCCAAGGGATCAAGAGATTATCAAATTGGAAAGAATCTATAAAAACTTTATGTGGATGGGAGATCCCAATAGAAGAGGTGTCCCGAAAATTAATTGCACTACTTGTATTAGCCAAAAGGATCGAGGGGGTCTAGGCATTCAGGACATTGAACACATGGCAATAAGTTGGCAGCTAAATGGCTTATCAAAGCTTGGTGCAATAGTGAGGCCTCTTGGGCCATGCTTATCTTTAGGAATAAGAGTGCTCTCATGTTGGTGGGACTCGAAGGTTGGAAGGACCTCGGCATTCTCACCATTTTGTTCTACCCACCTCCGATGTCTCCTAAACGCTCAAATCTAGTGCACTCTCTATGGAAGAGTTGGAACAAGATCAAAAAGTTTGTCAAAATCAATGAAGATCAGAAATGGTGGCTAGTATTAGACAAAATGATTTGATCTGATTGCCACATAGGCACCTTTTGCACCATGGGGAGGCCCACAAATTTTGCTAGCCTGTACATTGGTCCAATTTCCCCAAGGGAGAATTTGGCGCATAAGCACAAACTTTTCTATTTCAATTAGGGGATGCCAAATGGATTGGAACTTAAAGTCCCATTGCAAGCCGAACCAATCAAGGCACCACTTACTGTTAAGCATGACATGGGAATCCAGAATCTTCTTGAGTCTTTGAATTTTGTCAATGCTATTGTCATTGTGCCATCTAAGATCCTCATGGCGAGGAGGGTCCTAACCAATGAGGACATGAGTCGTTAAGTGATCCCAACTCGTGAGTCTGCTCTACAATAGGATACATTGTTCATAGTTCACTCTCATATGAACTCATCTGGATGAATCATTTACACTACATGTACATACCATCCATAAATAACCATTTCATATGGCCATCATATAGAATCCTTCATCAACTTCTCAATCATTCATATGATCACTATCAATTAGAAAGTATCTTCCCAAAATAGCATTATCATGTTTGTCAACATTATTGTAACTACTTTAAAACATGGGAAGTGTTTAAAACTGATTCTTTTGAATTGCATGTACCGTTTGTGAGTGAATATCCTATTGAGGATACCAAGTACATAAAATTAGAACACTCCATTAACCATATCTCTCTTCTATCTATTCTTTCTAAAACAATACTACCCAATATAACACAAGACCACTAGTAGAGATGATAGCCAATATAGTAGAACCTCAATAATTTTCTACTAATACCAAGTACAAAGATGATGGCATTCTCCTCCCATCCATTCTCAGTGTAGAGCTTAAATGGTGATCTAGACAACCCTAGATAGGGAGGTTTAAGGTAGAGGTATGCTAACTGGATTTGATATGTAGGGTATTCTAGAGGTCATGTATATTTAGGCTAATGGATGGCCTTCTGTAGAAGGCTATACATGGATGGTAGAACATGGGCAGCCACTACATGTGGAGTCTGCAAACATGTCTTAGGTTGGTTCAACCAACCTAACAAATATAAATTACTTTTTACTTTGATAGACAATATTCTATGGAATATTCCTTATTAGGGAACTAGGGATGCTACCCCTAGACCCCCATCAGGGGGACCACTAGCCACTTAGGACCCCCCCAGCGATGGACCCACTAGCCCCCTTGAGCCCCCTTAGTTGGGTCTACTCACCATTGCCCTAGACCCCATAATTGGGGACCCTAGTTGTTGCCTTTCCTAACAATACCTTACATGGTCCAATTTGACCTTCATTCAATATGCAAGTTGGGATTCCTATCAATTGGGCAATGCTTCTTTGGCTTCTCCTCGTAATGGGGGCCTTACAAAATGTGCACTAGTACATAAAATCATGAGGGATAGACATTGATCATATACTAACACCTCCCCTCAATGTTTATCAAATGATAATCAAGTAGGTTCGGGTCCTATGCCCATATGTTCAAGATTCCTATTGAGCTGCTCTTTTCTGAGTGCTTTAGTGAAAATGTGAGCAAAATTTACCTCCGTTGGGCAAGATTCAAGCTCTATGGTTTCATCTTCAATGAGCTCACAAACATTATGGTACTATACTTCTATATGCTTGGTGTGAGCATGAAATACAGGGTTCTTTGCAATTGCCATACAACTTCGATTGTCACACTTAAGTGTAGTCACCATTTTTCATGGAAAGCCTAGATCTACAAGAATTCTCCTTAACCAGACTACCTCACAAGAAGCAAAACAAGCTGCTTTGTAATTTAGTAGAGGAGAGTGCAAGAATTGGTTGTTTCCTACTTACTCAAGAAAATATTCTGAAACCAAGTGAGAAACAATATCCAAAAACTCATTTTTTAGAATCATAATCTCGAGCTCAATTTGAATCACAATATTCTTGAAGTTTATCACATATGGTATATTGAATACCAAAGTCCAAGGTTCTAGCAATGTACCTTAAAATTTTCATTCCAACATTCCAAAGGTTCTACTTAGGGTTGTTGAAAAGCTTGCTTAGCACTTCAACAACATAGTTGATGTCTTGTCTTATGTTGCACAAAAACAATAAGACTTTCAATGAGCTTCCTATAGTTCTTAACATCTACATTAGGCATGTTATCATCCATAGATAGCTTATAATTTATCTCCATAGGTGTGCTAGTTGTTTGCATTTCATCATTCCAAATGCCTTAAGAATTTCTTTGTCATACTTTTGTTGTGAGATGAAAATGCCATCCTTTCTTTGAGATACTTCAATTCCTAGAAAAAAATGGAGTAGACCTAAGTACTTTGGCATTTGAAAAACAGCTCCCAAGTTGATCCGATTAGGATTGATGATTTCTTCATGATCTCCTGTAATCATGAGTTCATCTACATATACAAAATTGATAATAAGCAGCTTGCTATCCCTTTTCATTACATATAGTATAGGATCATAAGTACATCTTTCAACTCACATATTTTGGAAAAACTTATCTATTAGTTGGTATCAAGCTCGTGGTGTTTGCTTAATTCCATAGAAAGAATTCTTCAACTTGCAAACTTTATTTTTTGAATTGGAAATCTTAAAACCTAGTGGTTGAGATATATGTACCTCCTCCTTGAGGTGACCATTCGAAAATGTAGATTTGACATCCATCTCAAAAATAGGCTAGGCCTTTTGTGCAACTATTGCAGGTACTGTTAGAATAGTTGTCATGCATGTTCTTGGTGCAAAGGTCTCTTGAACATCAAAATCTTCAATTTGTGAAAAACCATGTGCAACTAATCTTGCCTTATAGTTTTCTAATGTGGCATCTGATTTATACTTAGCTTTCAAAAACCATTAAGTATCTATTACCTTCTTCTTTGGTGGAAAGTCGATTATTACCCATGTATCGTTTGGACTTCTCCTGCTTGAGTTTCTCCTTAGCATTACAAAAGAATTCATCTTGTGGTAGAGTCTCTGAGATGAACTGATTCAAGGTTGAATCTTCATGATGTCTTGAAGAGATAGATACTAATTGGAGATACTTAAGCTTTAGTAATACTCTCTCTTGTTGATCAAAGGCCTCTTCACCTTTCTTTGGTGCAAGGTAAGATCTTCTTAACAAGGCATCTCAGTGACATTGCTAGCATAGAGGATTTGTGATGACAAAGTCAAACCTAAATAAAAAGTTAGTCCATTAAGATCACAAGTTCTATTGAGGACGGGAGTGGTCATAAAATACTTTAAGTTCTTAATATCCGTATACACAGTAACTTTATGAGCTGCTTCTTCTAGATGATGATGCCAGCTATCTAATGCAACCATTATGGCAAGAAGTTCTTTATCATGGATTTTATAATTAATATCTAAAGGGCAAAAATTCTTGAACGATATGCAACTGGATGTAGGTGTCCATCATCTCCATATTGGGATAGAATGGCCCCTAGGGGTGAGTCTGATGCATCTCTCTCTAGTGCAAACGGCTTGTTAGAATCACAATGAATAATAATTGGAGTAGTGTTGAAATGTTGATTTCAAGGTCTAAAAGGCTTTTTCTCCTTCTTCGGTCCATGAGAATTTTAAGTTTCTTGTAAGCATGGTAAGAAGTGCCACTATCTTGGAGTAATTTTTGAGGAATATGCTGTAAAAATTGGCAAACCCTAGAAAACATTGTAGATCAGACACACATGAAGGTAGTTGCCAATGAAGGAATTTCGTCATATTCTTAGGGTCCATAAAGATTCCTTTCTGTACCTTAGAAACTCCACTTCTTTCTGATGGAAAGAGCACTTCTCCAATTTTTCATATAAACCTTTTTCTCTTAGTCTCTCTAAAACTATCTCTACATGATATTCATGGTTCTCTAGATTTTTGGAGAATATCACCATATCGTCGAGATATATTACCACAAAATCATCTAAATGCTCTTGAAATATATCATTCATCATATGTTGAAAGATAGCTACAGAATTTGTGAGACAAAATGGCATAACTACATACTCAAAATGCCCATACCTTGTTTGATGCATAGATAAAGGTAGGGTGGTTACCTTGACGTAACTTCCATAGTTTTATTTCTGCCACTCAAATCCTATCTACATCTCCAAATGTGGTGATGAGTTCTCGAAGAAACACCTCATAGTCATGAAGTATTTTCATTCTTCTCTGAGATTGGGATGAACCATGATAATGCTTGGCCATAGATCATAGATGCCTCATCAAGGTATTCATCTAGTTGCATACATATGTACAATTTAACTTGCTCAAGAAATCAATGAAACTTTGTATGATTACCATCAAAATTTATTGCATGCAAATCTTGGGTTTGTTCATGAAGGGTGAGCTAGCCTTTGATTCACTTGAATACCTCCTTGATTTGCTTGAAGATTCCTAATTCCTTCTTATAATTCATGAAGAATATGCCTACATGTGTCGGATGTTCCATCTTGACTTTTGTCTATCTATGGGTTAGGTCCTCAATTTGTTGTTGGAGACTCTGAAGTGATGCCAAAATTTTTTTCATAAGCATTCTCCATAATGCGTGGTCTTGGATAGAAGCTAGCCTTGCCAAAATGCCATGGGAGCACTAGATTGTGTCCTCTGACTAGACTAGAAAAGACTTTGGAAGAACGCTTTTGGTTACAAGATCACACATGTAGGGAAATAATACAAGAATATGTAGTTGATGCAAGAAGTCCCACAACTTGAGACTAATAGGTATGGATAACTTGATTAGAGATGATACAGGAGATCCCACAACCCAAGATCATAGGTATGAATCAAGATCTTTGGGTTACAAGAACTCCGTTGAGGGAGATGGTCTAGATACAGAAATAGCTAGACAAGATCTCATACTACAAGATTACAAGAGGACACAATAGGATGTCTAAGACCAGAACAAGGAAAAATAGGATTACAAGAGGACACAATAGGATTACAAGAGAAGACGAGAACAAGGAACAAGACACCAACTTGAACTAGAACTTGGAGAGTACTTACTATGTGATCCTGACTTCTTAAGCTCTCAAATCTGGTATTATCAAGACTAAGTATGTATGTGTCGAACCCCTCCTTATATAGGTTTTCAAGGGCAATTCATCAAAAGTTCTTAAAAATTGATGGTGTCATCAATTCAAAACATGATCTCTAGATGTCAAAATCAAGCAAGAAGACAGTGGATTTTAGGGTTTTGGCACGCTTTGGATGCATTGAAAGCATCATTCATTTGGTTGTTCAACCTTTTGGGCGCTGCATGTTCCTTATAGTGAACTTTTAAATCTCACTGTGCAAGCATACATGGCTCCTTGAGAGGAAAACTTGTACGTTTCTAACATCTTCATAAGCAGAATCATCAAGGAAAATGCAAATCTTCAAATATATTTTCTTTTTCATCAATGGAAGTTCTACAATAGCCTACTCTCCAATACTTAAATTTATAGATAAAACAATGGAACAAGAAAACAAGCTCAATACCCATGAGACCTCCGAATCCCACAAAGTAGGGGTTACATCGCTAGAGAGATTTATAGAGAAGGTTGATCATCCTCTCATCCCCTTCATGCGGGGCTCATTTGCTCTTGATCTTGTTGTTCTAGAGGAAAAAAACTCTATGATTTCCAAAAGGTGGGGGATTCTTACAATTGGAAACTCTTTTTCCTAAAAGGAGTATGGATTTTTCTATCAACCATTCTTTAGGAGGGCTTCCAAAATTGGCTGCACACCTCTCTTTCCAGATCTTCCAAAGAGTCTCCCCTCTAATCCCATTCCACAATGATGAGGAACACCGGATCGCTTCTCCGAGCAAAGCTTGTTTCCAGTTGATTTGTCCTTGCAGCAACACGCATTTTCCAAGGTTTTGCCAGAGTGACTTTGAGTTGGGGCATGAGAAAAAGAGGTATAACAAGTCCTCATTACCACATATGCACCTTTTGCACCATGGGGGGCCCACAAATTTTGCTAGCTGATACATTGGTCCAAATTCCCTAGTGGAGAATTTGGCACATAAGCGTTGACTTTTTTATTTTAATGAGGGGATGTCAAATGAAATGGAACTTAAAGTCCCATCGCAAGCCCAACCAATCAAGGTATCATTTACTATTAAGCGTGACACGGAAATCCAAAGTCTTCTTGAGTCTCAGAATTTTGTCAATGCTATTTCCATTGTGCCATCTAAGACCCTCATGGCAAGGAGGGTCCTGACCAATGAGGAGATGAGTCGTCAAGTGATCCCAACTGGTGAATCTGCTCCAAAATAGGATCCATTCTTCATAGTTCACTCTCACATGAACTCATTTACATGAATCATTTACGTTGCATGTACATACCATCCATAAATAAACATTTCATATGGCAATCATCCAGAGTCCCTCATCAACTTCTCAATCATTCATATGATCATTATCAATTAGAAAGTATCTTCCCAAAAGAGCATTCTCATCTTTGTCAACATTATTGTAATGACTTGCAAACATGGGAAGTGTTTAAAACTGATTCTTTTGAATTCTTCATTGAGACTATCTTTTAAGAAGCATGTATATTTCATTACTTTCATTTATGATGATACTCACAAGACATGGGTGTCTCCTATGAAAGGAAAGAATGAGGTATTTTCTTGCTTCAAGGAAATTTTAGCTATGGTTGAAAATTTTTCTTCTATAGATTTTGACTCTACCCATAGATCATGGTGTTGAATACATGTCACAAGTGTTTAATGCTTTTCTTCATGAAAGAGAAATTTCAAATCAATGTAGAGGGCCATATACACCTTAGCAAAAATGGTTTTGTCAAGCATAAAAGTAGAACACTCCTTGAAATTTCACAATGTATGGTTAAAGGAAAGCACCTTCGTGAGATGTTTTGGATGGAAGTGGTCATGTGTGCAAACTATGTCTTGAATCACTTCCCTACAAAAGCATTGAGATTCATCACCCCTTTTGAGGCTTGGAATGGACATAAACCTATGGTTAGTCATAGGTGCACTGTTTCACATATGCTCTTGTGACATCACAACAATGCCACAAACTTGATGCCAAGGTAAAGAAATATATATTTGTTGGTTATAGTGGTGAAAATAAGGGATATCATTTTTACAATGCATTGATGAACACAGTCATTGTGAGTGCAAATGAGTTATTTGCTGAAAAATTTTGTTTCTCCTTTACTTGAATGCAAAAAATAGCAAACACTTAGCTCACAAGATGTGTTCGATACACTCATGCCTTTGTTCCAAAGTGGTGCGCTTGACTATGGCCATGTACACCAGCTAACTGAGGCTCAAAGAGTTGGATATCTCCACCAAAATAAATTTGAAAATGGTGAGAATTTCCACCCAAACATGGCTGAAATGTTTCAGGGAGAAATGGTCGAAACTACTAGAAATCTTCAGCCACATATGGCTAAATGTTTGCAACAAGCTATGGCTAAAAATGAGATGAAATTCAACCCGCATATGGTATACATGTTGATGATGAATTACATAATGAATGCATGTCTATCAAGAGTGTACAAAGTGTGCCAAAATGGTTGAAAAAAACTTTACAAAATAGCAAATTGAATGCATTTTTACTTCATAGAACAAGATCAAGGTCTCACCATGCATCAAATAATTTTGTTGATTATTCTCTTATTGCAATATTATGTAATGAAGAGAGACTTACTTTTGAAGATGCATTTCAAGATCCACATTGGATGAGTGCTATAAATTCACAAATGGATTCCATACATACGAGTGCTACGTTGGAGCTATGTGAATTGCCAAAAAGAAAAAATTCCATTGGTACAAAGCGGGTTTACAAAATTAAGAGAGAGAAGCATTGATCACTACAAATTTGGATTGGTTGCCAAAGGATTTTCATAACAGTAAGGCATTGACTATGAGGAAATGTTTGCACCTACTTCACAAGTGACTACCATTCATGCCATGGATGCATTGGCTACTTGACGAGGTTGAAAAGTTCATTTGTTGGAGATAAAAGTAGCTTTCTTGAATGTTGATTTGCAAGATGAGGTTTATGTGAAACAAGCTCTTTGATTTACATATGGAGTTTTCCTTGTATGGTTTCAAGAAAGCTCCATGTTCATGGTATGAGAAAAATCATGAGCACTTGATTGCTCTTGGCTTCACATGTAGTTGAGTTGAAAGTACACTCTATGTACGTAAAGATGGGGTTGATCTAATTGTGCATGTTCTTTATGTTGATGACACAGTCTTGACTAGGTTATGTGATGGAAAACTTGAGATTCGTATGGATGATTTGCATCATACTTTTGATGTCACTTATCTTGGTCTTTTGAGCTATTATTTTGGCATCTAGATTGTATTGACTGAGGGGAAAATTATTATCCACCAAGCAAAGTATGTTGAAAAACTACTTTAGTGTTTTGACTTTCAAGATTGCAAGCTAGTTTCCACACTAGTGGAGACATGACTTAGGTTCTCATTTGAGGATTTCGGTTATGCATTTGACAGTTCTCTTTATCAACAAGCTATGGGATGTCTTATAAATGCATGCAAAACAACACTCGAGATACGATATGGAGTTTCCCAATTGAGATGATTCATGCATAGCCTTGGCACTAAGCATTAGCAAGGGGGGAAATGTGTGTTTAGATATCTGAAAGGCACTATGCATTTAGGTCTCTTTTATGGCAGAGATATTCATCCATGCTTGCATGCATTTATGGATAGTAAATGGGCTCTTTGTTATGATACTCGCATTTCTTTTTTCGTGGAGACTCATGCATATCTTGGTTGATTAAGAAGCAACCTAGAGTGTCGACCGAGTTTGAAGCTGGAGTACATGTCAATTTTCATAGCTAGAGTGGAGTGTATATGACTAAGATGCATATGGGTGGAACTTTCCATGGAGATTGATGCTACTATACATATTCTTACTAATGGTCATAGTGCTTTAGTTGTTGCACGAGACCTAGTGTTTCATGCATGGACCAAATATATTGAGGTGCATGATCACTATATGAGAGAATTCCTTCATGCAGGAGATATTGATTTGATATATATGCCTACACAAGATAATGTGGCAGACATATTCATCGAAGCTCCTTCATAGGAAAGGTTTGAAGATTTTTGCAAAGCATTAGGTTGTTTCCTTTGTGGGTGCTAATCTATGACTCACTCTATGTGCTCACATCATTTTCTCCAAGGGGGTTTGTTACACTTATGTGTTCCTGAAGTTGCTTTGATGTGAACCTTTTTCCTATACATGAACACTTTTTACTCTTGTGTTGGCTAGATGATTTTCCCCATGTTACCACATACACTATTCACCCATATGCGCTATTCGAGTGATCCCTTTTCTATGTGCATTTTGTTGCTTTTATGGCTCTTGTATGTGCTTCTCATGTCTCTCTTGCACTTCTACGCACACCCAACAACAAACTTCATACTTTTGAATGTGGATAGATACTTCAAAATTTTTGAGGTTGAAAACTCTTTAAAGATGGGAAGAAATTACCAGAACTTATCAAAATTGCTACAATTTATTACATGATGTATAGAATCATGGATGAATATGAAAGGGCACAACAACATCTTTGAGGCTATAAAAAATTAAGGAAAGAAGGAATTACTCAGAAAGCGAGTTTATTGCATGCGAAAGTTGGTGAACAGTGGGATCCCATCAACGGTAGAAAATATTTTGCTCAATAGTACCATCAAGTTCATAAAGCATGCCAAAGCCTAAAGTTCTTTGAGGGAAGTAAAAGTGCAAAATAGAATCTCGAGTTCCAAATAGTCAGCCTGTAACAATAAACTTGTGGAAGGTGAAACTTGTATTCAACTATCCTTAATGGGGTTTTGAGGGAAAATCTAGAAGCATTTCTAGGTTCTTGAATTTAAGCAATAGTGAGGTTCGTGAAAAATTCACATGATAAATATTGAAATCTTTTGCCAAAAAAGAATCTAAGAGACAAGACTAAACATTTCTCATTACAATTTAGCTGGATAAAATACTAACTAGGTCTTTAATATAACTCAAGGTACTTTGAACTGCACTCAAATCCCTAGGAATTAAGGATGGATATTTATTCCATCATTTGGAGATTCCAATATAAGCATGGATAATTAAAGATCATGGGGTGACCTCTTGTTCAAAACCCTAGAAACTTAATTAGAATAGAAATCATAGAGGTAATTCCTTGCTTCAAATTATATAAAAATGAATTTGCAAAAAGGTACTCTATAGTTAAATAAGAATCTACACATTAAGATAAATATCTTCCATACATTGGTGTTTGATATAAATTATCCTAGTATTTGATACTATGCTTTATGTTCACATTGATGTGGGAATGATATGGGGACATCATATCTTGACTTGGTAGGTATATTTTAGTTTTAAGCTAATGAAAATAAATCCGAATGGTAGTTGAAACTTCATAAATAAAGAGGAAGTACATGATGGTCAAGGGTTAACTAGAATTTTTGAGGATCATGTAGATGAAAATACTTTCATGGGTCTTCATAAAGGTTTTCAATAAGATCACCACATTCTTATTTAACTTATGAGACTTCTTAGTAAGGCTTTTATAGTTCTTTGTGGAAAATGCTACATAGATTTTTGCAGAGAAAAGACTTCGAAAGATCGTTCGTAAAAGCTAAGTTAGACTATGTTTGTCCAAAAACCCTTGTCGATAATACAATCAAGTAAATGATTCCCTTGATTTAAAGATATATACTATACTGGTAATTCTAGTATGACAGATTTTCAAGAAATTTAAAGGGATTAACTTCATAATCAAGATAGTTGAAGAACTAGTATTTTTGAATAAAACCAAAGATTATCAATCAACACTTGATACCATTAGATTTTGATAAAATGATGATTTTTAGATTTACTCAAAGAATATTTTTGAGAAGTGGAATTAATATCCTAAAGATAGAAATATTTTTGCATACCCTTGATAGAATAAATACTTAAATTTTTGAGTCTCATCTGATTTGAGTCAAACACCATTTTTGTCTTAGAAGTTGAATCCATTATAAAAATTTTCAAATTCCTCCTTCCCCCTTTTCCAAACCTTGCATTTGTCTACGAAAGAACATTCAAAGTCATTTTAAAGATGTTAGACAAGGAGGTGGAATAGGTAACTTAATTAAACATCATAGGTGGATGTTCTATATAGAACCCATTTCAATTTTAGAAGACACTTCAGTTTGAAAGAACTTACTCATCCATTCAATTTTGGTTTAAGATCAATGGATGAATAATATTTCTAAAGTTTTGTAAACAAGTTTTCAATAGATTTCCGAATAGAAAAAGAATTAGGATTCACTCATAGTTTTGACGATTCCCATGAGTTAAGACTTTGAGAAAGTACAAAAGTACATCAATTAAATGCAAAAAGATTATAACATATGAGAAACATAACTCATAATAGTATCAACTATTTTGCACACCTTCTGCTTAGGAAATGATTCTTGAAGATGTAGCTGTCTATGAAAATATTACCACCTCTTAGGTGGTATGTAAGATCTTTTCTTATTTCTTTCTACCATACAATATCTCGTGTTATTAATTTTAATCTAAAAAAAAGGATCACTATACAGAAAGAATTATAAATATTCATACACACATACATATATACACATACATCTACACATACACACACATATACATACATACACACATACATGAGCATGAAAATAGTCACGAATAACCATACATGAGTAGAGATGTAGGAAGATAGTTTTTAGATGTATAAAGAGTAACATAAACCAAGAGATTTAGCAAGATATTGTGAGGAATTGAACTCACAACCTCCTTGATAGGAGTATGATGGGCTAGCCACTAGCCCCAAAATCCATGGATGAGGATTACTTCCTTATCCTCTTTCTTAAGGTATGGTGCAACCATCCCCTACTAGGATTATGTGACATTCCTTTCAGCATTGCCCTCAATGCTCACTTATGCACCCTTCTCACTCTCTTGGTCTAGCTTTCCATGCATGGGTGCTTCCAACATCCTCAAACTCTAGCTTGAGGACCAAATTTGGACCTATCCCACCCTTTGAGGGTGCCCAAATCCCCATGCACATTCATCTAAGGCTAGTTTCACACTCATTGGCGACAAGCACTTTTGCCTAGTGCCTACTAAAGGAGGCACCTTATCTTGAGCGTATCCCAAGTTGTTCAACAAATGGATTCTCGAATATAAAAAAGAAGCCTTTTAACTTCTTTCTAAAAGATGGATATCTTTGGCAATATGCTAGAGGGAAGTTCAAAAATCCACAAAGAGGACTAGGATTAAAAAATGTACAAGTGTAAGATGTGAGAGACATGCATGAAAGCTTATGGGAAGGTCATAAAGGTTTCATAGCAACACATGAAAAAATTCCTGAAAGTTATTGGTGGCCAAGGATATATGTAACTATAAAGGAGTTTGTGAGCACATGTGCCACATGTTAGTTACATTCCTTAGTCAAGCATAGAGATCGCTTACACCCAATCTATCCATCTTGCATTCATTACCAGTGGGTAGTAGACCTTGTGACTATGCTTAGAAGCACTAATGGCATGAGATATATAGTACTTGGATATGAAGACTTGACAAATCATGTAGAAGGTGGAGAACTTTGGTCTAGCACTAGTTATAATGTATGCATATTTGTTTTAGAAAAACTGATATCCAGATTTGGATATGTCAAAAAAGTAGTAGGAGATCAAGGCCAGCTAGATGCTAGAGGGGCAAGATAATTTTTTAATCATCATGGGATTCACTTGTTTCTCACAATATCTTATAACCTAGAAGCGAATGGGAATATTGAGCGAGGCCATCCTTCCCTAGCAAAGGGGATCTCAAAGGCATGCAACAGAGATATTGGGCGATGACCAAGATAGCTACCATTTTCTTTATGCATCAATTGGATGACATATATGAGATCAATTGGCTTTATGCCATCTAAAATCATGTATTATCAAAATCTGATTTTTCCTATTCACAGTGAGATAATAAACTAGAAGAGCTTAGATTGGGAAGATAATTTATCATGAGAAGACTTATTAAATTTAAGAATCAAACAATTACAACAAGGGAATGAGAATACAAAAGAAGCCATTAAAAATTTAAAAGAGTAACATCTAAAACATAAGATTATTTTGATAAGATACATCGACTTAGGCCATGATCGATAGAGTCTAGGGATTGGGTACTCATATACGAGAGTACATTTGAAACCGAATAGGATGAACGATGAGAATTAACTAGACGATGGTTTGGTCCTAATGTTCTTGTTTCTCTTTTGTCTACAAGCACCTATGCTTTATGAGAATTAGATAGCACACCCTTGAGAAACAGAATTGTAGGAAAAAGAATTAAGCTATTCAAACAAAGGACAAGCTTTGAGTATGAGATAGATGAAGATTTCTTGGAGGAGGATGATGCAGATGAAGAGTGACAAAAAGAATAATCAAGTGAAATGTTTCCAACCTAAATTCTATTTTTTGTATATATAAATGAATGAACATATGCATGGAAATTTTGCATGTAAGAAATATATTAAGATTTATAAAAAATTAGTAAAATTAAGTAGGATCAAGATAGCAAACATGTATTATGGTTTTGTGTGAAACATGAAAGATTAGAAATGATATGAATAGATTCATTAAGAAAACTAGAAACTTTCAAGAATGAAAAATTTGGAAGGTGATAGTAAACTTTAACTAAGAGCATGTATACACTATTAGATTTGAACACTTAGTGAGTGGGATTCTGTTTATCCTACTATTTATTTCCTACATGATCCTAATTTTAGATAGATTATAATTTAAGAAGACCTTCATACTCAAGCCACCAATATATGTATGTGCATTTGTTGTGAGTGTGCTACAATGCGGTATGAGCTAGGTGGAACAACCTTGATCGGGTGATCAAGGCCACGTGCTGATGCTAATTTCATCATAGGCCTAACCTATATGTTGTCATGCATCTATATGGGTCAGTAGGTGAGTGGAATCACTCTGGTCGAGTGGTCAGAGCCACAAGATCATGCCGATTTTCATATAGGGCTAATGTTGTGTGTCATGTACATGTGGAGTCACTCTGCTCATGTCAAGAGACAGTTGGAGTAAACCTGGCCGGCTTGACAAGTCCATGAGTCACATCTGATTTGGGCATAGGTCAACTTGTGAAAATTAAAATAAAAAGACAAAGAGCTGAGCTGGGATGAAGTGTTAAAAAAAAAAGAAAAAGAAAAGCAAAAGTAAAAGTAAAGAAAAGAATAAAATCTGATGGAGAGTTTCACGATAAGAAATAAATGGGGGAAACAAAGTTAAATTTTACAAACTGACTTTGTAGAGCTTAGTAAATGCTAGTACTTAGGATAAGGTGTTGGAACTAAACAAGCTAAATGAATGAGAGATCTAAAAATCCTACTATTTATTCATATGATTGCTTGTCTCGTTGCAAAAACAAAAACATAATAAGCTGTATGTGAAGCTTGCATCTACTATATTCTCTAAATTTGTACTTATTTTTGTTGGAGGAGATGGTGGATAATCACAAGAGATGAGTTGGTGTAGCTACAACCTACTTCACACGTGCTATAAGTGATAATTTAAGAGTGTTATGGGCCTCTTGGCTAACTAATAAGCATAAATGTTCATATATGTTGCTTGGAATATGATGCACAAATGATAGAATCAAAACAGATAGGTAGGCATATGATCCAATGCACAAAACTTGCTATTTTGGTTGAGACACCTCCTCAATGTTTTACTAAATTCTCTGAGTACAACAACAATGAGTAAAATTCCTTTTGGGGAGCTTCAATTAGCTTAGCTAGCTACCATTCATGAGTGGAATCATCTAAAATGATGGACTATATGCAGAGAATTATGTTTAGCAAGTAAAGCAACTCCCCCAACTTTTACGCACCTTGAAAGTCACAGACCACTGAGCATTAATTGAATGATATCTAATGATTGTGAGAACCAAATTCAGTGAAACTTAGTAAGAAAAAAGTAGATAGTATGTAACGATGTCATGCTTTGAATCATGCAAAATGATGCACTACACAATGACAACCAGCTCAGACAAAAGTACTGTTCTGATAGAGTGTGACAAAGGTATGTGTGAAGAGATGGATAGGTATGTGCTTGAAGATGAAGAGGTGTTGCAAAATCCTTGATCTACACCAGCCAAATGAACTCCACGAGTATATGGTGGGCCCTTTTAGCTTGCCAATGGATGTATTAGACACCCTATGTACCTTGGAAGATCAATCTCAAAAAGATACATCAAAACAGATAAGTTGGAGTTAGCTTAGAGGTGAAGAACTTGCTATTCTTGGTTCATACACCTGTCGAGTGTTTTGCATAATTCTCTGAGCACAGCAGCAATTAGCTCAATTCCTCTTGGGGAAGTCTGGTTAACTTGAAGAGCTAACTTTCAAGAGTAATCGCATCAAAAATAATGAACCACACACTGAGAATGATGTTTAGCAGTTGATGACATCATCCTGATCTTCACGGGCTGCTACAATTTGAAACCAGTGAGCAAAAAAATAAACATAACTCCAGATTTAAGAATCCAATAATGATGAAACTTTGTTTGCTTATACTAGACAGTAAGTTGAATCCAACAAGCTTTAAATCATGGAATTTGGATAAGTACACACTGAGAAAGGGCTCTGCAAGATGAGTCAAAAAGTCGGGTACTTGATAGAGAAGTGAAAATGACAGATAGGGTTGCCTTCAACTGAACATAACTGAAGATTGCAATACGAAAATGCAATGAAAATTGATGAGCATATAGTAGATGTACAGAGCTAACTTTACTAAGTTAAATCGATGAAAAAAATGCACCAAGCTTAGAGAAACCATCTCTACAATCTGACTAAGAAAATTGAGAGATATGGCAGTGAGTAGTACACTTCACAAGAACATGGAAATATGAACTCAAATGATCATGAAAATGAAAGTATATTGCTTGTACAATACAATGGAATTACTGATACATATGTGTGCCTTGGAATCACACCTTGATATGGCATAAAGCGCAGCTCTTGGAGGTCTTCACATAGGTCTCTCTAACCATGACTAAAACTGCCATCTATTTATAGTTGAGTTTGGGAGGCTAACTTCCCTCAATCACTCTCCAATCAATCAGTGATTGATTTGTTTCTCTACCTACCACAAATCACAAATTTGTGGCTCCTCTTTCCCTTTTTGATCAAGTGGACTCAACCACTTAAGATTCTCTCACTTTTGCATTAAGTAAAGTCTTCAAAAGTTACAAGAGGTAGTTCACAAGTGAACTTTACATTGTCTTCATTTTAGGGCTTCTTCTATGACTTTCTGGGACTCAAGCCAATACTTAGGCTTGTCATAGACTTGCTCCAACAACTCCCCCTCAAGCCAAGTATGCTTGAGGTCTTCAATCTTCCAAGATTACCTGTAAACCAATCATAGCCTTGAATTTGCAAAGCTTTGTACCATCCAATGCTTTGGTTAGAATATCTACACATTGTTGATGAGTGGACACATATGATATTTGAATCTCTTTGCTTAGAACCTTCTCTCTTATATAGTGATAATGAACTTCAATATGTTTAGTCCTTGCATGAAAAATAGGATTAGCAGCCAAATGAATAGAACTCATATTGTGACCATAAATAGTTTGAGTTCCAAACTCCAATCCAAGATCTTTGAATAATGTCTTCATCCACATAGCTTCTTATGTAGCTATGGCAAGACCTCTGTATTCAGCTTCAGTAGAAGAGAGAGCAACTGTGGGTTGCTTCTTGGATGACCATGAAATAAGCTTTGAACCTACAAAGGTAAGATAACCTGAAGTGCTCCTTCTATCTTCTTTGGAGCCAGCCCAATCTGCATCAGAAAATAGCTCCAAACCTAAATCAGATACATAAGGATAATAAAGTCCTTCATTTATGGTTCCTTTGAGATACTTGAGAATCCTTTTGGCAGCATCCATATGTGGTTTCCTTGGTGTGTGCATAAATTGACTTAGGACACTCACACTGTAACATATATCTACTCTTGTCAATTTGGCATAGTTGAGACTACCCACTAGACTTTGATATGATGTGATGTCCTCTATGAGTTCACCTTCATGTGAGCTCAATTTGTGATTGACCTCCATTGGAGTACCTGCAATCTTACAATCTTGCATCTTGAATTTTGCCAACATGTCCTTAATGTACTTTCTTTGAGTGAGAAACAAACCATGATCTTTGTAAACAACTTCCAAACCTAGGAAGTAGGTAAGTGAACCCAAATCACTTATCTTGAACTCTTCTCTCATCTGATCTTTGCTCTTCTTCATACCATCTGCATCATTTCCTGTCAATATAATATCATCTACATATACACATAGGTAAATGACCTCAAAGTTACTCTTTTTGATAAAGAGTGAAGGATCTGCCTTGCTTGGTTGAAAGCCTTTGTCGTGCAAGAATGATACAAGCCTGAAATTCCAAGTTCTTGGAGCTTGCTTGAGACCATACAATGCTTTGTTAAGTTTACACACATAATCAGGATAAACTTGATTCTCAAAACCAGGTGGTTGTGCCATATATACCTCTTCTGTTATCCAACCATTCAAGAATGCATTCTTTACATCTAGTTGAAGTATCTTCCAATTCTTGGAAGAGGCAATACTAAGCAAAACCCTAATAGTAGGCATCTTTGCCACAGGAGAGAAAGTCTCCTCATAATCAATTCCCTGAGTTTGTGCAAAGCCTTTTGCTACAAGCCTTGCCTTATACCTGTTAATGGAACCATCAGAATTCTTCTTGAGTTTATAGACCCATCTTGAGCCTATTAGCTTCATGGATGAAGTCTTGGGCACTAAATCCCAAGTGTTGTTTTCCTCAAGTGCTTCAATCTCTTCCTTCATTGCATGCTTCCATTCTGTTTTTGCTTTGGCCTTTTCAAATGATGATGGATCCTCTTGGTTTATGTCCTGTGCTATGTAGATAGAATGTTTAGTTACTAATGAGGTGTCAAACCCATACCTTTCTGGTTTTTTCTTTTCCCTCATAGATCTTCTTAGGCCATGATGTGATGATTCTGCCTCATGACCAAGTTCCTGCAATTTTGCTTTACCTATAGACTTCCATGCTTTGATCTTTCCCATCTGAGATTCTTCATCATCCTCTGAGGTGTCTTGTTCTTCAATCTTTGGTTGTTCTCTACCAAGCTTTGGAAAATCTTCTTCAAGATCATATGGTAAATTGAGCTTCCTGCATGAATCTTCATACCATGAATTGTTTTCATAAAAAACTACATCTCTGCTTACCAAGAATCGTTTGTTGGTAGGGTTGTATAACCTGTAGCCCTTTCGATTGTTGTCATAGCCAATAAATACACACCTTTCTGCCTTTGGATCCATCTTGCCTCTAACCTGTGAAGGAACATGAGCAAAAGCAATACATCCAAAAATTTTACAATGATCTAAGCTTGGTATTCTTCCATTCCAAGCCTCATATGGAGTCATCCCATCAAGGGATTTTGAAGGCAACCTGTTAATCAAGTAAGTGGCTGTAGATACAGCCTCATCCCATAGATAATTAGGCAAATGCTTTTCATTTAACATGGATCTTGCAGCTTCAACAATTCTCCTATTCCTCCTTTCTGCCACTCCATTTTGCTTAGGAGTGTACCTTGTAGTTACCTCTCTTTTGACTCCTCTTTCTTGAAGAAAAGAATCAAACTCATGGGAGAAGTATTCTCCCCCTCCATCTGACCTTAGCCTTTTTAGTGATTTACCTGTTTGATTCTCCACAAGAGCCAAACATCTTTTGAAACATGAAAAAACTTCAACTTTGTGTTTCATAAAGAATAGGATAGTCCAACTGCTGCAATCATCAATAAAGGAGACATAATACCTTGATCCAGATTTTGAAGCTTCCTTGCTAGGTCCCCATACATCTGTATGAACCAACTCCAAGAGATCTCCATGTATATAACCTTTCTTCATGAATGGTAACCTGTGAGACTTTCCAAATTGACATGCACTACACTTATAAATCATATGTTGTTTTGACAAATTAGGGAGTCCAAGTACACTTTGGTCCCTGTAAATTTGCTTTAATGACCTTTCACCAATATGTGCTAACCTTTTGTGCCATACTTCCAATTCTGTGAGTGTCTGACTACCATAATTAAAGAGAGAAATGTTTCTAGAGTCTTGTAATTCAAATGTGAACAATCTACCTGTCTTTTCACCTTTTGCAATTCTTCTGAATCCTTGACTTGGATCTTCAAAAAATGCTCCTGCTTTTGTGAACTTGACTTGCAACCCTTTCTCTACTATTTGCCCAACACTTATCAAATTCTTTGTAATGGTAGGGACATAGAGTACCTTACTGAGTAGGTTGATGTTTCCATCAGGTGCTTTGACATTGCCTATTTTCTCCACAGGATGTTTTGTGTCATCTCCTACTTGTACCTCATGCTTATTCCTTGGATCTTCTAAATCTGATAGGAGTGCCACATTTCGTTCCACATGATTTGAACAACCTGAATCTATGTAGAAAACATGCTCATCAGATTTACCTTGTGGCATAGCCATGTTCATGATCAATAATGAATCCTCTTTGTTTGAGTCTTCTGTGTAGTTATTGAAGTCTCTCCTTCCTTTGTAGCCTCCTTGATAGTTTGAATGATTGTAGTTGTTGTAGTTGCCATGATAATTGTTGAACCTTCCTCTTGAGTAGCCATAACTTCCTCTATTGTTTCCTCTGCCTCTTTGATTCCTGGAATTCCTAAAGCAATTTTCAGTTGTATGATTAGTTAATCCACAAATAGAACATGAGTTGGAGTCTTGGGATCTCCCCCTGCCTTGTCTACCTCCTCTTCCTCTACCTCTACCATGTCTTCCTCTACCTGCATAGTTAGCTTGATATGTACCTGCTTCATCCTCCACTTTCTTTGCCTTTCCTTTGTTATCTTTGGACTTGCTTTTATCAGTGTATAAAGCTAAAGATTGATTACCTTTAGAGCTTTCTCCATTTTTGATAAGCTTTGCCTCTTGAGTAAGTAGTTGTCCAATGAGTGTATTGAAATCAGGTACATGCATGTCCATGTACAAATCCATAGCTGTGGTGAATGCTTCCCACTTGTTATCTGCCTTCAAGACATTGATGACCTGCCTTACAAGTTTCTCTTCATCTATTACCTCTCCTATGCTTCCCAATTGATCTTCTATGTCCTTGAGCTTTGTGACAAAATCAGTCACATTTTGTTTGGGAGCCTTCTTGAGAGTTGTGAAATCCAGCCATAGTTGATGCTTCCTAGCTTTGGTACTTGAAGAGAAGAAGGCTTCAATTGCATCCCACACTTCTTGAGATGTCTTACAACTTCTAATGTGAGGCAACAAAAAATCTGAGATCGAGTTGAGGAGATAGGACCTTGCAACTGCATCCTTGGAGCACCATGTGCTCAATCTTTCTTGCTCTTCTTGTGTTGGTTGACTTTTGTTCCTCAAACTTGGCATAACTTCATCTCCAGCCACATAACCATATAAACTTCTACCTGGGAGATAAGCTTCCATTCTTAATGACCAAGCTGAGTAGTTACCTCTGTCCAATTTTTCAATAGATGAAGGAAATCCATCTGCCATGTTGTCCAATCTTGCTCTCATACCACTATGAAGAGATGGATAGGTATGTGCTTGAAGATGAAGAGGTGTTGCAAAATCCTTGATCTACACCAGCCAAATGAACTCAAGGAGTATATGGTGGGACCTTTTAGCTTGCCAATGGATGTATTAGATACCCTATGTACCTTGGAAGATCACTCTCAAAAAGATAGATCAAAACAGATAAGTTGGAGTTACCTTAGAGGTGAAGAACTTGCTATTCTTGGTTCATACACCTGTCTAGTGTTTTGCATAATTCTCTGAGCACAGTAGCAATTAGCTTAATTCCTCTTGGGGAAGTCTAGTTCACTTAAAGCGCTAACTTTCAAGGGTAATCACATAAAAAATAATGAACCACACACTGAGAATGATGTTTAGCAACTCATGACATGATCCTGATTTTCACGGGCTGCTACAGTTTGAAACCAGGGAGCAGAAAAATGAACATAACTCCAGTTTTAATACTCCAATGAATATGAAAATTTGTAGGCTTATACTAGAAAGATACTTAAATCCAAAAACGTTTAAATCATGGAATTTGGATACGTATACACTGAGAAACAACTCTCACAAGATGAGTCAAAAAGTTAGGTACCGGACAAAGAAGTGAAAATGACAGACAGGGTTTCCTTCAACTGAACATAACTGAAGATTGCAATACCCAAATGAAATGAATATTTACGAGCATATGATAGAATTATAGAGCTAACTTTACCAAGTTAAAATACTGAAAATGATGCACCAAGCTGAGAGAAACCATCTCTGCAATCTGACTGAGAAAACTGAGAGATATGGCAATGAGTAGTACACTTCACAAGAACATGGAAATATGAACTCAAATGATCATGAAAATGAAAGTATATTGCTTGTACAATACAATGGACTTACTGATACATATGTGTGCCTTAGAATCACACCTTGATATTGCATAGAGCTCAGCTCTTGGAGGTCTTCACATAGGTCTCTCTAACCACGACTAAAACTGCCATCCATTTATAGTTGAGTTTGGGAGGCTAACTTCCCTCAATCACTGTCCAATCAATCAGTGATTGATTTGATTCTCTACCTACCACAAATCACAAATTGGTGGCTCCTCTTTCCCTTTTTGATCAAGTGGACTCAACCACTTAAGATTCTCTGACTTTTACATTAAGTAAACTCTTCAAAAGTTACAAGAGGTAATTCACAAGTGAACTTTACATTGTCTTCATTTTAAGGCTTCTTCTATGACTTTGTGGGACTCAAGCCAATACTTAGGCTTGTCATAGACTTGCTCCAACAATATGAGAGTAAGAAGTAATGAACATGTATTGATTGAATCATTCAAAATTACAAACTCATTCGCAATAAGGCATTGCTTAATGAGTGTAGGATGAGAGAGCTATGAGGTGAGCTCCTCTTCTCTAAGAAGGTACATGGAATTGATCTCTCAGTCTCGAGATGCATGCTGGATTTTGTTCTCAACTTTTATAGCTTTGTGTTGGGGCCAATCATTTGAATTCAAATTCAAATCCTCACCTAAAAGTAATCCTAAAGAATAGGATTGATTCTCTCTTGACTTTAACTACCAAATGATACAGGATTCCAAGCTTTCTAACTCCTCATGGGTCTACTTCACTTTTACAATGAGTAATTAGACTCAAAGTTACAAGAGCTTGTACATATGAAGCTTCTCAAGTGATATGATAATACATCAAGCTTATGTGTATTCATCAATTAAGTAGGCTTGGGATTAATTGCACCAATAGCTCCCCCTCAAGCCTAGCATGCTTGATCTTCATTGCTCCTTGATCTCTTGCAGCCCAATCATTAATTTGAACATGTTCATCTTTGTTCCATCCAATGCTTTGGTAAGTAAATCTGCACATTGCAAATGAGTTGATACGTATGCTAATTGAATTTCCTTGCTTAGCAATTTCTCTCTAATATATAGATAATTCACTCCAATGTACTTAGTCCTTGCATGGTACACAGGATTAGGATCCAAATGAAGTGATCTGGTATTATCTCCAAATATAGTTGGAGTGTAGGAATATGAATATATCTCCAAATCTACATACAATTACTTAAGCCACATAACTTCTTGAGTCATGTTAACCAAGCCTCTATACTCTGCTTCTATGGAAGATAAGGCCAGAATTGTTTGCTTCTTGGATGACCATGATATGAGTTTTGAATCTGCAAAAGATAGGTACCCTGAAGTGCTCCTCCTATCATCCTTGGAGCCAACCCAATCTCCATCAGAATATAACTTTATATCTATGTCAGAAGTGAAGGGATACAATAGCCCCTCATTAATTGTACTCTTTAGGTACTTAAGCACCCTCTTTGCAGCTTCCATGTCTGGCTTCCTTGGTACATACATGAATTGACTCAATGTACTCACAAAATATGCAATATCCACTCTTGCCAAAGTAGCATAATTAAGACTACCCACAAGTTGTTGATACTCTATAATATCATCAAGTGGTTCACCTTCATGTGAACTTAGCTTATGATTGATATCCATAGGAATACATGCAAATTTAGTATTCTCCATATTAAACTTTACCAGCATATCATTTATGTACTTCCTTTGTGTGATGAATATACCTGAATCTCTATAGACAAGTTCTAAGCCAAGGAATTAGGTTAAAAACCCTAGATCACTGAGTTTGAACTCCTTCATCAATTGAGCCTTGACCTGCTTCATACCATCAGAACCATTACTTGTAATAATGATATCATCTACATAGACACACAAGTAGATTATCTTTGATTTATTCTTCTTCACAAATAAAGAAGATTCTGCCTTGCTTGCTATAAAGCCTTGATCCTGCAAATAGGTAACAAGTCTATGGTTCCAAGCTCTAGGAGCTTCTTTGATACCATAGAGTGCTTTTCTAAGCATGGATACATATGATGATTTTTCTTCATCTTCAAAACCTTGTGGTTGTGCCATATATACTTCCTCTGATATGCAACCATTTAGAAAAGCATTCTTGACATCTAACTGATACAAATTCCAATTTTTGGATGCAGCAAGACTTACGAATACTCTGATTGTTGGCATCTTTGCCACATATGACAATTTTTCTTCATAATCTACTACATGTGTTTGGGAAAATCCCTTTGCCACTAATCTTTCCTTGTACCTATTTATAGAACCATCAGATTTTTTTTTGACTTCATATATCTACCTTGAACAAATTACCTTCATATTTGGTTTCTTGGGAACTAGGTACCAAGTGTTTTTTTGTGCAATGGTTTCACTTTCTCCTACATGGATTATCTCCACTCTTTTCTCTTCTTAGCCTCTTCAAATGGAGAAGGCTCCTCTGCCATTGAATCATGAGTGATGTACACAAAGTGCTTTGTAACTACGGATGTATGATATCCATACGTTATTGGCTTCTTACTTTCTCTTTGTGATCTCCTTAAAGCTTGGTTGGAAGACTCAGGTAGATCCTCTAGTTGCTTGTATTTGAACTTGCCTCTTGACTTCCAAGCTTTGAAGTTAGTGTGATCCTCATCTTCTGAGTTGATGTCCTCTGCTTGGTGTTGGTCTTCTTGAGTTAGGGTTGGAAAATCATTTTCCAAATCAAATGGTAATTTGACTTTCCTGCAATCATCTTCAAACCAAGAATTATTCACATCAAAGACTACATCCCTACTAACTATGAATGCCTTGTTAGTGGGATTATAAAGTCTATATCCCTTTTGATTCTGATCATACCCAATAAATATTCACTTCTCAGCCTTACGAATAAGTTTCCCTTTGATTTGTGATGGGATGTGTGCATAGGCAGTGCACCCAAATATCTTGCAATAATCCAATGAGGTTCTCATGCCATTCCAAGCTTCATATGGTGTCATACCATCCAATAACTTGGATGGAATCCTTTTAACCAAATAGGTAGTTGTAGAAACAACCTCTTTCCATAAATAAGCAGGTAATTTTTCCTCATTTAACATAGACCTAGCTACCTCAACAATTAACCTATTCCTGCTCTCTGCCACTCCATTCAATTCAAGAGTATACTTGGTTGATACTTCCCTCTTTATGCCTATGTCTTGTATAGATAGATCAAACTCATGTGAAAAGTACTCTCCACCTCCATCAGACTTGATTCTCTTCAAGATCCTTCATGTTTGATTTTCCACTAATGCCAAATATTTCTTGAAACATGTAAACACCTCATCCTTATGCTTCATAAAATATAGAATTGTCCACCTTCTATAATCATCAATAAAAGAGACATAGTACCTTGAACTTGAGATGGATGGATCTTTGCTAGGACCCCACACATCAATGTGTACAAGCTCCAAATAATCTTCATGAATGTATCCTTTTCTGTTCAATGGTTGCCTATGAGCTTTGCCAAATTGGCAAACTCCACATTTGTAGATCATATGCTACTTGGTCACATTAGATTCAAAGCACACTTTGATCCTTGTAAATTTGCTTCAGAGTTTTCTCCTAAGTGCCCTAGCCTCTTGTACCATATTTCCAACTCAGATAGGGTTTGGTCTCTATAACTGAAAAGTGCTATGTTCTTTGTGTCTTCGATTTCAAAAGTAAACAATGTTCCTGACTTCTCACCTTTGGCTATCCTCTTGAATCCTTGGTGGGGGTCTACCACATATGCTCCATGCTTTGTGAACCTGACTTGTAGACCTTTCTCTACTATCCGCCCAACATTAGCTATTTTTTTGTTATGGTAGGCACATACAAAACTTTGCTCAAAAGATTTATACTACCATCTGATGTCTTAGCATTTCCAATTTCCTTCACTGAATTCTTGTTGTCATCACCTACTTGTACCTCATACTTTCCCTTTGGTTCTTCAAGATTAGATAACAGTGCTACGTTTCCTACCACATGATTTGAAGAACTTGAGTTAATGTAAAAGAGATGCTCATCATCTTTACCTTGCTTGGATGTCATGTTCATAATGAGCAGAGAAACCTCTTGATCTTCAGTGTAGTTATTGAACTACCTTCGTTGAAAATATGTTGTGATCAAAACAGGACTAGATCATTGAACCTTCATTGGAACCCTCCACTTTATCTCTATTTATACCCTCCATACAAAACCTTTTATATATATAACTGAGAAAACCCTAAGTTTGTAGTCCACCTTTAGGTAAATGTATTTCTTTCTATGTCTTTTCTGTGAGTCCCAAAAATGGGGCAACTTTATATATGAGTTACCTTGAGAGTAAGTTCTTTGTGGAAAATGGTACAGAGATTTTTGAAGAGAAAAGACTTCGAAAGATCCTTCGTAAAAGCTAAGTTAGACTATGTTTGTCCAAAAAAACCTTTCCGATAATACAATTAGGTAAATAAATCCCTTGATTTAAAGATATATACTAGATTGGTATTCTTGTATGACGGATTTTCAAGAAGTTTAGAGGGATTAACTTCATAATCAAGATAGTTGAAGAACTAGTATTTTGGAATAAAAGTAATGATTATCAATGAACACATTATATTTTGATAAGATGATGATGTTTAAATTTACCAAAAGAATATTTTTGAGAAGTGGGCTTAATCTCCTAAAGATAGAAATAGCTTTGCATACCCTTGATAGAATAAATACTTAAATTTTTGAGTCTCATTTGATTTGAGTCAAACCATTTTGGTCTTAGAAGTTGAATCAATTATAAAAATTCTCAAATTCTTCCTTCTCCCTTTTCCAAACCTTGCATTTGTCTACGAAAGAGAATTCAAAGTCATTTTAAAGATGTTAGACAAGGAGGTGGAATAGGTAACTTAATTAAACGTCATACGTGGATGTTCTATATAGAACCCATTCAGTTTTAGAAGACACTTGAGTTTGAAAGAACTTACTCATCCATTGAGTTTTGGTTTAAGATCAATGGATGAATAAGAATTGTAAAGTTTTGTAAACAAGTTTTCAATAAATTGTCGAATAGAAAAGGAATTAGGAGTCACTCATATTTTTGACAATTCCCATGAGTGAAGACTTTGAGAAAGTACAAAAGTACATCAGTTAAATGCAAAAAGATTATAAAACATATGAGAAATATAAATCCTAATAATATCAACTATTTTGCACACCTTCTGCTTAGGAAATGATTCTTGAAGATGTAGTTGACTATGAAAATATTACCACCTCTTAGGTGGTATGTAAGATCTTTTCTTATTTCTTTCTACCATACAATATCTCGTGTTATTTTAATCTCAAAAAAAGGATCACTCTAAAAAAAGAATTATAAATATGCATACACACATACATATACACATACACAAACATATACATACAGACACATATACACACACATACATGAGCATGAAAATAGTCATGAATAACCATACATGAGTATAGATGTCGGAAGATAGTTTTTAGATGTATAAAGAGAAATATAAACGAAGAGATTTAGGAAGATATTGTGAGGAATTGAACTCTCAACCTCCTTGCTAGGAGTATGATAAGCTAGCCACTAGCCCCAAAAGCCATGGATGAGGATTACTTCCTAATCCTCTCTCTTAAGGTATGGTTCAACCATAACCTAGTAGGATTATGTGACATTCCTTTCCCCTTAGACTGAGCATTGCCCTCAATGCTCACTCATGGACCCTTTTGACTATGTTGGTCCAGCTTTCCATGCATGGTGCTTCCACCAACCTCAAACTCTAGCACATGGACCAAATTTAGATCTATACCACCCTTTGTGGGTGCTCAAATCCCCATGCACATTCATCTAAGGCTAGTTTCATAATCAATGGCGATAAGCACTTTTTCCAAGTGCTCACAAAAGATCTATATTACTACGCAAGGGAAAAGAGATAGAGAGAGAGCCACTTAGTAGGATGGGGGCTGTCAAGAGCATGGGGCATAGGAGAAGCACTAGTTTTGTGAGGATTTGTAACACCAAGAATAACAAAGAGAGTAATTGCCATCATCATCAAGGCAAGCAATTCCATTGTTCAGCATCATTGAGAGCAATCTTTGGCATGGTTGTGCCTTCATGCTCTGTAGGAGGCCACAACCGCTACCTCAAGACCAATGCCAACTCTCTGAGACTCTTACTGGATAACAACTCTCAAGGTAGCTGCCTTACATCTTGGATCATCATAAGAACGATCCTTGGCCACATAAAGGGTAGGGTAAACTCCTGCATTCAAGAAGATCGTACAACTCCATCACTTTTCCTCCTAAAGTTCGCAATGCCAATGCATCTTTTGGTTAAGGCGATGCAATCGGGTCTCCCTCGCATAACAAAGATATGGACTAGAGGAGTAGCCACATGGAAAAGCAGTTGGTGAAGCTTAACTTTGTATGGTGCCCCCATCATTTCCAGTGTCTGCATATAATCTTGTCAATCTCCTTTGAGAAGCATACTCATGCTTTTTTTGATTATGATACATCTATGCTACAGGAAAAAAGTATGGGACCCCAGAGGGGGAAGAGGTGAGAGAGAGAGAGAGATAGAGAGAGAGAGAGAGAGAGAGAGAGAGAGAGAGAGAGATTGGGTACTACTACTGCTGTGGTCACATGCCCAAAATGATACTGATGGATGAATGATTGCAGAAGGAGGCGCAGAGGTGGAGAGATGGAGAGAGAGAGAGAGAGAGAGAGAGAGAGAGAGAGAGAGTCTAGTCATTCACCTTCCTTCTAGCTAACTGGGCATGGAAATCATGAAGAGAGAGAGAGATGAGTCTTGGGTAGGTCTAGATCATCCGAGATAGGTGGCACAATAGAAATATGGAGAGAGACTCACACAAGACAGAGAGAGAAATGAACAACCTCAGTTTTCCCATGCTCTTCGACAAACACAGTTACTCAATTAATATCACGCCATAGAACTCAGTGCTGCCTTCATTGACTATTACATAGTTGAAAGTTATTTTCTATTGAACAATGTACCATATGTGACCTTGTATACATAGATTCATGTAGGATTTTAGTCTGATTAATTTTTAAAGAGGAAGATTTTTGTGCATCCTCAGCATATACAACCTCTTAATGTCTTGTATTGTCTACTTGAGGTGCATGCTATGGCATCCTTATTACATGCTATGTCATGATGTGTGTCATGATTCACAACATGAGGGTGCACAAAATTCTTAGAGCTATAGATTGAAGAATGACCAAATTAAGAATAGAGATAGACCAAGAGAGAGATAGGCTTAGAGAGCGATCGAGAGAGAGAAGGAGTTTGTTTGAGTTTAATGTATGCATGCATGTTTGCATGAGTGAGTACATGCATATAAAGGATGCATGCATGTGTGAGAGTGTACATGCATATGTGAAAGCATGTATGAGGGAATGCATGCATGCATGTCAGAGTGTGTTTGCATGCATCTATGAATAAGTGCATGCAAGTAAGAGTGATTGAACATGCTTATACATGAATGTATTTATGCATGAAGTATATGCATGCATGTGAGAGTGTGAATGCATGTTAGCATGCATGAGTGAGTACATGCATATAAAGAATGCATGTATGTGTGAGAGTGTACGTGCATATGTGAAAGCGCATGCATGAAAGTGTATGCATGCATGTGCGAGTGAATGTATGCATGCATGTGAGAGTGTGTTTGCATGCATGTATGAGTGAGTGCAGGCATGTAAGTGTGATTGAACATGCTTATGTATGAATGTGTCTATACATGAAGTGTATGCATGCATGTGAGAGTGTGAATGCATGTTAGCATTCATGAGTGAGTACATGCATATGAAGAATGCATGTATGTGTGTGATTACATGCATGTTTAAGAGATATATGAATGCATGTTTAAGTGAATGAATTTATGCATGTGCGATAGTGTCTCCATGTGCATGAATTTATGCTAACTGACACATATGGAATTTGGCTACATGTGCTCTAGGAGGAAAGAGCTTGGGAGGAAGAAAAACAAAGGAAGCTTGAGTGTAAACATTGGGAAGAAGAAGGTAGCTACTAAACCAAGACCCTCATAGCCTGAAGGCTACCATGCTTGTAAGCTCTAGGGGTTTGCGCATAGGATTCGAGTGCGATGACATTGAACCAAACGAGGATGGGCACTGGAAAGATGGTCCTATTGTGGATGGAAAGGCACTTGGTGAATGACACACAAGCGACGATTAAGGAGGCTTCATCTTCTGATCCCAAGCACTTAGAGATAGAGAAGATTCCATCCATTTTTATTGTCTTGAACTGCTCAGTCTAGAGGTTGAAGGATCTCCAAAATTGGAATGGAGATTGAAGTTGTTGCATTGCATCTATCTTACGAGAGATATATGTGGATGTAGGCCATAATAAAGGTCTCTCGCTTCCTCTCAATCAAGGCTAGATGATCATGAGACTATTTATGGATGACATGAATGCCTTTGTGCATAACTGTATGACCAGCATTGATAACTTTTGGGGATGCCTAGACACATTTTGTGTGGCATCAAGATCCAACATAAACAACTCTTAAACCGCTTTTAGAGCCATTATTTTGCTTGCACCCTGATTTCTTCTTTATTAGGGCTGTGAGATGATCCCTAGGGGTCAAATCTGTCGCCTATAAGGTATTATGATGGGATTTGGTGTCTTGATGGACCAAAGATGGAGCTCAGTCCTCTTTAATCTTGATAACAAGCTAGCCTACTAGAAAGATATGTAGATCAACCTTGTAGGGCATTCCATGGTAATTAATAAGTTCCTTATCTTATCGACTATATACTTTCTTTCCTGCTAGAGATGTGGGCATCAAGAGATTATCAAATTGGAAACAATCTATAGAAAAGTTTTGTGGATTAGATTTGAGGATATTGATCCAAAAATAAGAGTGAACTACAAAGAATGAATCCTTTTTTAGAGGAGATGCATGGCTTGGGAATGCTCAAAACCTCACCCCTCATTAGGCAAGACCCTCCACACCAACCGGGTCTTAAATGGCACAACCGCAATAACCTGAACAAAATTCCTATAATCAAGGAGAATTTGGACTATCATACAATGCTTAATACGAAGTGGTGTCTTACTAGGACAAGCTTGTGATGGGATGTCTCTCTGGCACCCCCTCATTGATATAAAAAAAGTCGGTGCTCGTGTGGCAAATCCTCCACCAAGAAATTTGGACCAACATAAAGGCTAGCAAAATATATGGGGCTCTGCTCTAGTGCAATCAGAGCTATCATGAAAATGAGGATTTGAGACATAGTCTCTCCTCTTGTGTCCCCAATCTATCTGGATCTGGTGAATCCTTGCAGAAATCTTGCTCCTACACGAACAAATCAATTGGAAACAAGCGTTACTCGATGAGGCAATTGGTTGATCCTTATAATTGTGGAATTCTATAAGAGCTGAGAGCCTTTAGAAGATTTGCAGGAGAGAGATGTGTGCTTCCAATTTTGGAAACCCTCCTAAAGAATGTTGTATCGAGAAATATCTTTTCCTCATAGGGAAAAGAATTTTCAATTGTAAGAAGCACCCACCTTTTAGGCATCATAGAGTGTTTTTCCCCGAGAACAACAAGATTAATCCAAGTGGTCCCTACATGAGGGAAATGAGAGGGTTATAAACCTCCCTTGTAAAACCTTCTAACTTTGTATGTTGTTCCCCTCTTTTGTGGGATTCAGGGGATCACATGGGTGCTTGAACCATTCACCTATAAAGTTGTTTCCTTTATTTTTGTTAAAGTCTGGGGGAGTAGGTTATTGCCGAATTTCCTTTTATAAAAAAAGAAATTAAAATTCTATGCTATCTTTCTCTCTTTAAATGTTTAGGTTCTTTTTTTTTCATTTATTCATAGAGTTAAGAAGGTGTATTGATCTCTCTTTCTTTAGCGATCTCTCTCTCCCTAATACCAACGATAGAGATGCATGACTTGGGAATGCTCAAAACCTAACTCCTCATTAGGCAAGACCCTCCACACCATGAGGTTCCTACATGGCACAAAGGCCATAGCTTGAACAAAGTTCCTAGAATCAAGGAGAATTTGGACTATCATACCACACTTAATAAGAAGTGTCTTACTAGGATAGGCTTGTGATGGGATGTCTCTTTGGCACCCCCTCATTGAGATAAAAAAGTCAATACATGAGGGGGATGAGAGGATTATCAACCTCATTTGTAAAACCCTCTAACTCTATATGTTGTTCCCCTGCTTTGTGGGATTCAGGGGGTCACATGGGTGCTTGACGTGTTCACCCATACATTTGTTTCCTTTATTTTAATTAAAGTCTGGGAGAGTAGGTTATTGCCAAACTTCCTTTTACAAAAAAGGAACCCAAACTCTATGCTATCTTTCTCTCTTTAATTGTTTAGGTTCTTGTTTTTATTTATTCACACAGTTAAGAAGGTGTATCGATCTCTCTTTCTTTAGGGCTCTCTCTCTCCTCTCTCTTTCTCTCTCTCCTCCCTAATACGAACGATAGAGATGGGCTAGTCGTTCGTTTAGTTCATTATAGCTGGAAGAGATTAATGGGATACATATTAGATATTGAATGACCCTTTCTTTAGCTCACACTCACTACACATAATTTTTGGTATACATTGGTTTGGACAAAGAAAAATTTCGGGTCTCATCGCATCAAACAGCTGTCGATCCACGCATCTATCGATTCAGCTGTTGATTTTGATCATTAAGAAACTATTCCATATGCATGTTGAATATTCAACGCAAGAAATTGTTTTGGATTTCTCTTGTGCACATTCATGTATAAGAAGTAGCCCGATTGCGATTGGGCACCGCTTGAAACATTTAGTTTCAAATATTCGCTAGACCTTATGAATATCTAAAAACCATAATTATGTTGGAAAACGTTAAGAGAGTTGTAGATATTGGGTATATGTATATAAAAATATCTTCAGTGTAATCTGGCATTGTATGGACTTGGAAAAGCATAGTCAAAGTACATATATATGTTTGACGGTATTATACAACTTCGCTTTCATGCAATCAAAAACGGTTTCGCCTCTTTGAACTTTGAGCCCAAGTCAGTGCTGTCTTGGAATCTTACATTTTTGTTTTTGTTTCCAGATTTGAAAGATAAAGTGCGTTAGGGGGACTTCTTCTGCTAAAAACGATTATATTTTTTCCCTCATTCTTCTGCCGTACCTGATCCCAAAAGCGTTTTGTATAAAATAAAGACATAACAACATTATATATTGCTAATGGCAAGGGTCGTTTTCCCTACAGAGTGGTCGAGTTCACTTCAAACTAGTCCTCTCATTTGGCAATCCTTCCTTCTGTAGCATTCCAAAGATGGATATTATTCTTTTTCGCTTTTGAACTTTCTCTCAATTCAACCTATTAGCAACAAAAAGGTAGACCATAAAATCGAACTTCCCTTAGAAGAAAATCCGAGAGCTCTTTACCATATCAGATTGCTGTTAATCAATTTTTATTTCAAATGTTATTTTTTACTATGAATGAAGCAAAATTATAACAAAACCAATAGAATACAGATGTATTTTGTGAACCAGTCAGCAAGTAGGTTATGCGGTTTCTTCAGCGCCGACTCAATCAAAGGTAGGACTTCAATCTACAAACAAGATCATCCACATGCGCTTGATTATTTGCTTTTGGCTGATTGTGTGTCATTGGGTTTAACTTGCGGTACCTTTAAAGTACTATGCACACGAATTCTATCTTCATCATGTCGATAGTCCAAAGTCGAGGAGAAATAAAAAACTACTACTCGATGGTAACTGATTTCTTTTTTTTTTAAGGAAAACAGACAAGTTACATTAATGAAGGATTGTGACAATGTACACATGACAGGGCCCCCACCAAGAACAGTAGATCATGTTCATAAATCACTACAACAACCAGGTAAGGGAGCAACAGAAAGTTGGGTCCCAACAAGGGGATAAATGTGCTTTTAGTACACAGCAAAGTGCTGAGAGCTCATGTACTTCACAAAATCCTTTCAGATCTAAGTACACAGTACAACTTAAGCAAGGAGTCCCTCCATTGACTAATGGGATGCTGTGAAGTGCATAGCGATAGAAAAATCAGGAGCAAGAGCATCTCTAGTAATAGATATACAATTTGCAGCCACTGTCCTCAAGGCCTGGGCAAAAGAATACAGAGAATCTCTTCTTTCTTTGCTTTTAAAAATGCTCCAGAGAATCAGGGCTCTCCAAATGTGCCAAGTAAGATCTCCTTGTAGGCTAGAGAAATATTGTCCTTGTAACAATATGGTTGCAGGAAAAACGAGAACCTCTGAGCATGAGGACAATTGTAGAAAAGGTGGGGGACATCCTTCATAGTGTCACAAAAAACACAAAATCCATCATTATGTTAAACTTCCTATTTTAAGACCCACATTAGACAGTGTAAGGAATTGAACTCACAACCTCTTGGTTAGAAATGTGATGGGCTAATCACTTGCCCCAAAAGCCATGGTTGAGGATTACTTCCTAATCCTCTCCCTTAGGGTGTAGTTCAACCATCTCCTATCTGTCAAGGGTGTAGCTCAATCATGTCCTACCTATCACTTTATTACATACACCATGATGTATTAATATCCAAAGAAGAAAAGATTGCTTGATGTTCATGGGAAATGCCCACAAGCAGTTGAATCTATGCTGCCATTGTCTGGTGTTCCAGTTGACTTTCCCCCTAGTGTTGAGTTTAGGAAGGATCAAGTTAATAGATCCTTTGTTACTCTTGAAGTTGTGGAGTATCTCTTCAACCACTTCCTTCAAAAGCACTGGTCTGTGTGAGAGACAGTTAACCAGCTTGTCCTAAAACATATTTATGTGCATCATAAAGAACTGCATACAACCAGAGGATAAATCAGTACTACTATAGATCTGGTTTTCTTACATGATCTCTCCATCGATAGTTAGATCATTCTAGCTAGAAAAGCCTTTTTTGCAACACTTATGTTCTCTGATTCCCAAGTTTCCATTATACGACAAAGAAAGCAACCCTATCCATATGCTTTCCTAAAAGGAAAAGGCAGGTTAGTTATAGTACATTAGGGGAAAAAGTGAGCCCTGCATGGGTCTTGTAAGGATTCCTAATTTTTAGGGATTAAAATGCTTAATCAATGGGATTAAGGTGGCATAGAAAACCACTAGTGGTATTCTCAAATAAAATATTATTTGATGGCTCTTATATTTGAATTATCAATTTTGGAATTTTATGAGCCATTGGATGCTCAGTGTCAATGGCTGAGATTAATACGTGTAAGGCTCTAGAGAGAGAAATTTTTTCGAATCGTGGGATTTGGACTCATTTGCGCAGGCGTTTTCCATAGCCTCTGCACGTTTTTTGGCCATTGGATCCCATCTAATCCAACGATGGCCCTCATTTGGGGCTGATATGATTTTTCCTTGCAATATTAGCCATTGGATGGGGCATTCATCGGACGTTGAAGCGCATTTGGGGCTGAGAGAAATCGGCAGTGAATCGGCATCGTTCGATATTGGCTTGATCCAAGCATGGAGAACAAAAGGCGCCCTCATCTTGAGGGGCTTTAATCTTGACCATTAGATCAAGGAAGGATCCAATGATCCATATTGCAAGCGCCTTTGAATTCGGAAATTCAATTATCACTGTCCGATTGGAGAACTAATCCAAAGGCCCTCAATGAAAGGCGCATTTTTCATGATTGCTTTGATCCAAGCCATTCAAAGCTTTGCCAATCCAAGGGTCCAAATGAGAAGTTTCCTTGACTTTTGCAATTCAAACACATCCCTTGGATCTTTGAGCCAATCCAAGGGCTACAATCCATTTTCAAGGCTTCCAAAACCATTCAAACAAGAAAAACCATGAGTTCTATCCGGTTTTCTCCTCTTTGACCACACAAAAACAAGGGAAGCCTATGCCTAGCCTATGTGATTAAGGGAGTAGACTGTGGCCACCACCCTCTTCTCATTGGTCCATCACTAATCCCTCCTTAATCTAAAAGGCCCATTCAGGGTTCATTTTTTCCCCTAATGAATTGGAGTTAAGAGTGTAACCTTTTTTTGCCATTATCCAGATATCTGAGAACCTTCAACAGAGTTTAGAACCAATAGGGGAATACAGGTTAGGGGAGGCTATAATGTCCCACAGGTCATGGTCTTTCCAAGATTTATAGTTAAGCAATGAGAATTTGTTAATGTTCCTCTTGATAAGCACAATCCAAAAATCAATAGAATCCACTGACCTAAAAACCCATTTGGAAGCTAAGTTAGCAAACATTTTTAGAGGACAAAGAGTTCCCGATCCCCCTTCCTTCTTGGAAAGACAACAAATCTTCTAGGCCACTTTGGGCACTGAGTTGTGGTGCAAGCTGCCTCCCCAAAGAAATTTTCTAGAAAGGGCAATAACTTGATTAAAATGACTTTTGTTGGATGTCCAACACGACAAGAAGTAAACTAGAGTGGGAAGAATGTAATGGTTCAAAACAACGGCTCGATGAGATAAAGATGATTGATAAGCATACCAGTGGAATAGCTTACATCTAAACTTTTGCATCACCCAATCCCATTTTTTATTATAGGAGATAGCTTACATCTAAACTTTTGCATCACCCAATCCCATTTTTTATTATAGGAGACCTGTAAGCCCATGGGGAAACGCATGGACAAAAAACATGAGTGCTTTAATTTCTCATAAAGATGCTTACGTGGAGTTTGTTCCTTTCTAATGTTTTTTTAAGAGCATTGAAGAGAACCTGGTCATGATGAGTATTATGAACCACGATGTAGGAGATGCTAATCGAAGTTGCAATCCCTCGGATTTTGGTAGCAAATGAATATTAAATCAAATTGTCTTAGAATTTGAAACTCTTACTTAAATTTCCATAAACTGTATAAGTTTATTTTGTCTTACAAAGAAGATTGTCTTATAACTCTTACTTATATATATCTTCCTACTTTGTGTAAGGCTATTTTGGTTATATCAATTTTCATTTCATCTTTATGTTACGACTTCATTTGAAAAGAAAAAAGGTTTGCATGTAGTCAAATGATGGTTACAATATGCATTGACCACTAGAATATAGATGAACACTTTTCATAGCACTATTTTCATCTCTTAAGTCCTGAAGCACACTAAAAAACACCCTACATGTACTCACACAGTAAGGCCCTTTGAGAAACCCGAACTGATCCACCCAGTGGTCTTTGTGCATGCCCCAACAACGCAGGAATGGTGAAAGATGTAGCAAGAATGCAAGGTAGCAGAAGCAATGAGAACAAATGCAAGGTTGAAGATTAAGGGCATTCAATAGGAAGAAAGGGATTGAGATAGTGGAGAAGGTGAAGAGCTAGGTGATATGATGGTTGATGATTTTGTTGGAATTAGAAAAGCTCAATAGAGTGTTAAGGAGGATGACGACTAGGTCAAAAATTATTAATGATTGTTGAATAAGATAGATGGAATTTGGCTACATGTGGTCTAGGAGGCAAAAGCTCCGACGGAAGAACAACAAAGGAAGCTCGAATGTCAACATTGGGAGGAAGAAGGTTTTTTCAAGGAGTCACTAAATCGAGATAGATTTTGCTAGCCTTTATGTTAGTCGAGATTCCCCGATGGAGGATTTTCCACATGAGCACTAACTTTTTGATCTAAATGAGGGGGTGCCAGAGAGATATCCCATCAGAAGGCCATCATAGTAATACACCACTTGTTATTATGTGTGGTATGATAGTGCAAGTTCTCCTTGATTCTAGGAATTATGTTCAGGCTATTGCGGTTGTGCCATGTAGGAACCTCATGGTGTGGAGGGTCTTGCCTAATGAGGAGTCAAGTTTTGAGCATTCCCAAGTACTGATGCATCTACTTTACAAAAGGATCCATTCTTTGTAGTTCACTCTTATTTTCGTGTCAATATCTTGAAATCTAATCCATTGGATAGTTTATTGGTTCAAGAGGTGTTTCCAATATCAAAATCCCTTGTTATAGAACTTCTTAGCTTTTTTGGAGGTTCCAAGATTCCATGCCTCTGATGCCCTTGATAAGGAACCATATCAAACCATTTTGTGTGATACCAACCACCCATTTCCAATCTTCATTGATTTTGACAAAATGTTTGACCTTTTTTCAACTCTTCCATAGAGAGCACAGTAGATTCCAACATTTTGGAGAGATTTCAAGTGGACCGAACAAAATGGTGAGAAGGCCAAGCTCCTTTCAATCATGGAGTCCCACTAGCATAAGAGCACTCTTATTCCTAAAGATAAGCATGGCCCAAGAGGCCTCACTATTGCACCAAGGTATGATAAGCGATTTAGCTGCCAACTTATTTGCCATGTGTTCCATGTCTAGAATGCCTAGACCCCCACGATCCTTTTGGCTAATACAAGTAGTCCATTTAATTTTGGGACACCTCTTCTACTCGGGCCTCCCATCCACAGAGAGTTTTTGTAGATTCTTTCCAATTTGATAATCTCTTGATCCCTTGCTCTCTAGTAGGAAAGAAAGTAAATAGTTGATAAGATAAGGAAGATATCAATTACCATGACATGCCGTGCAAGGTTGATCTACATATCTTTCTAGTAGGATAGCTTGTTATCAAGCTTAGAGAGGACCCAATTCCATCCTTGGTCCATCGAGACACCAAAGCCCATCAGAATACTTGATAGGCGGAAGATTTGACCCCTAGGGATCATCTCATAGCCCCAATCAACAAGAAATCTGGGTACAAGTTTGCTAATGGCTCTAAAAGCGATCTAAGAGTGGTTTATTATGGATCTTGATGCCACACAAAATGTGTCCATGCATCCGCAAAAGGTATAAATGCTAGTCATATAGTTATGCACAAAGGCATTTGTGTCATCCGCAAATAGTCTCATGATCATGTAGCCTTGATTGAGAGGAAGGGAGAGACCTTTATTATGGCCTACATCCACAACTATCTCTCTTAAGATAGATGCAATGCAACAACTTCAATCTCCATTCCAATCTTGGAGATCATTCAACCTCTAGACTAAGCAGTTCAAGACAATAAGAATGGATGAAATCTTCTCTATCTCTAAGTGCTTGGGATCAAAAGAGGAAGCCTACTTAATCCTCGCCCGTATGTCAATCAGGAGTTTCCTTTCCATCCACAACATGACCATCTTGCCAGTCCCCAACCTCCTTTAATTCCATGTTCAATTGGAAGCAAGCGCTACTAGCGCAGAAGATTGGTTACTCGTTATAATTGTGGAATTCTTTAACACGTGAGAGCCTCTAGAAGATTTGGAGAGAGAGGTGTGCTTCCAAATTTGGAAACCCTCCTAAAGAATGGTCTACCGAGAAATGTCTTTTCCTCATAGGCAAAAGAATTTCCAATTGTAAGAAGCACTCACCTTTTAGGCATCATAGAGTGTTTTTCCTTGAGAACAACAAGATTAAATCGAAGTGGGCCCTAGATGAGGGGGAGGATAGGGTTATCTACCTCCTTTGTAAAACCCTCTAACTTTGTAGGTTCTTCCCCTCCTTTGTGGGATTCATGGGGTCACATGGGTGATTCACCCGTTCGCCTATATAGTTGTTGCTTTTATTTAAATTAGAGTGTGGGAGAGTAGGTTATTGCCGAACTTCCTTTTATAAATAAGAACCCAAAACTCTATGCTCTCTTTCTCTCTTTAAATGTTCAAGTTCTTTCTTTTATTTATTCACATAGTTAAGAAGGTGTATCCATCTCTCTTTCATTAGGGCTCTGTCTCTCTCTAATACGAACGGTAGAGATGGGCTAATTGTTTGTTTAGTTCACTATAACTGGAAGGGATTAATTGGATACATACTAGATATTGAATGACCCTTTCTTTAGCTCACACTCACTACACATAATTTTTGGCATACATAGAGAAATTTCGGGTTTCATCGCATCAAACAGCTGTCGATTCACGTATCTATCGATTCAGCTGTTGATTTTGATCATTAAGAAACTATTCCATATGCATGTTGAATATTCAACGCAGGAAATTGTTTTGGATTTCTCTTGTGCACATTCATGTATAAGAAGTAGCCTGATTGCGATTGGGCATCGCTTGAAACATTTTATATTTCAAATATTCGCTAGAAGCGTGGAATCTTATGAAGATCTAAAAACCATAGTGATGTTGGAAAACGTTCAGAGAGTTGTAAATACTGCGTATATGTACATAAAAATATCTACATTGTAATCTGGCATTGTATGGACTTGAAAAAGCATAATCAAAGTACATATATATGTTTGACAGTATTATACGAATTCGCTTTCATGCAATCAAAAAAGGATTCGCCTGTTTATGCCCATTTCCATGTTTGAACTTTGAACCCAAATCAATGTTGTCTTGGAATCTTACTTTTTTTTTTTTTACTTTGCAGACTTGAAAGATGAAGTGCGGTAAGACTTTTTCGAGATCTTCTACTATGTTTTTTTGGACCATTATACTGATATCATTTTCTGGACTTGACCGAGATGAAGAAGGCGACTTCTTCTGCTAGCAACTATTATATTTTTTCCCTCATCCTTCTGCCGTACCTCACTCTCTCTCTCTCTCTAATCCCAAAAGCATTTTGTATAAAATAAGGACATAACAACATTATATATTGCCAATGGTCGTTTTCCCTACAGAATGGTCGATTTCACTTCAAAGTAGTCCTCTCATTTGGCCTTAGATGTTCCATCCTTCCTTCTGTAGCATTCCAAAGATGGATGTTATTCTTTTCCGCTTTTGAACTTTGTCTCAATTCAACCTATTAGAAAAAGAAAAAGGAAGACCATAAAATCGAACTTCCCTTAGAAGAAAATCTGTGAGCTCTTTACCATATCAGATTGCTGTTAATCAATTTTTATTTCAAATGTTAGTTATAACTCTGAATGAAGCAAATCTATAACAAAACTGACAAAATACAGATGTATTTTGTTAACCAGTCACCAAGTAGGTTATGCGTTTTCTTCAGCGCCGACTCAATCAAAGGTAGGACTTCTATTTACAGACAAGATGATCCACATGCGCTTCATTGTTTGCCTTTGGCTGATTGTCTGTTATTGGGTTTAACTTGCGGTACCTTTAAAGTACTATGCACACGAATTCTATCATCATCATGTCGATAGTCCAAAGTCGAGGAGAAATCAAAAACTACTGCTGGACTTCTAAATCTCACTGTGCAAACATACGTGGCTCCTTCAGAGAAAAAGTTGTACGTTTCTAACATCTTCATAAGCAAAATCATGAAGGAAAACGCAAATCTTCACATATTTATTTTTTTTCATCAATGGAAGTTCTACAACAGCCTACTCTCCCATACTTTAATTAATAGATATAGCAACGGAACAAGAGATCTCCAAATCCCACAAAGTAGGGGTTACATCGCTAAACAGATTTACAAAGAAGGTTGATCATCCTCTCATCCCCTTCATGCGGGGCTCATTAGCTCTCAATCTTGTTGTTCTCGAGGAGAAAAAAAACTCTATGATTTCCAAAAGGTGGGGGTTTCTTACAATTGGAAATTCTTTTTCCTAAAAGGAATATGGATTTTTCTATCAACCATTCTTTAGGAGGGCTTCCAAAATTGGCCACACACCTCTCTTTCTAGATCTTCCAAAGAGTCTCACCTCTAATCGCATTCCACAATGACGAGGAACACCGAATCGCTTCTTCGAGCAAAGCTTGTTTCCAATTGATTTGTCCTTGTAGCAGCACACATTTTCCAAGGTTATGCGAGACTGACTTTCAGTTGGGGCACAAGAAAAAGAGGTGTCCCAAGTCCTCATTGTCACATAGGCACCTTTCGCATCATACGGGGGCCCACAAATTTTGCTATTCTATATATTGGTCCAACTTCCCCAGTGGAGAATTTGGCACATAAACACTCACTTTTGTATTTCAATGAGGGGATGCCAAATGGATTGGAACTTAAACTCCCATCGCAAGCCCAACCAATCAAGGCACCACTTACTATTAAGCATGACATGGAAATCCAGAATCTTCTTAAGTCTTTGAATTTTGTCAATGCTATTGCCATCGTGCCATCTAAGACCCTCATGGCGAGGAGGGTCCTAACCAATGAGGAGGGTCTACAATAGGATCCATTCTTCATAGTTCACTCTCACATGAACTCATCTGCATGAATCATTTACGTTGCGTTTACATACCTTCCATAAATAACCATTTCATATGGACATCATCTAGAATTCTTCATCAACTTCTCAATCATTCATATGATCATTATCAATTAGAAATTATCTATCCAAAAGAGCATTATCATCTTTGTCAAGATTATTGTAATCACTTGCAAACATGAGAAGTGTTTAAAACTGATTCTTTTGAATTCCATGTACCGTTTGTGAGTGAATATCCTATTGAAAATACCAAACACATAAAATAAGAACACTTCATTAACCATATCTCTCTTCTATCTATTCTTTCTAAAACAATACTACCCAATATAACACAAGAGCATTACTAGAGAAGATAGTAGATGTAATAGAACCTCAACAATTTTCTACTCATACCAAGTACAAAGATGATGGTATTCTCCTCCCATCCACTCTCAAGGTAGAGCTTAAAACGTGATCTAGACAACTCTAGATAGGGAGGTTTAAGCTAGAGGTATGGTAACTCGATTTGATATGTGTGGGAGTGTAGAGGTCATATATATTTAAACTAATGGGTGGCCTTTTGCGAACGGCTATACATGGATGGTAAATCATGGCCGACCACTCCATGCAGAGTCCCCAAACATTATACAAATCCCAAAAGATGCACACAAACACACATATGTGCCCATCATCGCAAAGGTAATCCTACACATCAGTTCCTTAGTCCCTAATCTATATACACTTTTTTTCTTCTCATGAGGGCTTTGTACATAGAATAGTCACACACTTACACATACATACATATACACACACATACTTACACACATATGTGCCCATCATCGCAAAGGTAATCCTACACATCAGTTCCTTAGTCCCTAATCTATATACACTTTTTTTCTTCTCATGAGGGCTTTGTACATAGAATAGACACACACCTGAAGTGATATTATAGTACCGAAGAGAAGATGTACTCGCGGTCTAGTGATTCTCGTACGGGGGGCACATGATGCCTGGGCGACCCAAAATCCAGTGACAAGAACACTTTTTTGCTTACGTGGATGTGTATGACTGCTGAGGTGTACAGTGAGACAACAGGTGACCGGAACGGACTAGCGCCCTTGGGCGCCAGTCCGTTCGGGTCACCCAAAAGTTCAAAAAATTTAGATTCCTATTCTCCTCTTCGCTCTGCTCTGAACATACGTTTCTCTCTAAAGATTTTTCACACATATTATGTCTTTAGACATTCATCCAATGCAAGATCAAGAGTGGCACTACTTTCATGCGTAAACTATATACATAATTGAATAACAATCTTAAATCTGTAACCACTGTCATGTGCAAATTGTATACATAATATACTTTTAGAGATGGCAGGGCATACGTATGCTTATGTTTGTTTGTATTTATACCGTTGATTTAATTATGCTATATGGATTGTGACAACGCATTTTTGCCATTGCCTCGTACAATATTATGTAACATATTTCAGCTTTTTTTTTCTATCTATTCTTTTTAAAACAATACTACCCAATATAACGCAAGAGCAAATATAGTAGAACCTCAATAATTTTCTACGAATACCACGTACAAAGATGATGGCATTGTCCTCCCATCCACCTTCATGGTACAGCATAAATGGTGATCTAGACAACTCTAGATAGGGAGTTTTAAGGTAGAGGTATGGTAACTCGATTTGATATGTGGGGTAGTGTAGAGGTCATGTATATTTAGGCTAGTGGGTGGCATAGTGTAGAGGTCATGTATATTTAGGCTAGTGGGTGGCCTTCTACAGATGGGTATACATGGATGGTAGAACATGGCTGACCACTACATGCAGAGTCCCTAAACATGACTTAGGTTGGTTTAACCAACCTTACAAATATAATTGATTTTTTACTTTGATAGACAACATTCCATTGAATATTCCCTTACTATTGCACCAGGGATGCTACCCCCGGACCCCCATTACGGGGATTGCTAGCCCCTTAGGACCCCCTAGTGATGGACCCACTAGCCCCCTTGGACCCCCTAGTTGGGGCTACTTGTGAGTGCCCTAGATCCCATAATTGGGGGCCCTAGTAGCTCTCTTTCCTAACAATGCCTTACATGTTCTAATTTGACCTTTATTAAAATGCAAGTTAGGATTCCTATCAATTGGGTAATGCATGTCTGGCTTCTCCTCATAATGGGGGCCTTACAAAATGTGCATTAGTACATAAAATCATGAGGGCTAGACATTGATCATATACTAACAACCCCCCTCAATGTTTATCAAATGATAATCAAGTAGGTTTGGCTCCTATGCCTATATGTTGAAAATACCTATTGAGTTACTCTTTTCCAAGTGATTTAGTGAAAATGTGAGCAAAATTTGCCTCTGTTGGGCAAGATTCGAGCTCTAAAATTTCATCTTCAATTAGCACACGAACATAATGGTATTGTACTTCTACATGCTTGGTGTGAGCATGAAATACAGGTTTCTTTGCGATTGCCATACAAGTTTGATTGTCACATTTAAGTGCAATCACGATTTTACATGGAAAGCCTAGATCTACAAAAATTCTCCTTAACCAAACTACCTCAGAAGAAGCAAAACAAGCTGCTTTGTACTCAACTTCAGTACAAGAGAGTGCAAGAATTGGTTCTTTCCTACTTACCCGAGAAAATATTCTGAAACCAAGTGTGAAACAATATCCAAAAACTCATTTTTTAGAATCACAATCTCCAGCCCAATTTGAATCACAATATCCTTGAAGTGTATCACCTATGGTATACAGCATACCAAAATTGAAGGTTGTAGCAATGTACCTTAGAATTTGCATTCTAACATTCCAATGGCTCTACTTAGGTTTATTGAAAAACTTTCTTGGCACTCCAATAACATAGTTGATGTCTCATCTTTGCACAAAAATAATCACACTTTCAAGGAGCTTCCTATACTTCTTAACATCTAGATTAGGCATGTTATCATCCATAGATAGCTTATAATGTACCCCCATAGGTGTGCTAGTTGGTTTGCATTCCATCATTCCAAATGCCTTGAGAATTTCTTTTTCATGCTTTTTTTGTGAGATGAAAATGATATCCTTTCTTTGCCATACTTCAATTCCTAGAAAAAACTCGAATAGACCTAAGTACTCTATCATTTGGAACTCAGCTCCCAAGTTGATCCGATTTGGATTGATAATTTCTTCATGATCTCCTGTAATCATGAATTCATCTACATATACAATATTGATAATAAGCATCTTTCTATCCCTTTCATTATATATAGTTTAGCATCAGAAGTACATCTTTCAAATCACATATTTTGGAAAATCTTATCTATCAATTGGTATCAAACTTGTGGTGCTTGCTTAATGCCATAATAAGATTTCTTCAACTTGCAAACTTTATTTTTTGAATTTGACATCTTAAAACCTAGTGGCTAAGATATATATACCTCCTCCTTGAGGTGACCATTAAAAGATGCAAATTTGACATGCCTCTAAAAAATAGGCTAGGCCTTTTGTGCAACTCAAGTACCATCAGAATAGTTTTCATGCATGTTCTTGGTGCAAAGGTTTTTTGAACATCAAAACCTTCAATTTGTGAAAACCCATGTGCAAATAATCTTGACTTATAGTTTTCTAATGTGCATCTGCTTTATACTTAGCTTTGAAAAACCATTTAGTATTTATTACCTTCTTCTTTGGTGGAAAGTTGATTATTACCCATGTATCATTTGGACTTTTCCTTCTTGAGTTTCTCTGTCGCGTTACAAAAGAATTCATCTTGTGGTAGAGTCTCATGGATAAATTGATTCAAGGTTTAATCTTCATGATGGCTTGAAGAGATAGCTACTAATTGGAGATGCTTTGGCTTTAGTAATACACTCTCTTTTTATTCAAAAGCTTCTTCACCTTTCTTTGGTGCAAGGTAAGATCTTCTTGACAAGGCATCTGAGTGACATTGCTAGCATCCTAGAGGATTTGTGATAACAAAGTCAAGCCTAGATAAAAAGTTACTCCATTGAGATTGCGAGTTCTATTGAGGATGGGAGTGGTCATAAAATAATCTAAGTTCTTATTATCTATATACACAATAACTTTATGAGCTACTCCTTCTAGATGGTGATGCCACGTATCAAATGCATCCACTATGGCAAGAAATTCTTTTTCATGGATTTTATAATTAATCTCTAGAAGGGAAAATTTCCTTGAATGATATGCAAGTCGATAAGGTGCCCATCACCTCCATAGCTTGATTGAACGGACCCTAGGGCAAAGTTTGATGCATGTGTCTCTAGTGAGAAGGGCTTGTTAGAATTAGGATGAACTAGAATTAGATCAGTTGTGAATGTTGATTTAAAGGTCTAGAATGCTTTATCTCCTTCTTTGGTCCATGAGAATTTTGAGTTTCTTGTAAGCATGGTAAGAGGTGCCACTATCTTGGAGTAATTTCATATGAATATCCTGTAAAAATTGGCAAACCCTAGAAAATATTGTAGATCTCAAACACATGAAGGTAGTTGCCAATCAAGAATTTCCTTCATCTTATTAGGGTCCATAAAGATTCCTTTCTGTACCCTGAAAACTCCACTTTTGTATGATGGAAACATCAGTTCCCCAATTTTGCATATAAACCTTTTTCTCTTAGTTTCTCTAGAACTATCTTTACATGATATTCATGATTCTCTAGATTTTAGGAAGATATTAGGATACCATTGAGATATATTACCACAAATTCATCTAAATGCTCTTGAAAGATATCATTCAACATATGTTGAAAGATAGCTAGAGGATTTGTGAGACCAAATGGCATAACTACATATTCAAAATGCCCATACCTTGTTTGAAATATTGTCTTCCATTCATCTCCTTTTTTGATCGTGATAAGATTGTAAGATCCTCAAAGGTCAATCTTCATGAAGAACTTTGCTTTTCCAAGGCATTTCAAGAGCTTTCTTATAAGTAGTAGAGGGTATATGTTTTCTTTGTGATTTTATTCAGCCCACGATAGTTTACCCATATTTAGAGAGTCCCATCCTTCCTCTTTACAAATAGCATAGGGGCTAGTGCATGAGATTTTGAGATTCTGATAAACCCGTTGGCTAGATTCTCATCAATATTCTTATGTAATTCTCTAAGTTCCTCTTGGGATAGTCTATAGATTGATTCGAAGGGTGCTTTTGCTCCCTCTTGAAGTTCTATGGCACAATCATAAGGTCTATGCTCTAGGAAGATATTTGCATTCTTCTTTTCACAAACATCTTGAAAACCTTGGTATTGGTCCGGTAGTTTTACTAAATCATATTTCTTGGGCTATTGAGTTGGTATGTCATAGATCTTATATGTCAGTTCCTTCCTTACTGCATGTATGAAGGCTTTGGATCTAACATATGATGGGATCTTTTGGATATCTCGATGGGTGATTTTAATCTTTTCCCAATTAGTGTTTGGATTATGTTTCTTTAACCAAGGCATTCAAATGTTAACGAGATTTACTAGACTCAATATTAGGTTGAAGCATATATGGGAATCATGGTCACCAAGATGTACTCTTAATGGTGTGGTTTTCATGGTAATATTCCTAGATGCTAGAGGTTGTCCATCTACTACTTCAATTACTACTCGTTTGTTCTTCTCAAGTACTGGAAATCCATGTTTATTAACTTGTCCTTAATGGATGAAACATGAGGAGACTCCTGAATCTACTAGATTTGTAAGGGAAAGGGTCTTCTTAGCCATGATTAACTTCATAGGGGCCAGACATGTTTCTATGGTTGTAGTTGGAATTATGAGATCCTTTTTTATATCATGGTCTAGCTATAGGATCTCTTTTACAACTTGACTTCATTGTTTCCCTACTCTACAAGGGTTGCTATGACTCTAGAATATGTTCTCTTGTGGGGACAATTAATTGCAATATTTCTAGGTTTTCTATTATAGATGCATAACTTGTTATCTCTTCTTCTATGTTTCTCTTGTGGTGTTAGAGGTTGGAACCTAGTTACATCTATCTACATAGGTTCAGGCATAGAGTCATCTCTACAAGTGGGTTAGAAGGGTTTCCATTGGGGAGGTCTTCCTTATACATCTTTTTCTTGTTTCCTTTCAAAGAGATGGTTATCACATTGAATAGTTTCGGTGATGTATTCATTCAATGTCTTAACCTCTAGCATCATGAGCAAAAGGTCCTTCACATCATCTCTTAAACCAAATCTGAATTGGCTTATGAAATTATTTTTGTGACAAGTGACATCACATATCAAGTACCTAAATTCTGATGCATAGGTAGAGGTAGGGTGATTACCTTGATGTAACTTCCATAGTTTTGTTTCTACCACTAGGCATGTGTCTGCATCTCCAAATGTGGTGATGAGTTCTTGAAGAAACCCATCATAGTCCTAAAGTATTTTCATGTTCCTCTTTGAGATTGGGGCGAACCATGATAATGCTTGGCCATTGATCTTGGATGCCTCATCATGGTATTTATTTAGTTGCATACAGATGTACAATTTAACTTGCTAGAGAAATTGATGAGACTTCATACGATCACCATCAAACTTGTATGGCATGCAAATCTTGGGTTCCTTCATGAAGGGTGAGCTAGGCCTTTGATTCACTTGAATAACTCCTTGATTTGCTTGAAGATTCTTGATTCATTCTTCTAATTCATGTAGAAGTATGCCTACATGTGTTGGATGTTTTGTCTTGACTTCTATCTATCTATGAGTTAAGTCCTCAATTTGTTGTTGAAAAATTTGAAGTGATGCCAAAATTTTGTTCATAAGCACTCTCCATGATGCATGGTCTTGGATAGAAGCTACTCTTGCCAAAATGGCTGGGGAGCACTAGATTGTGCCCTCTTACTAGACTAGGAAAGACTTTGGAAGAACACTTTTGATTAAAAGATCACACACGTAGGGAAATAATACAAGAATATGTAGTTGATACAAGAAGTCCCACAACTTGAGACTAATAGGTATGGATAACTCGATTAGAGATGATACAAGAAATCCCACAACCCAAGATCATAGGTATGAAGCAACATCTTTGGGTTACAAGAACTCCTTGAGGGAGATGGTCTAGATACAAGAAGTAGCTAGACAAGATCTCATACTACAAGATTACAAGAGGACACAATAGGATGTCTTAGAAGACTAGAGAAGACTATAACAAGAAACAAGACACGAACTTGAACTGTAACTTGGAGAGTACTTACTTGGTGATCGTGACTCCTTTAGCTCTCAAAACTGGTATTTTCAAGATTGCATATGTATGTGCCCAACCGCTCCTTATATAGGTTTTCAAGGGCAATTCATCAAAAGCACTTAAAAATTGATGATTCCATTGATGATTTCATCAATTCAAACCATGATCTCTGGATTTCATAATCAAGCAAGAAGATAGTGGATCTTAGGGTGTTGGCACGTTTTGGATGCATTGAAACCATTGGTTTCTCCAAATTTTGAACCAATCATGAGATATAGAAGTCACATGGGATCTAACGTTCAGGATGGTTTCATTTATCCATGCCATCTTTTTACACCATGCTCTTTTTAGTATTTATTGAATTCCACTAACAAGAATTCACTTTCTCTATTTGTTCTCAATTTCTTTAATTTCTTATCTGATTCATTTTCCACATACATATAGCATGTTTTAAATTTTCAAAAGCATCAACATTATCTCAAATGAAATAAACCTATATCTTTCTACTATAATTGTCGACTAACAGCAAAAAGTAGATGAATCCTCTTAAAGGAGGTGCGGACATTTTATTGTAGAGATGGGCATGTACCAGCTATAGAGGAGCTTGAGCTCAATTGCTAGTCTCTCATGGAAATTGCTTATTGCTTTACCATCATGCAAGCTTCACAAGGTTCCTATAACTCTGAAAAATGTAGGCAAATGAGCCAAATCATTGATGCCATAACCTTCTTACATATTTATCTTCTATAGTGGTTAAGGCACTTAATTCATAAAATTTATCATGTCTTATGCCTTTTACTATTACATTGTTTGATAAATGTATAATTTATGCACCACTCTAATTAAAGTGAACTTTGAGTCCATGATATATTACTGTAGAAATGGACAAAAACTTTCTTTTAATTGTAGTTACATAGAGAACATCAGGTAACTTCTTCCCAACACTTGGAGAAAAGATAAATGAGATGATTCCAGCTCCTTCCATTGGACACTTAATCTCATTTCCCACCACTACATTGATGGATTCCCATAGAGGCACTAGGGAAATATATCAATCCTTTTTTCTAGTCATATGGCAAGAAGATCCATGGTTCATCAACATGAGTTTGAGGATATGAGCATACCTCTTCAATAGCTACCCATAATTCCAACTCTATGTTGTTTGCAGACTCTTTCTTCTTCCAAGATGATTTCATTGCCCCATTATGGTCATGAGCTTGCTTCCTTCTACAATCCTTGATGGCATGACATTTCTTTTCACAACACAAGCAAGTTCTGGTGAGCTTTCTCTTCTTTGGATTCTTCTTTTACCCATCAGAAGAGCCTTTTCCTTTTGAATGCACCATCGCATTACCTTGACGATTCTTCAACTGCATCTCCTCTTCTAAGATCAAAGCAAATACTCTTCAAATGTAAGGGGAGTTGTTCTTACCTCAGTGTTAAGGGTTTTTACTAATCCATCATACTTTTCTAGAAGAATCTACAGACATCTTCAAGCAGGGTCTTTGGGTGTTATAACAACACCAACTTCAGCCAATTGATCTTGTAAAAGTTTTATCTATTTGATAAAAACTTCAGCTTTTTTAGAATCAAAATGCTTTTCGTTTTCTAGTTGGTTTTCTAGATTCTATATCCTAGTGTGTTTCCTGGTATCAGATAGATGAGTCAATATACCCCAAGCCTCATGTGCTTGGGTGCTTGGGTGGTATGTTGAGCTAGATTAGGCACTGAATCACTTACAATAGTGACAATTGCACATAATGCACCAACATTCTACATCTTCCAAGCTCGTAGAAGATCTAGATCTGGCTAAATCATCACTCTTGAATTTTTTGGATCTTAAATTGGTATAGGCTATAGATCCAATCCTATCAGTCCTATGAGAGTTTGATGTAATTTGTGGAGTCCAAAATTGAAGAAAGTTTGAACTTCTAAACTATATGGTTGGTTCCATCAAGCTTCCCTTTAGTGAATGTAGGTGGACAATTTTGAATAGGTGTAGCATTAACATTAATTGGAGCATGAAGAACTGTGTTCGATGATTAAGTCATCATGTAATCACTCAAATAATCTAATGATATTCTAGTTGCTATTAGGTTGAAATAGTGATCCTTCTCATCGTCTTTATTCCTAGTTCTCATGGGTAATCTATTCCACTCATGTGCCAGCCACATATGAAGTTATTAGATCTGCAATTGTAATTGGGAGGGTTGTAAATATGTTTGCAATACATCTTGTAACGTGGAGAACTGTCTTCCCATAAAATCTAGCGAAGAATAATAGTTTTATAGTAGATTTTGGTGTTCTTAACTTATTCAATTGTAATAAAAATTTATCAAAGAGGGTTCCACTGAAAAAAGTCTAAGCCCCTGACTTTATAAGGACTGTTTCTAGTGTGTCTAAGATATCTCTTATTCTTGGAAATTTATTTGCAATCTTTCATGACTTATCTAGTGTGAAATTTGGTATTTTCTTCTATGTGTATCTTGTACCCTAAAAGTAAGTGTTTAGAGTATTTTCGTATGATTAATACTTGTTTTGTCCTAGTGTTTGCTTTCTTTTGGCAATACATATTTCTTTAGCACTCTGCATAGGTCTATAAATGGTACTTTATTTGTATTTTCATCCATAAAAACTTATAGATATTCTTGTTAGCTTAGGAACAAGCGAATACCGCATAATTTGTGCGAGTATTTCCACGTTTTGCCTATTGTCTACCATTGTGTTTTCTACTTGCGGTACATTTTTAGGTATTATGCACATTAATTGTTTTTCTATTATCTCACTAATCCAAAGTTGGGGAGAAATAAAAGGAATAATGCATGATGGTAAACAGTTAATAGATATTGTGAATCCCAAAACAGACATACAAACAAACATTCACGCGTGCACACACGTAAAAACACACACATACGCGTACAAACACACACATACGCATAAAGATATACATATGCACATAGACACACAAAGAATATATATATATATATATATATATATATATATATATATATATATATATATATATATATATATATATATATATATATATATGTATATATATATATATATATATATATAGGGAGAGAGAGAGAGGTGTTTGTGCGCATGTGTGTGTATGTGTGTACATTTGTATGTCTGTCTACATATAAAGTTACACACATATGTGCTCTTCAATGCAAAGGTAATATTTAACATCACTACCTGAGTCGCTAATTTATGTACCCTTTTTTTCTTTTTATGAGATACTTGTTTGTAGAATACATCCACACCGAAACTGATCTTATAGTACTGAATCGGAGATGTACCCGCAGTCGACTCGTTGCTCAGAATTCTGGACACCGCGTTCTTTTGTGGCCACCGTTTATATCTGAGTGTGCAAAGAGAATCGGCTCATTTAGAGAAATTATAAATGCTATTCATGAGTTTTGTTTCATAACTCCTCTATATTTTAAACATACTCTATTGTATCATTAGAGGTCTAGTCTACAAAAAACATGGATTTTAAGAGTCCATGATCACTTGCAGAAGTCTTGGAGTTTATCGGGAAAGTGTCTCCAAAACTATGGTTTGAAGTTTTATGCTATTTTGATTATTTAGATTCCAAGTGATAGGTTTCAACCATAGACTTAATTCATCCTAATGTGTGGGAAACTTAGTCTTGGGAAAGCTTCTTCTAGTGTGGCCTTGAGGTGCACTTAACTACAGGAAGCTCATTTCATTAAGTATTTATGTGATACCATGTGGTTGGACCTCAGGAAAGTTTTCACATGAGGGGCACTTGGATGACCACTCAAAAGTGTCTAATAACATGCACCTTCTTAGCCTAAAAGTCTCCATAGGGGTGGAATTTTTATGGGTGCATACGTGCATCTCTCACCATTGTGGATTTAGATTAGGATCTTGAGTGACTTCTCTACTTAATCTTTAGTTTGTAGTCCTCTAGTTGTGAGAGGATATAAGACTAGTATAAGAGCCAAGTCTGTTTCGAGACTTTGAGCTTTTGTGTTAGACTCTCTCTATCACCTCCGCAATGCTGCTATTGTCATGCGCATATGGTCGTCATGAACCCTTTAGCCTCCTGTTGGATTTCTACAAAAGCAATGTCTTCAAAGGAACCCCTAAAGAGGTGGGGACGTATCTTACAAGACCCTAATATTTGATCAACGCTTTGGAGGCCCACTTTCAAATGATATCTCATTCACACAGTCATGACCACCTACACAGCTATCATAAAGAGCTCACGAGCTCATGGAGTCATATAGAGCTTCTTGTACTTAGAACGTAGATCATAATGCTTCTTGCACCTTCTATATCCCTTTCTCAAGTTTTTCAACATCGCATATGGGATATTGCGGTACGTAACTAGATAATCTTCATGCCGTATAGGCACTCGTGATAAACCTTCTCCTCAAGGTCCAAAAAATCAATCCTTTTAGTCATGAGCATACCTCGAGACATGCAAAGTAGCCTGCCTGCAAGACATGCACCTACACAGAGTTTTTGGTTCTTCTAGATTTATGAGAAGACCACTTGCAAGCTCATCTTATACTGATTCATATTCAAAGAACTCTTTCTATATGATTTTATTGCATCTCAAGATATGGGAAAATTTTTGAAAAAATCAGTTGGGCTACTAGCCTCAAGCTTTATTTTTTAGATAAAAGGAAGTTCGGCTTTAGCCTACTCTCCCAGACTTGTATTAAATAAAGGAAAAGAAAAGTACAAGTGAAGGGGACTAGTGCCCACGGGATCCCCCAAGTCCCACAAAGCAGAGGTAGATCTTACAGAGTTTAGATGGCATTATAAAGGAGGTTAATCACCGTCTCATCACCCTTATGTGGGGCCCACTTGGGTTTAAGCTTGTTGTTGATTAGTAGAAGCACTTTATGATGCCTGAAAGGGGGGGATTTCTTACAGTTGCGATTCTTTTACCGAGGAAGAAAACTGATGTTTCAATCGAGCACTCTTTGGGGGAGTCTCCAAAGTTATAAGCACATCCTTCCCCCCAGATCTTCCAGAGGACCTCCCCTCTGATGGAATTCCAAAGGGTCGCTGAGTAGCCAACCCCTTCACCCAAAAGAGCTTGTTGCCAGTTGATATTCTTTTGAAGTCTACTTTTTTTTCCGACAATCTACCAAAGTCTGTTGGATTTGGGAAGGGTAAAGAAAATGTGACCAATGTCTTCAATGGACTGGTAACAACGCTTGCACTAGGGAGACACCCCACAAATTTTGCTAGCCTTTAGGTTGGTCTAGATTCCCCGATGAAGAATTTCCCATAAGAGGACAGCCATACTTTTTGTTTTCAATAAGAGGGTGCCAGACACCCATGAATCTCATTTCCCACCGTAACTGCGTCCAAGACAGGCACCACTTCTTGTTAAGGTTGACATGGTAGTCGACGTTTCCTTTGATATTTAGGATATTAGTTTGGCAATTGCCATTATTGCATTTGAGACCCAACGAGCACAGCGAGTCGTGTCCCATGAGAAGGCAGACTTTAGAACGGTCCTAGGCAAGACATCTGTTGTGTAAAATATTCCATTCCTCATAGGTAATGCTGACCTAAGGGTCGATATACTCAAAGTTAACCCATTGGTTGGTGTATTGATTCTAGAGATGTTTCCATTCTCTGAACTCCTTGTTCCAAAGCCTCTTGGCACTTTGACTGTTCCAACATTCCACATTCCTGATGCAATGGATCGCGAACCAAATAGAGCCATGCTGTGTGATATTGGCCACCCACTTCCAATCCTTGTTGATTCTTATAAAGCTTTTGATTTTATTCCAACTCTTCCATAGGGAGCACACAAGGTTCGAACCTTTCGAGAAAACTGTGATCGGGGAAAACAAAAGGGTCAGAATATCGAGATTCTTCCAGTTCGGGAATCCCACCAAAGTCAGCACGTTCATGTTTCTGAAGATCAATTTGGCCCACGACGTCTCGCCATTGCACCAAGCCTTGATCATCCATTTTGCTGCTAGTTTGGTAGCCATGCAACCCATGTCCAAAATACAGAGGCCTCCTCTATCCCTTTGGCTAGTGCAGATGGACCAATTGATTTTAGGAACCCCCCTCCTGTTGTGATCTCCCATCCAAAGGAAATTTTTGCAAATATTTTCTAGTTTGGACAGCTCCTACCCTTTCGATCTCCAACAAGAGAGGAAGAAAATGGTCGACCAAATGAGGAATGTGTTAATAACCATCGCACGACCCACCAAATTGATTTGCATACCTCTCCAATAGTTCAGCTTGCTCTCGAGTTTGACTAGAACCCAGTTCCGTCATTGCTCCATAGAAATACCAAAGCCCAAGGGAATCCCAAGAAGCCGGAAGACTTGACCTAGAGGAATGTTTTTGCACCCTTGTTCAAAGAGAAGGTGAGGTTGGATCCGGACAATAGCTCTGAAAACAGCCTTTGAATGGTTGATTTTGGATCCAGAGGCTTCGCAAAAAGTGTCTAGGCACTCCAAAATGTCTGGAGGCTGGAATAATCATTGTGGACAAATGCGTTCATATCATCGGCAGAAATTCTCATGGTGATCTGGCCTTGGTTATGGGCTAACAAGAGGTTTTTGATATTACCAGCTTCCACTTGTTGCGCAACCTGCCGGCTAAGCCCTTCATCGCGATGGCAAAGAGAAGTGGAGCCAATGGGCATGCTTTTCTGATCAAACATTTTAATTTGACCACCTTCGAAAGTTGGCCGTTGATATTAATTTGAGTCGATGCATTTCCCAATAGAGTCGAGATCATCTTGGTGATTTTTTGGTTGCAGCCAAGATGTTTAAGTGATTGCAAAATATAGTCCCATTCTAGTTTATCGTAGGCTTTGTCAAAGTCGATCTTGAGGAAAACCACATCTTGTTTTGACTTTTCCACGAAGTGGATACCTTCCCAAATATCAATAATGGCCTCCAACATAGACCTAGTGATGAACCCCTTTTGGTCCTCGCTTAGCCAAGCTCTTAGATGGCCAGAATTTTTATTGGCTATGACTTTAGCAATGATCTTATAACCCGTTTGAAGCATCATAATCGGATGCCGATTCTCAATTTCTTTTCCCTTTTTTGTGGATTAATTTGATGATGCCGTTGTTAAGAAAAGTCAAAAGCACGCTGAACTCGAGTGCCTCTTGCCAGTCCAAGCAAAGAGGTGTCGCCAAAACCAACTTGAAGGATTTAAAGAACTTATTAGTGAGCCCATCTGGCCCTGGGCTTTTCCCACTAGAAGGTCATCAATGAGAGCAATGATTTCCTCTTCCGAGATAGGGGCATCAAGCAAGGATCCAAGGTTGTGTGGGATCCTATGGGAGGAAACCCTAGAAATGGCTGCCATGCAGTCACATTTACGAGAGGAGAGGGGAGTCGGAATCCCCAAGAGTCTCATATAATGGTCTTCAATGATTCTGATAGTTTCTTCTTCCGTATTGCAGGTGATGCCATTTGACTCAAGCAATAGGGGGATCGATTCCATGTTTTGTTTCCTTTTGAGCATGCTACACATCTCTTTAGTGGGCTTGTCAGCTTTGCCAGACCACCACTCCTTAAAGAGTATTTGTAAATTTTCCCTTTGTATTTCTTCTTCATATCTCAATAGCGTTTTGATTCTTTATAGAACCTTCTCGGATTGAGCTTTTCCTTTGTTTACTTCCTCTTCTAGTCTCCACAGTCTATGATATAGGGCTTCTCTATGCCTATGCCGAACAATCTAGAGCATCTTCCTGGTTCTAATCATGATCTGCCAGGACTTGTCGACCACGCATCTCCAGCTCTTAGTTGGGGATGAGCAGGAAGCGAAAGCCTCCTTCCACTCTCTGATGATTTCTTGATGGGGAGAGGGGAGAGAGAAGGAGGTTGAGAAAGTGTGAAACCAAGGAGCCTTATGGGTTTTGGAGAGAGTTGGAATGAGATAATGATCAGGTAGTGATCAGACATGGCGAGGTTAGTGTGTTGTGAGAGGGAAGGATGGCCCCATAGATTGATAATGCTCTGAGCAATGTAGGTTCTATCGACTCTAGCTTTCCTCAAGTCCTTATCTGCTTGGATATTTGAACACAAGAAGCCCTTTGCGTCATTGAATTCGACCAGATCCAAGTGCATTTATTTTTGGTTTTGTCCCAAGTTTCTTTCTCTCGACCTTCATGATCTAGCCCTTGCCATTCCATTGGTCTGTAGGGTCCTCCACCATATCGAAGTCACTACAAATGATTGGGTTGTGGGGGAGCGAGTCCAGGGAGGCCGAGGTGTTCAATCTCTTCAACGCCACATTACGGACATGCATAAAAACTAAGGTAAAACAAACAGGGGCACCAAAGGGGATGGCAATCCATCTATGGCTCTCATCTTCAATGCAGTTCTCAAGTTTTTCCAACCACAATTGATTTATACCGATTGTCGTCCCACCAAACCCCCGGGGGTATGATGTTAAGAACCAAGTATAGGCCGGGGAGACATGTCTGAGATGTTTCTAGATGATCGCACTTGAGGGGTCGGTCAGCCCTCTTGCATTTAGTGAGATGATGATCATAGTCGTAAGCTACCCTCTTTGCAGGAGGGGGCCTTATCCTTTCTCTTCTTGGACTCATCTTTTTTTTCGCAGGAAGGGGATCCCGACTTAGCAATTTGTTCTTGTGGGGGATTTTCCAGGGAATCTCAATAGGTTGTTTTTCCTTGCAGGAGGCCTCATGTTGGAATGAACAAGAAACCGCTTTTGAAATTGTTGATCGAATGATGGAACTTTCACTATCCATTCGTTACTGGTGGTAAACCCATCTTCTTTGCTTGTAGTGTAGCCCTCTTGATTAGTTTCTTTGTTGTCAGGGATCTCTAGGGCTTTGTCGCTAGTTTCCACCTCAAAGTGGTTCCGACTAGGGTAATCAAGCTCATTAATCTCCTTTTCCAGGTTACAATACAAGTTATTTTGGAGGCTATCTAGCATATAATTTCTCTCAAAGTCGCCCTAGGACTTATTTTCCTTATTCTTCTAACTTCCATGATCCCGTTTGAGTCGGTTTCTCGGTTTTGGGGGCCTTTATCTTCCTCTTTGTTTATCGGTTGATTCAATGGCCTTGTGTTGCCTTGGGATTTTTTGTGTGCTTCTTCTTTTTGTTTCAGGCGGAATCTTTAATTCGGTGGCCTTGCTGGCCAAAGCATTGGGAAGGTTGTTGTAATTAATTACTTGTTCCCAGATATCCCCTTTGTCGAGATCTACTTTGATCTTTGATGGAAGCAGCTTGATGAGGTCAGCTTGGACACATATTTGAGGGTGCGACTACGCATTGAAAGAGTGCCTCACACCCTCATTAACTTGACCACCAACATCCTCCCACAATGCTAATACTATGTCCCACACGAAGTTGTAAAAATAATAACAATGGGTTAGTAAGTTCAACCCAGAGAGGATTGCTGAGAGATTTTGATTTTTCAGGAATAAAATTGGGGGACCATCTGAACAGGCATAGGGTCGCCCACCCTAGTTACCAGGTTCCGACACTAAGCGCTTGGAATGCCATATCTTCATTCTCAAATACAAGCAACATATGACTAGCCAATAAGAACTGACACTTGCTGACAATCAACTCGTGAGGGAACCGCTCTTTTCAAAGCCACTAGAGCACAGTTTCGAGCGGCAGTCTAGTGCCAAACACTTGTCCAACGAGATAAACTTTCTTCAGCTCCTCTTTCTTTGAGCGAATGGAAGCTCTACTAAGGGAGACCAAGGGAGGCTCAATGACCTCGAAAGCCCCACTACAACAGATCGATGGTATACCGAGGTTTTTACCGAGGAAAATGAACACGGCTTTATTTGCCGCGACGCCGATGTAAAGGTCGGTTTGCGCGTCGGTACCAAAGAGTCGGTATAGGCATCGGTATAGGCGTCGGTTTATGCGTCAGTATATACGTCGGTATATGGGTCGGTATAAACGTCCGTATATGCATCGGTAATTGGCTTCTGCTGCATCGCCTCCTGGGTGTACCGACAGTTACTCCGATGACACTACTGGGAGTACCGTCGCGTATACCGATGACCATACCTGCAAAAATTTTTTTGGGCAGAGTGTTTCGTCTTTTGCTACAGCAACATTACCATGATGTTGCTGAACAAAAGACAATACACTCTGCCCAAAAAAAATTGAGTACATATGATGTGTACTCTAATGACAACCGAAATATGATTTCATGAAACAGAGTATTATTGTACACAAAAGAGATAATCAGAATGAACAATGAACCATGTACAAAAGAAGTTATATATTTCAATAATGAGTCATGTACAAGAGTGTGGCAAACCAGTGTCATATATGACGCTTTTACAAAATGTGGCAAAGCATTGTATTGCCATATGGAAATCAAATACAAAATATTGGTCTTCCACTGCCATACACATGCAAAGAACGTTCCATATCAACAGTCCTGCAACAAAGAACATTAATGGAATGAGATAAATTCACATGAAAATTACAAACAAGTAAAAACCAAGTTTATAAATTATTTACCTCATCGCAAACGCTCCCATGAAACTACCGCACCACGTCCCTCCAAGTCCTGCAATAGTGCACTCAACCCATGACTATATCCATAAGACTCCTCCGTTCGTGTTGGAGGATGACCCATTGCCAGCTCCTGAAATAAATATAAAAAGATTAGAGAAATATATATGAGAAATTTAACACAAATAAATTCAATAAATGAAATGGTACTTACAAACTCATGACGCATCGTGTCATATCCGCCGCTGCCCAAATGTGACGGTTCAATCGTGTCTAGACGTGTGGCTGCGGCATTTCGCTGCTGGCGATATCGATCAGGAGTCTGCTGCTGCTCATCACGAATCATGTCCCACTCCTCAGCATCTAACCACACAGGCTTTGGTAAGCCTTCTCTGAATGCATCACGAGCCTCGGATCGTCGATGCGACATGACCTCACGTGCGGTGTGCAGAATCCACTCTGAGCTGACAATCGACTGTCCATCGGCTGATCGAAACTCTTGGTAAATCGTCTATGTGATATAATTCTTCCGATCTTTATCCTGTTCACTCCATTTCAGCATGATGGAGTGTCCAAACTGGATGGAGCAAAGCTGTCGTATGCGTGCACGCATTGCTTTGCCAGCCGCATCCATCACCGGAGCTACATCTCGGATACTATACACCTTGGAGTCATCATGGTCATGAGCACCCCAAGGTGTACGTGGTATACTGCGTGGTGTACTGCGTGGTGTACTGCGTGGTGTACTGCGTGGTGTACTGCGTGGCGTACCTACATCTGAGGTACTCGTCCTAGGAGTAGAAGCGGGCGACACAATGTCTGTCGCACTGCCTCCACAACAACCGCCTCCTCCGCCTCCAGACCTACCTGTAGATCCACTCCTAGAACCTCCTGCTCCAGAGCGTGACCTCGATCTTCAAGACCGGCCAGACCCTGTATCGCGCTGAGGTGTCGAACGCACATGTCTACTAGTAGACCCAGTAGGAGATGGCTGCAAATATGGTCGTGGTGGAGTCACAAAGCTAGGAGACATACCTCCTACAGGAGTAGCACCACCCTCAGGAGTGACACCGGAAGGAGTGACACCGGCGAGAGTGACACCGGCGGGAGTGAGGCCAGCGGGAGTGAGGCCGGCAGGAGTAAGGCCGCCAAGAGTGAGGCCGGGAGGAGTGCTACCACGAGCGATCCAATACTGTGATGCAGCGGCCATATACGCAGGAGGAACCTGAGAGATGAACTCCAAAAACTACTCCTCTGTCATGGAATGTGGAGTGACTAGAGGATTGTCTCCCATCATGCTCTGTAATAAAAGAACTCAAATAATTAGCATGGGATAAGAAAAATAATATAGGGAATAAACAAAAAAAAAAACCAAAAATTAGTACGTACAAGTGTTTTATTCAAAAGTCCTCTATTCTAGCATCCTCTTGAAGATCCGATCCACCGAGAATATCTATCTCTAAATTGATGGCTTCTAAATCGCTAGCTATGCTGGTTTCCTCCTGATCATCATCTATTGCTTCGTCTTCTCGAACAATGACCTCTTCTTCAATGACCTCTTCTTCTCGAACAATGATCTCTTCCTCCTCAACTATCGAATGAATCTCCGAGTCCACTAGAAATGGACTTTCTTCTACATCTATGTTTTCAAAAACTTGGCTACTACGTGGAGCGACTTGTAAAACAAATAGCCACTCTGGGTCTTTTGAATCTAGTATAAAAACAACTTGCTAACAGTGTTCGGGAAGTACAAATGTATCCCTTTCTTTCATCTGTTCGGGAAGTACAACCCTAATCTTAAATATGTAGACCTAAAATATGTATATTTCTGTATACATGTGTATATACATGTATATATGTATTACATGTGCATGTGTATGTGTGCATATATGTTATATAGGTGTTATAACCCTAAAACCCTAATCTTAAAGATTTAAATCTAAAATATGTATATTTTTGTATGCATGTGTATCTACATGTATGTATGTATTATATGTATATGTGTGTTTGTGTATATATGTTATCTACGTATTAAAATCTTAAAACCCTAATCAGAAAGACTTAGACTTAAATCTGAAATAGTAAACCCTAAAACCCTAATCTTAAATATCTAGACCTAAAATATGTATATTTTTGTATACATGTGTATATACATGTATATATGTATTATATGTGCATGTGTATGTGTGCATTTATGTTATGTAGGTGTTATAATCCTAAAACCCTAAATTTAAAGATTTAAATCTAAAATATGTATATTTTTGTATGCATGTGTATCTACATGTATGTATGTATTATATGTATATGTGTGCTTGTGCATATATGTTATCTACGTAATAAAATCCTAAAACCCTAATCAGAAAGACTTACACTTAAATCTGAAATACTAAACCCTAAAACCCTAATCTTAAATATCTAGACCTAAAATATGTATGTTTCTGTATACATCTGTATATACATGTATATATGTATTACATGTGTATGTGTATCTGTGCATATATGTTATGTAGGTGTTATAACCCTAAAACCCTAATCTTAAAGATTTAAATCTATAATATGTATATTTTTGTATGCATTTGTATCTACATGTATGTATGTATTATACGTATATGTGTGTTTGTGTATATATGTTATCTACGTATTAAAATCCTAAAACCCTAATCAGAAAGACTTAGACTTAAATCTGAAATACTAAACCCTAAAACCGTAATCTTAAATATCTAGACCTAAAATATGTATATTTTTGTATACATGTGTATATACATTTATATATGTATTACATGTGTATGTGTATGTGTGCATAAATGTTATGTAGGTGTTATAGCCCTAAAACCCTAATCTTAAAGATTTAAATCTAAAATATGTATATTTTTGTATGCATGTGTATCTACATGTATGTATGTATTATATGTATATGTGTGTTTCTGTATATATGTTATCTATGTATTAAAATCCTAAAACCCTAATCAAAAAGACTTAGACTTAAATATGAAATACTAAACCCTAAAACCCTAATCTTAAATATCTAGACCTAAAATATGTATATTTCTGTATACATGTGTATATACATGTATATATGTATTATATGTGCATGTGTATGTGTGCATATATGTTATGTAGGTGTTAAAACCCTACAACCCTAATCTTAAATATTTAACCCTAAAACCCTAATCCTATTTTTATATATTTGATGTAAAAAATAACTTCAAAAAAAAAATAGGATTATATGTGTGTATGTATGCATGTGTGTATATATTTGTGTGTATGTATGCATGTGTACATGTGTGTGTGTATGTATACATGTGTATACATGTGTGTGTATGTGTATGTGTGTGTATGTAGGCATGCATGTGTGTGCATGTGTGTGTACGTGTGTGTATGTATGCATGTGTATACATGTGTGTGTATGTATACATGCATGTGTGTGTATGTATACATGCATGTGTGTATATGTGTGTATGTATGCATGTGTGTATATATGTGTCTATGCATGCATGCCGGTATATGTGTGTGTATGTATGCATGCATGTGTGTATATGTGTGTATATATGCATGTGTGTATGTATGTGTGTATATGTGTGTGTGTATGTGTATGTGTATGTATGCATATGTGTATATATGTGTGTGTATGCATGTGTGTGTATGTATGCATGTGTGTAAATTTATGTGTGTGTGTATGCATGCATATGTGTATATGTGTGTGTGTATGTAGGCATGCATGTGTGTATAGGTGTGTGTATGTAAACATGCATGTGTGTACATGTATGTGTGTATGTATGCATGTGTAAATTAATGTGTATCTTCCTTTCTCTTCTCTCTCTCTTTCTCTCTCTCTCTCTCTCTCTCTCCCCTTCTCTCTCTATCAATAGCGAATAAAAGAATCACTTACAAGTATGTCCGTCTTTGAATCATTGTCATCAAAGCCTAATGTAGGTTGTCTCTCGTCCAATTCCAAACAATCGACGCCAAAGAGCTTCTGCAAAATCAACGAAAAGAGAAATTAGAAACCCTAAAGCATAGAGAAACACAAATGCTAACAGTATGTGTAGCACTTACCAAGATGTGAGATCTAAGCCGAGAGAGAGTGTGTGTGTGTAGAGAGAGAGATCCGTGTGTGTGTGTTTGTGCACAAGACAATGCAGGTTCGTGCGCGCAAGTTCGACAGTAGACCGACAGTACTCAAACACGTGCACAAATGTGAAGTTTTTCTCTCGGGTTCGCGGTATGTTTAAAACTCGCCGCCGGTATAGGTGCCGGTATGGACGTCGGTATATGCGTCGGTAGTTGCCAGTAAATTACCCATGCTTATACCGATGCACATACCGACACCTATACCGACACCTATACCGACGCTTATACCGGCGATTGCGGGCCACACCGGCGATCCGTTTAAAACGGTCATACCGACGGTCACTTGACTCTCGGTATCTCTTAGTGAGATTTTCCGAGGGCTATACCGACGCCGACTATGACCGTCGGTATATGCAGTGTCGGTATGCCCCTCATATGTTGTAGTGCGACACAAGATCCCCCCTCCAAAATAGGGGTTAAGTTACCAATCACCCCCTGGGTCAGGGCAAAATTGCTTACCACGAGGGATGGGGCCACCTGAGCCATGACACAGACCCCAAATCGTGCACATGAGATGAGCTTCCGTAGACCAAGAGAAAGACCAAAGCCAAGGTGACGGCTGACCACTCAAAACATCGAGTCAAAGATGATATTACATGTAGCTATCAGTCAAAGACCGATCGATTTTCAAAATACCGTTGAAAGAAGAAAGATCATCTGATCTCCAAGATATAGATCCATACGAAACCTCCCATGGGAAGGCAAGGAAGAGCCGATCCGGCCCTATTCTCCCCAAAGAGCCACCCAATTCTACCATTTAATGTGAATTAAAAGGGATTTTTGAGGCTTATTTCTCTCCACTTAATGTGAATTAAAAGCGATTTTCGACGCTCTTTCATTCTACCACTCTTAAACTTCCTATAAACCTTTTTGACGTTTATTCTTAAGAATTTTAGTTTCTTTCTACCTCAGGAGAAGAAAAGGATAGGTCCATTCCTTCATCCAAACTGAGGAACTCAATGGCTATTTGTGCGTCAAAATCATGTTAGAGAAGAAAATCCCATCCTTCATGTTCTTTCCCATTGGCTTTTTCATTCAGCCAATGGAGAATAGTCACAAGTTTCTGCGGAGCACTATGAAGCCAATTGTGATAGTGACAAAGGTGGCCTACTCTCGGGGGGGGGGGGGGGGGGGGGGGAGGAGGGAAGGACAAAGCTCAGAGTAAAGCTAATTACATTCTTAAATTATATTTGTCTTACATCTTCATATCTTTTTATGCGTACAGAAATTAAGTTTGAGAGAGTAATTTAATTACGGATATGGCTCAAATGCATCAAAAACGATAATAGCAAAACATACACTCCTTCAGAGGACATCAAGCAACTCAATATCTGCATTGAAAAGAATGATTGTTTGTGCAATTTTTTTTATGAGAGGAATAATGTGAATGGAAAAGTTCAAGCTGAGAGTATTCTTTTCATTGGAAGAATTTTTAGATCCACAAGTGTATGTGCCTTGGAAGAGAAGCACACGCGTTTGCATAAAAAAGAGCTTGAAGTGTGTGAGTCGTAAGCATAATAGAAGCAATAGATTACTTGGATCATTGATGCCATGCAAACTCATGTATTTTCGTGGAAGTACAAGTGCTATGAATTTACTTTTTACATTCTTACAATACGGGAATAACTAAGTAAATATATTTACCAAGAGCTCATTTACTTTTGAGTAAAGCCTAAGGTATTTGCAGAATTATGCTAGCTACATTTTGCAAGATAGATACCTATGCTTAACACTAGTTTGCTACCAAAACAGGACACTTAAGTGTCCATTTTCGACAATTTTCCAAAAAATCACACACCTTCTACAAAGAGAATTTGTGAAAATCCTTTAACACACATATTATATATAATTCAAAGGTTAGTGAAAAATTATAAAACACAATATATCATGTCTTGTGTTCATGTAAATAGAGGCTCTCAAGATGCTATGGTAGTGAATAGGATGAAAGTTCCTAATCAAATGCATTTTTATCAAAAGAAAGAAATTCATCATATGAAAGAAAAACTTATACACATTCCTTGAAACATATATTACATAGTATGAACCTCGAACACACTTAGAAAAATCATTTCAAGTCAAATAAAATAAATTATTTTGACTTTGTACACCAAAAACAGCAACTAGTTCTAAACGTGGGTCAAACAAACTTATGAGAATCCATAGAAGTGTACAAATATGCCAACAATCAAACACGTTATGAAGATAACAACCAAGGAATACAAATATAAAATCCATTGCTATGACTCTCGTCACCAAAAACAAAAAAACTAAAGCCTACATATATGACTCAAAAGAATTTATGGACATCATCCAAGGTGTACACATTCAAGTTACCAAGTAGAAAATGCGTGAAAAAAAACCAAACCTTACATATATGAGGCTAAATAATTTATTGAAATTCACCAAAATTTTCACATCTTTGGACACAACCAAGAATCTTCTATTGTGTGGGCATCAACCAAATTCTACAGATACAATCATGAATAGTTTTTGGTCACATAAGAATGCATGTATAGTTGTGCAAGAGATCCAGTTTCTTCACATGAAGCAAGAAAATAAGACATCAAACAAGGTGTACACAAAAGGGAACTACCAATCTGTGAAAATCAACCAAGTTTTTCAGATCTATGTACACCAAAGAAAGTAGATATATGTGTGGAGACCAACCAATATATCCACATACAAATATTAACATCCAATTGAAATAATGCTAAATTATAAACATTTAGCTTGATATCCAAGAAAACAAACTAGGTCCTACCAAGGAACGCGAGTCACGTACATATAGGATCAAAAGAATATATAGTTTTAACATATGTACTACAAATATTTTTTTGATAGTTTTTATATGCATAAACACACAATCCCCTGCACACATCAACACATACTAAAAATAATACTCAAAAGTCTTTGATATAATCTTCGATATCATAAAATGATAAGGATCATTTGAAAACATTTCATTATTTCCATCATGGATGCCATCTTCTTTTTCTCAAATGAAATATGTATGCCATTTTTTTTCATTCTTATCACAATCACCATTGTGGATCACATATTATTTGACGAGATTAAGAATGAACCATGGCATGAAAGCATATTTTGGAAGGTTTAATACTTAGGATACCATTTAATAATTATTATTTTTCATCATAAGTTTTTATTCCACCTTTCAAGCTAAGTTCTTTTCATGAACATAGAAATATATGCTTTGCCAATTCAGCATGAAAGTTATTACCAAATGCAATGGCTACTAATTCAAAGCAGAGGCCTTCTAACTTTGAATAAAAATATGTATTCAAGTAGTATGAAGGTTATCCATTGATAACTTGACAATTATGTGCAATCTCACTTACACATAAATTATAATGAGCCATTCTTTAAAAGGTGTGATAAATGGCAGTGCTCTAGATAAGACAAGTTTTGAGTTCATGTTTATCACTTATGGAAGTGGTCAACCTTCTCTGCAGATCCCTAGACACTTGCTTTACACTGCGAAATTCCATGAATAGCTTTCTATTTCATAAGACATATCCAATTTGTCAAAATGTTTGAATTGTGTCAATTTTTCAGTTACGCTTAAAGTTGAGTCTTTAAAAATTTCCTTTTTTGTCTTCATTTAATAACCCATGTGAAGTTACAAAATGTTAAAGATTATATTTTTCTCTAAAAGTACATGATGTGGGCTATCAAAGCCAAGTGAGTATGCCATTAAAGCCTCAAGGGTGTCATCAAGAAAAATGAATCAATTTGGTGTAAAAGCAGGACACTTAAGTGTCCCAAGACACTCAAGTGTCCTAGTACAGAACTAGTGTTAATGAAAATAATCACATTAATTAATGACTATGTCATGCCCGGTAATAAAATTAAACATAAGAAATAGATAAATCAAAAGTATTAATTGAAGAATCAACATGATTCCCTTTCCAAATAGATGTTAAGGCAAAAATGTATACATGGAAATCATTTTATGCAGGTATGGAGAGAGAGAGAGAGAGATAGAAACAGAGAGAGATTGGGTTCTTTTGTCCTAAAGGCAATGCACGCAACATAGATTTGACAGAAAATAGCGAATGAGAATGAGAGAGAGAGAGAGATTGAGGGAAATAGAGAGACAAAGAAAGAGAGATAGAAAGAGAAAGGGGTAGAGAGAGGGAGAGAGAGAGACAGAGAGAGAGAAAGAACAATTCATATTTATGCCACCCTCTTAGTTCCCTATCTGGCTATTGTGCGATGCACAACTCAGAGAGAGAGAGAGAGAGAGAGAGAGAGAGAGAAAGGGAAAGAGAAAGGGAGAGAGAGAGAGATAAAGAGAAGAGAGCTCTTCTTCTTCTTTTCCTTCCTCACCCTCATCTACTACTAGGAGAGGCAAAGAGCTCGTGTGACTCATAAAGAGAGAGAGAGAGAGAGAGAGAGAGATGCTATAGATTATCCTTTCCCCATCGGTGTGTTGCAGGCTGACACTATTACAGATTACAGATTGTGCATGCATAGAAGAGATTAGGGGAGATAATAGTACTTCGATAGATGAAAGATGCAAGCAGATTGAGTTATAAGAGATTATATATATATATATATATATATATATATATATATATATATATATATATATATATATATATATATATATATATATATATATATATATATATATATATATATATATATATATATATATATATATATATATATATATATATATATATATATATAGAGAGAGAGAGAGAGAGAGAGAGAGAGAGAGAGAGAGAGAGAGAGAGAGAGAGAGAGACAAGGAGAGAGAGAGAGGGAGAGAGAGAGGGGGGTGCAGATAGGTCTCAAGGTGTCACAGATGATTGAGGAGGATCACCATGCAAGCAAAGAGAAATAGAAAGAGAGAGAGGATGCAGACAAGTCTTGGGCTACAATAGATGAGTGAGGATGAGCACCACACAAGTAGGTGAAGACAGATAGAGAGAGAGATAGAGAGAGAGATAGATAGAGAGAGAGGAAGATAGATAGAGAGAGAGAGAGAGAGAGAATATATCATATTTATGCCCCCTCCATTTGCTTTGTGGCTTTTGTGCGATGAAAGACTCATAGAAAGAGAAAGAGAGAAGGAGAGAGAGAGAGAGGAGAGATCTTCTTCTTTTTCTTCCTCATCCTCATCTACTGTGAGAGGCAAAGAGCTTGCTTGACTCACAAAGAGAGAGAGAGAGAGAAGATCATATTCATGCCCCCCTCGGTTCCCTTTGTGGTTGTTGTGCAATGCGTGACTCACATATAGAGAAAGAGAGAGAGGGAGAGAGAGAGAGAGAGAGAGGGAGAGAGAGAGAGAGAAGAGACCTTCTTCTTTTCCTTCCTCACTCTCATCTACTACTATATAGGCAAAGAGCTCATGCGACTCAAAGAGAAAGAGAGAGAGAGAGAGAGAGAGAGAGGGAGAGAGGGAGAGAGAGAGAGAGAGAGAGGGAGAGAGAGGAAGAGAGAGAGAGAGAGAGAGAGAGAGAGAGAGATTCTATAGATTATCCTTTCCCCTATTGAGGTGTTGTATGCTAGCACTATTGCAGATCAAGGATCGTGCAGGTAGATAAGAGATTAGGGGAGAGAATAGTACTTGGACACATGAAAAACTCAAATAGATCGAGCTCTAAAAGATTAGATATAGAGAATGAGAGAGAGGGGGAGAGACAGAGAGACAAAGAGAGAGAGCGAGAGAGAGAGAGAGATAAAGAGAGAGAGAGAGAGAGATAAAGAGAGAGAGAGAGAGAGATTGGGTGCTTTTGTCGTACACATAGTGCACACGACAAAGACATATATATATATATATATATATATATATATATATATATATATATATATATATATATATATATATATATATATATATATATATATATATATATATATATATATATATATACGGAGAAGACCCCCTTCTTTGTCTGAGTGTTACTGATCATGTGCATGTGGTTGACCCATGCACGCACGCATTGTCGAGGGGTGTGAATGAAGACTTTAGTGTACTTTACGATGTAAGATGTGATTCAATGGTGTGAGAAGTGCTTATCTATGGTCTAATCCACTACGCTATCAAATATCTTAGATCAACCTATTTAACTATTGACCATATGGTAGCTTGATATCTAGACAAACCATACTCATATGATTGAGAGACTAAGATTTCACTAGTAATGCGATCTTTGATGAACTCTTCTTCTTCTAATTATATTTTAGCTATGTTCTGCTTGGATTGAGTTGTAGTATTTATCGATGGAGGCAACAAAAACTAAAAAATAAAAGATGTAGAAATGGTATTTTCATTCATAGACTCATTACTCAAAGACTCATTCGTAGACTCATTACTCAGAGACATTAGAAATCCATATAGAGCAATATAAATTGCCAATTGATCAATGAATAATTCTAAAACTTTTGTCTTGATAATTCTAATGAATGGAAACTATGTCGAAAACCTTACACAAGTATAAGAATGCTAGAATAATTGGCCAAAATCATAATACAAGATTAAGCTGAAAGGAATTGATATAAGTAAAGTGGAAGAAGCAGCACGTATGCAACTTAAACCTTCCAATCTCAACTGCCAGTAAATGCTCCTCATTGCTCTGCAAGAAAAAACATTCGAAAAATCATAAGTACTTTTAATGAAACATAAAACACACTCATATTATACTTTCCATTCTTATCATTGAGATATATACGCATACATTTATTCATTTCTTCATGCACATTTACATCTAATATCATGCATCCTCTTACATTCATGCGTCTAACATGTATATGCATTCGCACAACTTCTCATGCATACATGCATCTCACATGCACATGCACTCTCTCTTATGCATACACATGCATTCATGCACACATGCAAACTAAAACATTCTTACATGCTAACTCATTCTCATATTCATGCTAACACACATTCACATTCATGCTAACACATTCTCACATATGCTAACGCACTTTCATATGTTCACATGCATCTACCTCATACATGCACATGCACATCACATTATGCATACATGCATTCTCATACACAAATGCATCTACCTCATACATGCACATACACATCATACATTATTCATGCTTAACTGCATAAATACATGCAGCCCTCTCTTATGCTCATGCATATACATACCTATTAACATGCATATGCTCTCATCCTTATACATTGATCCATGCATATGTTCTCATATAATTATACACATGAACACTCATTAGTTAATATGCATTCTCACACATGCATATGCATTCTCGTTTACTCTCTCTCTCTCTCTCCCCTCTCTCTCTCCTCTCTCTCTCTCCCTCTCTCTCTCTCTCTCCCTCTCCCTCTCCATCTCCCTCTCCCTCTCCATCTCCCTCTCCCTCTTCCTCTCCGTCTCCCTCTCCCTCTCCCTCTCCCTCTCCCTCTCCCTCTCTCTCTCTCTCTCCAAATCTCTCTCTCTCTCTCCAAATCTCTCTCTCTCTCTCCAAATCTCTCTCTCTCCAAATCTCTCTCTCTCCAAATATCTCTCTCTCTCCCTCTCTCTCTCTCTCCCCCCTTGCGTACATGAGTAGTTGTGCCAAATCTCTCTCTCTCTCTCTCTCTCTCTCTCTCTCTCTCTCTCTCTCTCTCTCTCTCTCTCTCTCTCTCTCTCTCTCTCTCTCTCTCTCTCTCTCTCTCTCTCTCTCTTTGCATCCCTCTTTGTTGCTAGTGGATCTCAATTTGTGCCTGATCTCTATCTGCCACATCTCTCTCTCTCTCTCTCTCTCTCTCTCTCTCTCTCTCTCTCTCTCTCCAAATTTTGTTCACATGACATATCTGCACTCAGGAAGTCTATCTCACTCTCTGCTTCTTTCTCTTTCTCTCTCTCTACTATGCACGTTAGCACCACCATAGCCATCTACACTGCAATTTTTCTCTCTCTTCATCCCATGCATCGGGCGCCTATCTCAATTGTCTTGCACGTCCATATATGTCCATGTCTCTTTCATTCTCTCTCTCTTTCTCTCTCTCTCTCTCTCTCTCCTCTCTTTCTCTCTCTCTCTACTTGTGCAATCAGGCTAGAAGTTAGAGGGGGAGAAGAAGGTAGTTTTACTCATGTTTGCGTATCTATAGTAGCCAAAAACTGGATTCCCCTCCCTCTCTCTCTATCTCTCTCCCCTTCTCTCTCTTTCTCTCTCCCCCTCTCTTGCTATGCATTGCATGCTACCATGCCTACCATCGGGAGGAGGGAATGAAAAAGCATGCTCTCTCTCTCTCTCTCTCTCTCTCTCTCTCTCTCTCATAGGAGCACGTCTACAGTAGCAAGGAGGAGGAAGAAAGAAGAATCAAAAGAATTAACACCTATAGGGAAAAACATTAGAAAAAATACTCACACTTCACATATATATATAGTTACTCCTACATACACAAAGACATCCACACGTTTTCACCTTTTCATGCATACCACACACACACACTTTTTCATACTTTTAACACACAACTCACACACACCATACTTTTACACACTTTAATCACATAACTCAGTCACACCACTCTTTTAACCCACATTCACACACAACTCACATTAATCACATGTTTTTTCTTTTTATTTTATTCATTTTTTTTATTTTTTTTATAATTCCTTTCAATGTAAGCTTACTAATTAAATACTTTAATATTCTTATGTATTAGGATAGATAATTAAATCATAATATTAAATATATTAATCAAATATATGTATTTTTCTAAATATATTAACTCAAAGGTTTACACACATCACATATATGTAAATGATCACACTCATACACACCTATACATACATATACACATTGAAACCATCAAACACATTCACATAGCACAAACACACTTACTTAAATACTCATATATATAGATAGAGACATAGGTGTATACCCATACCCCCGCATATACACTTACAAAATTAGGGTAAAACCTAATACACATATGCACATGTAGGGTATATAGATGATCACATGTTAATTAAGTAGTCATTCACTTTCACACACATAGGTATCTATACACTCTTTCCCATATTTATAAACACAAGAACTCATATGATGAGGTCTTATCAGTTTACATCTTCATAGACTTGTTGTCTACATGTACTAGAGAGAGACTAGTCAAATAAAAAAGCTTATAAAAAATGTTTGAGGGAGTTTTAGAGATAACCAATCTATAAAAAAAAATTAATTTTTGTGTATGTCAAGTCGAAGGATGAGTTCGTTCTGACATCTGCCCCCACCACACGTGCACATCGTCGCGATGGGCCAACCTATAGATCATGGGAAGTAGCATCAAATTGTTTTGGAAAAACTAATTAAATAACTTTAATTAATATGATAAAAGATGCTTCTAAATTCAAGTTAAGATTCTAATAACAAAGAAAACATTTAAAATTATGACACTTTGAATCGGAAACCATTTCACTCAATGCATGAAGTTTAAAGACAAGGTTCAGAAAATCTCATAATAGTCATTCAGATAGTCATGGTACTGACCGTTCCATTAACGCTATTGAAAGTAATATTTATTTTATATAAGTGTTCCATCCTTTATCTCTTAGCTGTCTGCCACAAGATACATCTAGCTAATTCTTCTATAGCAGACCTCTGCCTCATATAGCCCATAAATACATTCAGGAGTGGTTTATAGACCACAATTGAATCATGATAACTTTTTCTTTCTCTTTTTCTTTGTTTTTCTTTTTTCTTTTTCTTTCTTTTTCTCATTTCTCTTTTTATCATGTACTAGCAACCATTAATGTACTGCTTTATGTATTTATCTTTTCTCTTTTTCTTCCCAACTTTTTTTCGTTGAAGGGGAAAGGCTTAACCCCTATTCCGAGCTGAGGTTGTAGAGGCATGCTATAGTCAGAACTAGGATCTTGTTAGCTAATGGTTTCAATAATTTAAGGAAGCCTACTTGTATAAAATAGATCTACTTCTACTAAGAGTCGCAAGTCAAGTTTTCCCTTCTCTTATCCTCATAACAATGATAAGTTTCTTAACTCTTACCTTTAACTCACATACACATCCCGACTTTGATTTATAATTCTTTATTTACAAAATTTTAATAATTTTCCTTTTATACCAGAAACATGTAAATTCCTAACTATGAAATGCATGAAGAAGGAATTTTTTATATTAAAATAAAGACAACTTAGAATTTTTTCACCTGATTAACATCATGCTTCATCTTCCTCTTCATCATCCAAGCAGTCTTCATCTAACTCGTAGTCATTGTTCAACATTCTTTTGAATAACTTAATCCTTTTATCCAGCTTTAAACTTTGTGTTTTGTATTCTCATCATTTTCATCTTTCTCATATGCAAAATAGCTTCTTAAAATATTTTAGTAAGCATTTTGTAAAAAAAAAACTTCTTTTTTTGTTTATCAAAATGTTTCATATTCAAAGGATAAAAGAAAGAAAATAAACAACTCTTGATTTATTTCATAATGTAATAGTTAAATTCTATGTATTTGTTCATAATTTGATTCATCTTCAAGTTGGTGTTTAAGCATTTCTTCTATTTTCTGCAATGATAAATTCTTAGTTTTCTTGTTCAATTTTAAAGGTTTTGGTTTTTTTGAATTTATATTCATAGTGTTCTCAATTTGTTTAATAATATCTTCAAGAAATTGTTTCTTTGTTTCATTCGTTTGTTTTTCACAATTTCTATTCATAGTTTTCATGTTTGTTAATTTGAGTTTGTAATTCTATAACTTTTTCTTGGTCAAAAAATTTCTCATTAGAAAGAAGCATCAAGTCAAATGAAACCTCGAAATTTTCAAGTTTCCTTGATTCTACTTGTATTTCATGATCAAATTCACTTTGCTTTATAACCAAATGTTCTTCCATAATTGGTTCAAAATTTTGATTTTTCCTTCTTTCTTTTAGTGTTTTTGATTTCTTTTCTTAGTTCATGTTCTATTTTAAATGTCCTCTCACTTATGTGATCATTTGTCTTGATGTTCATATGTATGTTAGGTTTCAACAATTTTTGGCTTGTTTCATATGGATTTGGTTTGCTGTCGATTTGCTTTATGAATTCCCCCATTCCATCCCTTCCTAGATTTAATTGCAAAGGTAATAAATCTTGATAATTACAAATTTTTCTCTCATTTGCATTCACTAGTTTTTTTTTCTTGCATCTCCATATGCCCTACAAGTCCAAAATGTATGACCATATTGATCACACCAAAAACAATACAACGGTCATGTTTGAATCCTATTTGATGTTCTTAATGAAGGCCTATATTTTCTAAAATCGTTAGAATGTGCTTTAGATGAAGGATCTATAGCAAAACTTTGGCTCTCTCTCTTTTCATGCTTACATTTAGCTAGTTCTAGTTCTTGTATTTGTTTGGACAAAAATTCATATTTATAGTTCATTTTTACAATTTCAGCATTCGTTTCTTCTTTGCAGGTTCTAAGGTCAATCATGTAAAGTCAACAAAACTCTAAATTGAGTTTTTAATAGAGTATTTATATTATCATGTAAAGTTGAAATAAGTTTCAATTTGTGTTGTATAGCTTTGTTTGCCTCACTTTCCATTTTGATAAATTTTTCTTCCCATGTTTTCAATTTTTCATTAATCAATGCATTTACATATGCTTCATCAATAACAACACTCTTTGGAATTTGCTCATGCAGATCACTTGTGTAAGATTCATTACTTTCACTTTTATTTATATTTTTCATGTTTGTATATTACTCTACTTCTATTATGTACATTTAAACCTAGTTAAACTAACACCATGTAGTCTTCATGCAAATATGAAAAAAATCTTCTAATGCTTTTATAGTCTTTTAATGTAAGCGAGTTATAATAATCTTTTTATGTGTTTTTATGATAAAAACCAAAAAGTGCAAGTGGCATGCTCTTAATATATGTTTGTACTAAAATGAAAGAAATTGAAAACTCTTTACCTTAAGTTGTTAAGTTCATAAGCTTTAATGTGCACAGTGATATTTTTTTTATTTACAAAAAAATTTATTAAATAAATCCTAAGTACAAAACTAGAAGTGATCATGCAGTGATGATCTTCCTTTCTGTCGATGGGGGGGGGGAGAAGTGTCGAGGCTCCTGTGTCTTGAATGCCCATCTTCCCATGGAGATGCTTAGTTCCTTAGCAAACAACCCTCAACAACTAGGGAAAAGGGTCTATGCCAACAACGTCTCGATTTGTCGTTGCACTTGACTAGGCTCCTTTCTCCACCCACCTACAAACAAGAAGAATGTATTTGTCAATTTTTTAATCAATACTGAAACACACCTAATAATCCTAAGCATGCAATTTTCACCATTCACATCAGGTTCACCAAAATGTTGAGGGGTGTGAATGGAGACCAAGGGACAAATCAAAACTTAATTTGCCATGGCCTCACTCTGTGACTACATGCATGGTGTTTTTTTGCATACTTTGGATGTAAGATGTGATTCAGTGCTCTGAGAAGTGTTTATCTATTGTCTAGTGGCCTAAGCTATCAAATATCTAAGATCAACCTATTTCACTATTGACCATATGGTTGTGCAGCTTGATATCTGGATAGACCATACTCATATGATTGAGAGACTAAGGTTTCACTAGTAATACGACCTTCGATAAACTCGTCTTCTTCTAATTCTATTTTAGCTATGTTCTGCTTGGATTGAGTGGTAGTATTTATCGGTGCTGGGAAAAACAGCTCAAAAATAAAATATGTCGAAATGGTATTTTCATTCATAGACTCATTACTCACAGACTCATTCGTAGACTCATTACTCACAGACATCAGAAACAAACATAGAACAATATAAATTTCCAATTGAACAATGGATAATTCTAAACCGATTTTATTGATAATTCTAATGAATGGAAACTACATCTATAACCTTATACAACTATAAGAATGCTAGAATAATTCATCAAAATCCTAGTACAAGATTAAGCTATAATGAATTCATATAAGTAAAGTGGAAGAAGCAATGCGTATACAACTCCAATCTCCCGATCTCAACTACTCGTAAATGCTTATCAATGCTCCTCATTGCTCTTTGCAGGAAAAAAACATTCTGAAAAACATAAGTACTTTTCATGAAACATAAAACACACTCATGCTTTACTTTCATTTGGTATCATTGAGATATATACACATTCATTTATTCATTTCTTCATGCATATTTACATCTAATATCATGCATCCTCATACATTCATGCATCTAACATGTATCTTATCTCACAACTTCTCATGCATACATGCAAGCATGTCTATTTCTAAAAAATTTTCAAATGCTAAGAATGTTGAAGCCAACATGACTCAAGATCTTGGGGTAGGTGTTGTTACATGTTATTATGATTGATCATTGCATTTTAAATGTATGGTTGTGATTGAGGGTGATTCCGATTAGTTCTTTGATAGTGGTGCTTCAAAGCACATAACTTTATGCAAAAGGTTTTTTCCATCTTTCAAACATGCACCCAAAGGCATACATGTGGTGTGTGTAGACAATGCCTCCTATCCTATCATTCTAGTAGGGAAAATTGAGCTTACAACCGTAAATGGAGGTGTGATTCTCTTGAAAAAATCCATTGTACATACCCGCTATCAAGAAGAACTTAATTTCAATTATGTTGGTTTCCAAAGTTAGACTTTATGTAGACTTTATTTATGATAAGTGTATGACTCATATTTTCAGCAATGGTGATATTATCCTCATGTTTAGTAGATTATGCAATGGTTTCTATCACTTGGATACATACGAGAGGGCTGCCTCCAATCCCTTGGTTGCTCATACTTCTTCCATGGTTGAAATGGAGCTTTGGCATGCTCGTTTTGGTCACTTGAACTTCAATAGTTTGCTTTACTTGCAAAAGAAACACATTTTTATTGGTTTTCCAACACTTGATTCCATTGAAAGCATGCATGTGAAGGTTTCATTCTTAGAAAACTGCATCGTGCTTCTTTTCAAAAATACATTCATACACACACTTCAAGAAAATTGTAGCTTGTTCATAGTGATGTATGTGGTCTCATCAAGACTCTATCTTTTAAGAATCATGTATATTTTGTTACCCTCATTGATGATGATACTCTCCATACATGGGTGTCTCCTATGAAAGCAAAGAATGAGGTTTTTTCTTGCTTCAAGGAAATTTTAGCTATGGTTGAAAATTTTTCTTCAAAAGATTTTGACTCTACCCATAGATCATGCTCCTGAATACATGTCACATGTGTTTAATGCTTTTCTTCATGAAAGAGGAATTTCAAATCAATATAGAGGAACATATACACCTAAGCAAAATGGTTTTGTCAAGCATAAAAGTAGAACATTTCTTGAAATGCCATAATGTATGGTTAAAGGAAAGCACCTCTGTGACACGTTTTGGGTGGAAGTGGTCATGTGTGCAAACTACGTCTTGAATCACTTCCCTACAAAAGCATTGAGATTCATCACCCAATATGAGGCTTGGAATGGACATAAACCTATGGTTAGTCATATGTGTGTGTTTGGTTGTTTGACATATTCTCTTGTGCCATCACAAGAATGCCACAAACTTGATGCCAAGAAAAAGAAATATATATTTGTTGGTTATAGTGCTGAAAATAAGAAGAGATTCAAGAAGATATTGTGAGGAATTGAACTCATAACCTCCTTGCTAGGAGTATGATGGGGTAACCACTAGCCCCAAAAGCCATGGATGAGGATTACTTCCTAATCCTCTCTCTTAAGGTATAGTTCGACCATACCCTGCTAGAATTATGTGACATTCCTTTCCCCTTAGAATGAGCATTGCCCTCAATGCTCACCTATGGACCCTTCTAACTCACTTGAACCTAGTTCCCATGCATGGGTGCTTCCACCAACCTCAAACTCTAGCATGTGGACAAGCAATATTTCTAATTTTGGCAGCTCATACATAGTCATCTTGTGAAGGCTATAACTTGATGTGTGGTGCTCTGTTTTTAGCAACTAATAGCTTCTTGGAAATCTCTTTTCTTCTACTCTCATCCATCAAAATATCTTGGAGAACTAATATCTGCACTAAGATAAATAAGCAAAAGAGTGAAGGTATGTCATTTCAGTGACTAGAAATTTCTTTCGAAGTAAAGCTCTCAACTTAAGCAATCATGTCTCAAATTTTAGAGAAGCATTGAGTTAATGGTGACCATAGAGGTGTTCTAGTGTCACATTAATTCATTTCTTGTTGATGTTTCACACATCAACAAGTGGTATCAGAGCAGAAAGGTTCTCGAGAGCAAAAAGCGTTAAAAGTACGAGAATTTTTTGAAAAGTTATCATTAAAGTTTGAAAGTTGAAGCATTCAAAGCCACAAAGCATCAAGAGATTACTTCAAAAATATATTCCTACACAAAGAACTCAAAAAGGTATTATTCTTTAGCCTTTAAACTCATAGGTTGAAGAAGAAGCAAAGAATTATGGCAGATCATATCTCCATTGATAAACTGGATAGAGATAATTATCCTGCATGGGTAATGAGAATGGAAGCCTTACTTATGAGTAAGGGTCTCATGGTATACATAACAGGTGAAGAAGAGAAGCCAGTATTTGAAGATGAAAGATGACCAAAGAAAGAGGAAATGGATGCTTTAAAGCATTGGCAGGAGAAGGATGCAAGAGTGAAAGCTAACATTTATAATACAATCTCACATCATTTGCTACCACACATCAGAGGATTGGAATCAGTTGAAGATATATGGAATGCATTGGAATATCATTTCTAGAGTACTATCAAAGCAAGGAAAGCAAGTCTATGGTGAGAGTTTACAACATTCAAGAAGAAGCCAAGTCAAAGTATTAGTGATTATGTCACTAAGATGAAGGATCTAGCAGATAGTGCTGGATCCATAAATGAAGATGTTGAAGGTCATAGATTGATTGCTCAATTGCTTGCAGGTTTGAGAGGAGATGAAAGGTTGAAACCTTTTGTTTTGTCAACAGAAATTTCTTTGAATCATTATGTTCCAGATTTTAATCATTTTCTTGGTTTGATGCTCACATTTGAGCAAGACTTGAAGATAGATGGAGAGAAAGGACAAAGTTCTGCAATGTACATGAAGAACAAGAAGAAAGGAGATAAAGCTAAAGCAAAGGATGAAGAGGAATCGAGTTCTCAAGTTTATTCTGCAAGAGGTAGAGGCACTGGAAGAGTAAGAGCAAGAGGTTTTGGAATAGGAGGAGGTAATCAGAATAACAACAAGAAGGCTTGCTGGATATGTGGATTGAGTAATCATTTGGCTCATGATTGTTGGCATAATCAGTAAGGATCAAATCAAAATCAAAATAACAATAGCAGAGGCAAAGGTGGAAGATATCAAAGTTATTATCACAAATGTAGACAAAATCAAAGAGGAGGCTATGATAGAGGTGCAAAAAGAAGTTGGGGATAGAAGCAATACTACAACACCACCTACTACAATTATGCAAATGACACATAGAATGAAGGTCATACATCATTGATGATGAACTCAATCATCACATTAGATAAAGACAATCTAAAGGTATTTTACATTGACTCTAGATGTTCTAATCATTTGTCAAGAAACATAGAATTGATGTCAAAATTGGAAAAAGGTATTTCTAGTCATATAGTTCAAACAGGTGATAATACAAAACATACTGTACATTCAATTCAAAAAGTGAAATGCAAGAGTGGAGCAGATTTGCTGATCAATGTTTTGTATGTTCCCACAATACCTAAAAACTTGATTAGTTTGGGACAAATAGATGAAAAAGGTTTTCAAGTCAGGTTTACAAATGAAGGAGTATTTGTTGAAGATCCAGAGAATGGATATAATCAGATTGTTTGTGGCAAGAAAGAAGGTAGACTCTTTACTTGAAGAGTGCAAGGAAGTATTGGTCAAGCTTTGCTTACACATGGTGTAGGAGTGATTACAAACTTGATCTCTTGCATAAGAGATTAGGTCATTTCAATGAAATAGGAATTAAAGTTATGGTTGCAAATCAATCTATACTAGGATTACCAAATGTGCAAATTCAACATATGATTTGTAAATGTGAAGCATGTCCAATGGGTAAAGCACATAGGTTACCATTCCAGAAGAAAGGATTCAAACATGATGGAGTACTAGAGCACATTCATACAGATGTATGGGGACCAACAAAAGAAGGATCTATCAGTGGCTCAAGATATTATGTTCTTTTCATTGATGATGCTACAAGATGGATAACTTTATATGTCTTGAAGGAAAGATCAGAAGTGCTTGGAGCTTTCAAGCATTTTCATGCATATGCAGAGAGAGTCATAGGTCAAAAGCTTAAGAGACTCAGGTTTGATGGAGGGGGGGAATACTTCTCCCAAGAGTTCAATGATTATCTTTGGAATGCACGTATTAAGAGAGAAATAAGCTACAGGTATACACTACAACAAAATGGTGTAGTAGAAAGAAGAAATATGACTTTGGTCTAGTTTGCTAGAGCTATCTTGAAGGAGAAGAATTGTCGAAACTATCTTTGGGCTAAGGTTATAAATCATTGGTTATGATGAAAAGCAGATGGGTTATAGGTTGTGGAATCCTCTAACCAAAGAATTTCCTGTTTCTAGAGAGGTTACATTTGATGAACAAAAAAGTTGGTATGCAGATCAAAGTCATACAATTGAAGAATTTGAGGAAGAGGTAAGAAGATGTGAGAAAGGAAAATCAATTGTGCACATGAATGAAGATGAAGAATATATGCAAGCAAGTACATCCAGAAGTGGATTAACAAGAAGAAATGAAGATGATCCTATATTTCATGAAGAGGTGTATCCAGACACATATGAAGAATGTGAACCTAGAAGGTCAAGTACGTCAAGAAGGCAACTAGAAAGGTCTTATGATACTTCTTACATAACTCAACAGAACTATGCATATATGGTCAAAGATGATGAAGAGCATCAGAACTATGATGAGGCAAAAGGTAAGAAGCAATGGGAAGAAGCAATCAAGGAAGAATTTAATGCACAAGAGGAGAACAAAACCTGGGAAGTTGTTCCTAAATCAAATGGTAAGAAGGTAATTAGAAATAAATGGGTATATAAAGTGAAGAATCTTGCATATGGAACTATAGCTAGATACAAAGCTAGACTGGTGGTGAAAGGATATGCCCAAATTGATGGCATAGATTTTGATGAGACATTCAGTCGTGTACCAAAGATGTCAACTATAAGGACAATCATTGCTATTGCAACTTCAAAAGGATGGACTCTGAGTCAATTGGATATAAAGAATGCATTCTTGAATGGATACATATCAGATGAGGTATACATGGAACAACCTCAAGGGTTTATAGATTCGAGGTATCCAAATTTTTGTTGCAGGTTGAGAAGAGTACTCTATGGATTGAAGCAAGCTCCAAGAGCATGGAATTATAGACTGGTGAAGTATCTCAATGATCTTGGATATCAAAGTTCAAAAGCAGATCCAAGTCTACTCATCAAAAGAACACATGAAGGTACAATCTACATTTGTATTTATGTAGATGACATTATAATCACAGGTACTTCAGATGAAGAAATCAAGGAGGTAAAGAGATTACTTGAAAAAGAATTCAAGATTAGTGATCTAGGAAAGTTATCATACTTTCTTGGAATGGAATTCACTTACACAGAGCATGGAACACACACACACACACACACACACACACACATATATATATATATATATATATATATATATATATATATATATATATATATATATATATATATATATATATATATATATATATATATATATATATATATATATATATATATATATATATATATATATATATCACAGGAAAGATATCTTCTGAACCTATTGAAGAAGTTTGGTATGGAAAATTGTAGAGAAGCTTCAACTCCACTTGAAGTCAATCACAAGCTCAGTATATATGATGGTGCAGAATACAAAGATATGAGGAAGTGTCAATCTCTTGTGGGTGGTTTGCTTTATGCTACACTAACAAGACCTGATCTTAGTTATGTAGTGGGAGTTTTATCACAATTCTTGCATTGTCCAAAGGATCCACATTGGATTGCAGGTCAAAGAGTTCTCAGATATATCAAAGGAACAATAAAGGAAGGATTATATTATCCTTCTAGTTTAGATTTGAAGTTGAGAGCCTATAGTGATTCAGAGTGGGTAGGTAATCAAGATGACAAAAGATCAACTCATGGCTACATGATATACATAGGTGATAAGCTTGTAAGTTGGTGTTCAAAGAAACAACATACAGTAGCATTATCATCAACTAAAGCTGAGTACAAAGGACTTGTAGAAGTAGCTAAGGAGGTCATATGGATGCACACATTATTCAAAAGCTTGGGCATTGATCAAGGTATACCTACAATACATGGTAACATGAGTTCACTTTATCTTGCAGCAAATCTAGTATTTCATGCAAGAACAAAACACATAGAGATACAGTATCATTTCCTAAGGGAAAAGGTAATCGAAAAAGAACTTGAAGTGGAGTACATGTCTACAAAAGATCAGATAGTAGACATAATGACAAAGAGCTTGGATGGTGTGAAGACCAACAGATTCAAAAGCATGGTAGGAGTAAAAGAAAAGAAGATGATATGAAGAAAAAAAGAATGTCAATTAGTGATTGAGGGGGAGCTATTGGAGAACCAATCACAAATTGGACATAAGTTTGAAGGTCAAAGTCTAAGAAGAAAAGCACATGCCTATGTGAAGGGGCAATTTCACACATGTAATATTTGTAAAGTTAGACTTAACTTTAGTTCTAGAATTTTCAAAAGTAATGAGATTTAGAAGATCTATATAAGTTAGTTTGTATCAACTAATGCGATGAGGAAGAGAGTGAGAGAGAGAGAAAATGTTAGTAAGAGTTCATTTTGTATGACTGAGTATAGTCGGGCTTCTCTAAGTGAGAAAGCGCCTGTAAAATTCTGAGTTTTCCATAGCTATGAGAAGAAATAAGTAATGTTTTGTATATGAGACTCTCTCCTCCATCTTCATGTTTTTCCCATTATGTAATAATCTTAAAAGCTCAATTTTCCTGAGAAGTCAATGTGTGGCATCAAGATTAAGATGATAAGTCATTAGTTTATCTATCTGCCTTAACTATTGTTGTAAAGTTTTCAAAATAGGAGCTTGTTGGATCAATTCGATGCCTAATATTGAGTTGTAGCTAATAACTTCTTATATTCTACGCTTAAGATTCACCTACTGAGTTTGTGCTTGATATGATGAGGTTTTATACGAGAAGTCGATGCTTGACATCAAATGCATGCTAAAATATGGCCTAAAACACACCAATTCGATGTCTGACATCGAATTCTTGCTGCAAGTCGATGCTAGGCATCCAATTTTCATAATAGGGACATGTTTCTTACTTAAAGAGGCAATATTTCCAGTTTTGGTAGCTCATACATAGTCATCTTGTGAAGGCTATAACTTGATGTCTAGTGCTCTATTTTTAGCAAATAATAGCTTTTGGAAAGCTTTTGTCTTCTACTTTCATCCACCAAAAGATCTTGGAGAAACAATATTTGTGCTAAGAGAAATAAGCAAAAGAGTGAAGGTTTGTCATTTAAGTGACTAGAAATTTCTTTAGAAGCAAAATTCTCAATTTAAGAAGTCATTTCTCAAAGTTTGGAGAAGCATTGAGTTAATAGTGGCATAGAGGTGTTCTAGTGTCACATTAATTCATTTCTTGTTGATGTTTCACACATCAACATCCTAGTTCATAAAGGACCCCATTTGTCATGTGCTCATTGTGGGCCTACGATAACAATGAAGTAGTGGTGTTTTTTGTGACTGTCTAGCTAATCCCAATTGATTCCATTGTTCCTCTAATATAGCCCACCATTGAGACGTGGAGCTCTAGCACCTTGCCTCATGCTGTGAACTCAATAATCACCTGGTGATTGAGTTTACTATAGAGTTTCCAAACATACATCTAGGCCTAGCTATGGATGGAGTAAATCCATTTGATTTATGCACCTTCCCATGGAGCACATGGCCTGTATGTATGGTCAACTATAACATCCCACCATGGCTCACCACAAAGAAAGGCCATTTATTATTAGCTCTCATCATGCTAGGTAAGTATAAGGTAAAAAACATGGATATATACTTTGCATCACTTGTGGAAGAGCTGTGCACTTTATGAGGCGGGACTACTATGCGTGACATGTCTGAACCTATAAGAAAATGGAATGTTCAAGTGCAAGGCATACTTATGTGGATAATGCATGACTAGCCCTGTTATGGTGAATGTTCAAGTTTATCGATTCCAGGTTACCATGCATGTCCCCTGTGCAGACCTCGACTCGAAGCACGCTACTCGAAAGCACTTCAAAAAATTATCTATGAACAAGTGCAATGGAAAATGAAAGCAAGCGGTTGGAAGAACCTGTGGGATGCAGAAACACTAGTTGCTGGCATGAAATGACTGTCAATCCTTCACTCGCTCTCTTATTGGAGTGAGATATTGATCAATCATTTGGTAGACCCAATGCATATTTTCAAGAATTTGGGAGAGATGCTCCAGAAGACAATTATTGGTGTGAAGGAAAGAAAAGCACAAAGGGAGGACTTTGAAGAGCGAGGTCATATGCAAGAGCTGTGGTCAATTACCAAGCCCAATGGAATAGTGTCCCTACCAAGAGCTCCTTGGGTGCTTTGCAAGATGTAAGAGAAACAAGTGAAGAAGGTGATTTCAGAGTGTTGGACACCTACTGGGTGCATGCAATGTCTAAAGACTACCTTCACATGAAATGAAAATCTGAGAGGGCTCAAGTCTCATGATTGTCATAAGATTTTATAGTTTGTGCTTCTTGTAGCTCTAAAAGATTGCCTTTTAGAAGATGTACGAACAATAATTTATAAAATCAGTTCCTTGGTATGGTGGATCTATTCTAAAGAGATAAGGAGAGATAGCATAGAGAGTGCAAAACTCAATGCTATAGAGGCTATGTATATGGTTGAGAAATACTTTCCCTCAAGTATTCTCACAATTCAGCTTCATTTATTGGTTCATGTGGTTGATGAAGTTGCAATAGCAAGAACTATCCATAGTCCATGGATGTTCTTCTTAGAGACCTTTATGAACCCATTAAAAGGGCTTGTTTAGTACAAGAGTCTCTTGTATTCACAAGACAGTTTCTATGCATGTTCAATCCAAAAATGTCTTGCTTATGGAGCGATGTTGAAGATGTTCATCTCGTGGGCAATGAACCTCAAGGTAAAGGGATGCAAAGAAAAATGAATGTAGCTTTCAAGGAAAAGGCAATGACATTTTGCATAGTTAATTGTGAGCCTATTGAGAAGTGGTTGGAGTGGTATGAGCTTTCCAAGGAGACAAACGCAAAGGAAAGAGCTCAGTTTTGAAAGAATATTTCCACTCGTTTTTTGTCTCTTCCAGAAAGTCTTCGACCTCTTCCATTGTTTTCAACTAGCAGATGGCTAGATACAGTGGCTTTACAAGCAAAGGCAGCAGGTGAAGATTTTTCTAAAGAAAGGGAGGAACTTGCAAAGGGGCGGGATCGGGAGTACTTTAAATATGGTGCACTATGGTCTCATGGATGACACTTTCAGATCGCATGAATCGATGAAAATAGGTCTACTTTTGATAGTGGGATAATGGTGAACTTTTTCCATAAAAGTCGAGTTAATGCAAGAGATGAAAATGTTCAAGAAGGCCAACTCGAGTATTGTGAATTAATCCAAGATATCTTGAAGCTATCATTCAGGAGTTTTGATTAATTTTTCTTGATGTGAAATGGTTCAAAGTGGTCACCTTTGGAAGAAACACAACAGTGATGCTAGATAAGAGTGGTTTGCTTCAAGTAGACTCCACAAAGCTATGGACAGATGAAAGAGATATATTTGTACTTTCCGAACATTGTGAGTAGGTTCTCTTTATGCTAGATCCAAAAGAACCAAATTGGCTATTTGTTTTACAAGTCTCCCCACATAGCAGACAAATTTATGAGAACATAGACATAAAAGAAATTCCATTCGTAGTGGGCTCTAAGATTCACTTGATAGTCGAGGAGGAAGAGATCATTATTGGAGATGAAGAGGTCTTTGAAGACGACGAGATACACGATTAAATAAGAGACAATATGTTGTACGAGAACAATGATGAAGAAGGAGCTAGAATACAAGAGATTTAGAAGTCACCAATGTAGAGATAGATATCCACTGTGCATTAGATCTCCAAAGGGATGCTAGAATAGAGTAATTTTGAAGTGAATACTTGTATGTATTATTTTTTGTTTATTTCTTTTGCTATATTTTTATAAATTACTATTTTTCTATATTATCATTATTATTATATGCTAATTTTCTTAGTTTTTTATTGCAGAGCACGATGGGAGAAAGTCGTCCGGTCACGCTACATTCCATGATAGAGGAGCAATTCCTAGATTATATCTTAGGCACCTCCTGCTTATATGGCTACCGTGTCATAATATTGGATCACTCGCGGTAGCACTCCCCCTGACCTCACTCCTCATGGCCTAGCTCTCGTCGGTCTCACTCCCACGGGTGGGGCTACTCCCGCCAGCATCACTCCCATCGGTGTCACTCTCACAGTTGGGGCTACTACCGTCAGAGGTACTCCCGGCTTTATGACGCCAGTCTGACCGCATTCTCACCACCCCCTAGTGGCTTCAGTAGTCAAATGTGTGCATTCCACATCATAACACGGTACAAGTACTGGTCTCTCTTGTCGGTCGAGGTCATGCTCTAGAGGAGGCAACAGATGTTGTGGAGATAGTGCAACCGAGGTTGTGACTCCCATGTCTACTCCTAGAACAATTAGCTGGGATGCAAGTATGCCATGTAGTACACTACGTGGTACACCAAGTACACCTTGGGGTGCTCATGACTATGATGACTCCAAGGTGTATTGTATACATGATCGAGCTCTCATGATGGATACGACCGAAAGGGCTATGCATCAGTGCATACGACAGCTTTGCTCCATAGAGTTTGGAAATTCTATCATGTTGAAATGGATTGAATAGGATAAAGGTTCCAAAAATTGTATCACAAGGGCAATCTATCATGAGTACTAGCCAATGCTTGGACATCCTACAGCCAGTTTTGAGTGGATTCAGCACACGGCATGTGAGGTGATGTCGTGTCGGCAATCCGAGACTCATAATGCTTTTAGAGCAAGCTTAGTGAAACCTGCATGGTTAGGTGCTGAGGAGTGGGATATAAGTCGCAATGAGCAGTAGTAGACTCCTAACCAGTATCACTAACAGCGAGATGTGGTGGGCGCACAACTAGATACCATCGAACCGTCACATTTGGGTAGTGGCACATAGGACACGATGCATCACGAGTTTGTAAGTATCATTTTCATTATTGAATTTGCTTGTGTTAAGCACATCATGTATATTCATCTCATGCTTTGCATATTTGTTGCAGGAGTTGGTAGTGGGTCATCCTCTAACATGAGCCAAAGAGTCTTATGGATATCATCATGGATTGGTTGCATTGTTGGTGGACTTGGAGGGACATGGTGCAGCCATTTCATGGGAGCATCTATGATGAGGTGAGCTTATGAACTTGGTTTGGTATTTTTAGTTGTTGTTTATAAATATCATGTCAATTTGTCTCATTTCTATCATATGCTTTGTTGCAAGAGTGCAGCTATAGATGTTTTGATTCCTCTGGGCATATGTATGGTAGTGCTTACACTCATATATGGCAATGGTGCACCATATTTTTGTATTGGATTTCTATATAGCAATGCTTTGCCACATTTTGTAATTGGCTCATATATGCCAACAGTTTTCCATACTTTTGTACATGGTTCATTCGTGGAATATATATCTCTTTATCACACTTTTGTACATTGTTCATTTTTCATTCTACTCATCTCTTTTGTGTTTGATAGTGTTTTGCTTTATCCAATCATGTTTTGGTTGCCCATTATCTAAATACTAGATTGGCAATCACTAGAGTACATGTTACATGTACTCGATTTTTTTTTGGCCTCTTGCTATACAACAACATGGCAATGTTGTTGTAGCAAGAGACAACGCACTCTGCCCAAAAAAGTTTTGCAGATTAGGTTGCTGGTATAAGCACCTATATGAGCATCAGTACTTCTAGGGAAATACCAATGCTTATATGGACACTTATACCGGCAACCATTCATACTGATGAAGATATCGATCTCTATACTGGTACGAGTTGAGTTTATTGGCACTTATACCGGCATATATACCGACACTTATACTAGTGGTTTAGTATTGATGGGCATATCGATGCTTATACTAGTGGTTTAGTACTGATGGGCATACCGACACTTATACTAGTGGTTTAGTACTAACAGACTATCTTTGCCCTGGTGTCGGTTTAGTACCGACACCAGGGCAAAGATAGTCCCGTTCTTTTGTGCCGGTATAGGAGCCAGTAAACCCTTGATATGTTGTAGTGCTACCAATGTAAAATCCTAGAGTTGTACACATGTAAAAAGAGAGAACGAGAGCTCAAATTCCATAGACTTAAGGTGGTTTAGCTTCACAATCAATGAATCAATCAATAACCTAAAGGTAAATCATATTAGATCTTCACTTTTCCTAGATTATAGGAAAATGAATTGATTCCCTTCAACAAACTATCCCGCCTTCATTTGAATTGAAAATACACTTGTAGAATTCGTGGAACACTTCAAGATTCTACATATAGACTTCAAACCACTTGTACATTATATGGAAGCAATATACATACACTTTTGGCCATCATTATCTTGCTTCTTGATTTCTCTACATCATCTTCTTCAACAATATTAAACGTGTAGAGATTGTTGCTCTCTACATAGCTCAAAATTGGATGGATCAACATTCATTTGAAAGTTGTTAGTGTCTAGTTTATGTGTACAATTTTTCAAGGGATTTGAATTAGTAAATTTGGAGGAATTACTTTTGTTTTGTCTCAGGGTCTATCTCTGTAAAAAATAAGAGGTATGTGTGTTGAGTGTAAGGTTCATTCCAAAAGCATATTTTGCTTATTTCTTGTACTCGTGCATTTATACACTCAACCCATGTGTATCATTCCTCTAAAAGGCGTGTTTCCAATTCTAATCATGTTTTCTACTATGAACATTTGAAGTTGATCGTTTCATTCAAAGATTACAAGTTTTTTGAGCTAGCCAATGTGCAACCCTATCTATTTTGTATTGACACTTTCTCCTTGATGCTCCAAAGTACATAGTGGATTTTAATGCACTTATCACATGCCTATAAGGACAATTTGAGTCTCTGTAAACTCAAGGGCTGGTCCTATGCCCGTAGGATGGACAGAACTTTGTCGCTTCACAACTCACTTTTATACCTCCTACAAGCGTCTCCAAGTTCTTTCATTGATGACTCAAAACACTTCCAATTTGCAATTATAAAGGATAAGTGAAAACATTAGAGAATTGAACTTTCTTATGAAAGCCTCTTTGTTGTATAAATAGATGGGTCTAAAGGGAAGAACCCTTGGATTTCTAGGTGAGAAACCCTTGGGATTTATGGTTTATTTACCCGTTTAGCATTAGTCCATACTACGAGAACAAACTTGTTGGTTCCTTTACTAGAAGCGTAAAACAGAATTGTGTGAACCACCTATGGAGGGAGAATCGCTTATCTACATCTCTCATCACAAAAGTATTCTGAAAATTATTTCCTTACATTATTATAGTAAAACATGGAAACGATAAGATGGAAATTTGAAAGCAGAAGCTACTTTGAAAATCTCGCTCTATTTTTTTCTTTTAATCTGCATCATCACTCCCTTCCCTTTTTCTCAATGAAAGGGTTGTGCACGGAGTTGTTTTCCCGTCGAAGGCAAGATGAGAAGAAATCGAAACGAACTTGTTTCATTACCTTTCTCTGACTGAAACCTCGACGAGTGGCAATTTTTAGTATGCTATTTTAATTATTGATGTACTGGGTGAAGTCACTAAACTAAGCACTTCACCGGGAAAGCGTTATTCAAGGTTAACAAACATAACAAATGCAAATACCTGAAGAAAAGATAATTTGATGTAAATAAGGAAACGACAATACAAACATGGCAAAATCTTGAATTCTTCCTTGAGAACTTTTTTTATATCGCCTTTATGTGTCTTACAAGTTGTGCTCACATGGTCTTGCAAGCTAATCATTTATATGCATTGTCATAGATATGCAATATATGTATACCTTCTGTGTGAAAACAATCTAGGTGCTTTTGACCATGAACTATGATTTCGAGTTCGGTTATGCATTTCAGAGACTCTATTCACAAGCTTCCCTTACTGCACTTGTGTAATTCCTCACGATATATGATGGGACATATTGTTTAGTAGATGCTTTTCACATAAATTGTGCTGTATAAAGATGTTGAGATCCTGAGGGTCGCAAGAATTCCATCAAATCTGGATCCTATCATGCGGTACTCCAAAGTTCATAAAAAATATCTAATAGATGAAACAAGTATGGGTGTTCGCTCTTGCACTCTAACCTTGTGTTCTATAAAAGGCATGGCTGCCGCATGACAACAACTATACAAAATTAGTCTACATGTGTTGCAGCAGGATAGAAAAACTCAAATTAGCATCAATCACTAAGAGGAACAGGGAAACATGGATACATCAAGATAGTGAAGGAGTTTTGACACTTTGAGCTCTTCAGGATTATAAGGCGTAAGGCAACCACAAGGATTTGAGCTAAGGTCGGAAGCATTGACGAATGCAATGTCAATTACATGCACATGCTTCAAACTAGCTAGAGCTCCACTGATAATTTGGATTAATGCTACCATAGCTTCACTTACAATCATTAATGATTCAGAACATGCCTTGGAGTTGAAGTAATCAATAGATGATTCATTTTTTCAGTATTCCAAGCCTGCAATTAAGTTCTATTAAGTAAGAGTTCTTTCCATTATTCCACCCTCCTTTCCGAGAATTCCACGACAACGTAATTGGGAGAGAAAAGATGGTGGACAAATATATAATCCAAATTTATCGCCATGACAAGAGGTCCTAACCTCGGACCCCATAGAAAGGGGGCAAGCCCGTCTCTGGAGTCTTCCTACTATACTTCTATGGGGAAACCATATGGTGCAAAAAAGGCCTTTCTTTTTTCCTTGAATGGGAACCCAATAGCCTGAAAATGTATGTCTTTCCGAACCTCATGGTTAGATTTACAAAGATCAATGATCACACATGTACCTCATCTAACTTGGAAGTTAGGGTTGCACAAATGCATTGGCTCTCACAATGGCTTCTTTGCATAATGGGAGCCTTACAATTTAGAGCACCATGGATCATTAGTGGTCACTTGAGGGTGGTGTAGTAGTATATCTAGCACACTCCCTCAATGTCCACCTTGTGGTGAACTATATCCTTGGTCCAATACAAAGCTTTGGAAGTTTCAATGGAGTTTCTCTCTCGTAAGAGCCTTGGTGAAAATGTATGTTCCATTTATTTGGTTAGACAAAATCGTAATATCTTCACCACTCCATCTTTGATTAACGAATGCACACAATCATACGGAAGTTCTAAGTGCTTGGTACGTCAATGGAAAAAATTATTTTTATATGATGTCCATGCAACTTTGGTTTTTAAACTTAAGTCATGTAACTGCTTGTCCTTGTATTCCTATGTGCCATGGAATCCTCCTTTACCATACTGCTTTAGTTGAAGATAATGGTAGAATCATTTTGTTCTTATTGATCCAAGTGAAAATCGCATATCCTAATGAAATTAAATGTCCAATAATCGATTCTCTAGTATTAATACATCGTGCCAAACTTGAAACACAATATCCAACAATTAATGATCCTTCTTTATATAGAATACCATAATCAATGGTTCCTTTGACAAACTGGAGTATCCATGTATTTTTCTTCCTATGAGTTTGAGAAGGCTTATTAAAGAACGTACTTACTACTCCAACAACATAAGAGATAAGTAGTCTACTATTACACAAGTACATGAGACTTCTAACTAATTTCCTCTACCTTCCAATACCCAATGGACATGAAGTATCTTTTATAGATAATTTTTTGTTGGCATCCATTTGTGTACAAATCTCCTTGGAATTCTCCATGTCAAATGCGTTTAGAACTTGCCTTTCATAGTTCTATTCAAAGATAAAAAGTTTCCCTCATTCATGAAAAAGTACAAGGCCTAATCAATAATGCATTAAGCCTAAGACTATCATTTCAAATTCTAAAATCAGAGCATCTTTTGCTTGTTGAAGAAGAGCACCATTATCTCCTATAATCACAAGGTCATCCACATAGAGTACAATGACAATTATCTAACCTCTTCTCTTTAGAACACACAAAATAGAATCAAAAGCACATCTTCTAAAAACCTAGATCTAAGAGGTACTTATCCATCTATAGGTACCATGCTCTAGAGGCTTGTTTTAGCCAATATAATGCCTTCTTTAGATTACATACATTGTTCTATGAATGGGGATGTTATGAATTACAAAATGTATTGAAGAAGGAATTAATGGAGTGTTAATTTGTTAATGTATTAATGTGATTTGGTGCTTTTGATATAGCACCTAAAGGTTCGTGAGGGGCGTGAAAGACGTGAAAGGAAGGACATCAATAATCTTATTTATATTTCATATAGTTTGTAAATAAACCCACATAGAGTGTTTCATTTTTACAAATAGTTATTAAAATTAGTGGTTATGATACGGATCACTATAGATGGTGATTTCTATTAATAAACGCAAAGGCTCTCTATAAAACAGACTAGCTTTTACTTTCATGCATGTTTTTCAAAGCTGCTCGCATGTAACCACTATTTTTGATATAATAAAAAATTCTATAAATATGTGTGCTCTATGGACTGTCAAAACAAAGTGCATGGGAGGAGACTGCACCCAATACTGCATTTTCTCTCATCTTCTTGTGTATCTTTTTTCTCTAAGTGTTTTTAGCATTCATAACCTCTCTGTATGCATGAGTCAAAATTCTGATAACAATGGTATTAGAGCCCTATGCACTTTGGTATAGAGGGCTCTGTTTCTATTCATTTTGGCATTTGATCTTTGTTCAATATACATTTTTGCTTCCACTTCCCTTTCCATTTATATTTTCGTTCCTAATAAGGATTCTCAATCTAGTTCCAGTTCTAGTTGTGATTCTGGTTTTTGTTTCTAAATCTATTCCAATTTTGGAACTAGAACCTATGTTTACACCTACATTTACTCCTTCGGGTTACTCCAATGTGTTGACTAAGGCATAGAACTAGGCATAACTAAGGCATTACTTTGGCATCTTTGGCACCCAAGGCTCCCTTGATGATCATTGGTAGTAGTTGGTTACACATGAACCAATTTTAATTTATGAGTGGCAATATATTCACCAAGGAGGGAGGATTTGAACCAACAACCTCACTCTCACAAGGGAAGTGTTTTACCACTACACTATCTCTTTGTATAGTCACTCTAGTTCTCTTTTATTATATTTAACACAACTTGCATCTCTTTTTTACTTTCTCAATTCCAAAGAACAACCCTTCCTTTTACATTTTAATTCAAGCAATCTCAAGAATTGTTTCTTATATATCAAAATGAGGTTTTTGTTCTCTTCATACCCATGGAACCCACAAACACCATGGAGGATTTTAGTGAGTCACCTCCACTCGAGGTACCACCCGAGCAATAGCTCAAGCTCTTATGGCACAAACTTTGAGGCGCTCAAAATGAGATCAGGAAATGTGACGAAGTACTTTAGAAGATGCAATCTAATGAAGTTAACCTTAAGAGAGTGGTAAAATCTATTATGTCTACCCAATCGAATGGCACACATTCCAAGATTGGTATTAAAAATTACTAGTTTCTACAATTTGATGGCCGTAAGGATGGCCCTTCATATGGTTATCACAGTTTGATGATTTTTATACTGAAGATACATATCCTAAAAGTAAAAAAGTCAAATTTCCCACTAATTATTTAGTAGGAAGAGATGAGCTCTAGTGGAATATCATACATCAGAGCATAGATCTCCGAACAATGTGGAAGGCTTTCCAAGATAAAGTGAACCATTCTTTTCTTCCTCCTCAATATCATTTACCTGTTCGATGTGCATTGACAACCTTTACATTGAAGGAGAGTGACAGGATCACTACCTACGTGGAGCATTTCCAACAAAATTTAAGATTGGTTTGAATGCTCAAAGATGTACCGAAGGATAACTTGCAGTAGAAATATGAAGATGGTTTGGAGGTGGGAATCCAAGCCAAGCTTTACACCCTAAAACCTACAACCCTCAATGAGGCTATCTCTTTTGCCTATGATACATGCATACATGCATACATATGCATTCATGTACGTATGCATAAGCTGGCATGCATACATATGCATATCCCTCATGCATGCATGCATATCCCTCATGTATACATATGCATATCCCTCATGCATGCATGCATATCCCTCATGTATACATATGCATATCCCTCATGCATGCATGCATATCCCTCATGCATACATGCACGCATGCATATGCATACATGCATGCATGCATATGGATACATGAATGCATATGCATACATGCATGCATATGCATACATGCATGCATGCATATGAATACATGAATATGCATACATGCATATGCATACATGCATGCATGCATATGGATACATGAATATGGATACATGCATATGGATACATGAATGCATATGCATGCATGCATGCATGCATATGCATACATGCATACATGCATATGCATACATGCATGCATGCATGCATGCATATGCATACATGCATGCATGCATGCATGCATATGCATACATACATGAATGCATATGCATATGCATGGATGTATACATATGCATATCCCTCATGTATACATATGCATATCCCTCATGCATGCATGCATGTATGCATATGCATGCATGCATGTATGCATATGCATTCATGTATCCATATGCATGTATCCATATTCATGTATCCATATGCATGCATGCATGTATGCATATGCATGCATGCATGTATGCATATGCATGCATGCATGTATGCATATGCATGTATTCATATGCATACATGCATGTATGCATATGCATTCATGTATCCATATGCATGCATGCATGCATGTATGCATATGCATGCGTGCATGTATGCATATGCATGCGTGCATGTATGCATGAGGGATATGCATGCATGCATGAGGGATATGCATATGTATACATGAGGGATATGCATGCATGCATGAGGGATATGCATGCATGCATGAGGGATATGCATATGTATACATGAGGGATATGCATGCATGCATGAGGGATATGCATATGTATGCATGCATGCTTATGCATACATACATGAATGCATATGTATGCATGTGTGCATGTATCATAGGCAAAAGAGATAGCCTCGTTGAGGGTTGTAGGTTGTAGGGTGTAAAGCTTGGCTTGGATTCCCACCTCCAAACCCTCTTCATATTTCTGCATGCATATGAATACATGCATATGCATACATGCATGCATGCATATGGATACATGAATATGGATACATGCATATGGATACATGAATGCATATGCATACATGCATGCATGCATATGCATACATGCATGCATGCATATTCATACATACATGCATGCATATGCATACATACATGAATGCATATGCATATGCATGGATGTATACATATGCATATCCCTCATGTATACATATCCCTCATGTATACATATGCATATCCCTCATGCATGCATGCATATCCCTCAAGAATACATATGCATATCCCTCATGTATACATATGCATATCCCTCGTGCATGCATGCATATCCCTCATATGCATATCCCTCATGCATACAAGCATGCATGCATATGCATACATGCATGCATGCATATGGATACATGAATGCATATGCATACATGAATGCATATGCATACATGAATGCATATGCATACATGCATGCATGCATATGCATACATGCATGCACGCATATGCATACATGCATGCATTCATTTAGATACATGCATATGCATGCATGCATATGCATACATGCATGCATATGCATACCTACATGAATTCATATGCATACGTACATGAATGCATATGCATACATGAATGCATGCATATGCATACATGAATGAATGCATATGCATGCATGCATATGCATACATACATGAATGCATATGCATACATGAATGCATGCATATGCATACATGAATGCATGCATATGCATACATGAATGCATGCATATGCATACATGAATGAATGCATATGCATACATGAATGCATATGCATACATGCATGAATGCATATGCATATGCATACATGAATGCATATGCATATGCATACATGAATGCATATCCATATGCACACATGCATGCATGCATATGCACACATGCATGCATGCATATGCACACATGCATGCATGCATATGCACACATGCATGCATGCATATGCACACATGCATGCATATGCATACATGCATGTATATGCATACATGCATGTATATGCATACATACATGAATGCATATGCATACATGAATGCATGCATATGCATACATCAATGCATGCATATGCGTACATGAATGCATATGCATACATGCATGAATGCATATGCATATGCATACATGCATGAATGCATATGCATATGCATACATGAATGCATATGCATATGCATACATGCATGCATGCATATGCATACATGCATGCATGCATATGCATACATGCATGCATATGCATACATGCATGCGTATGCATACATACATGAATGCATATGTATACATGAGTGCATATGCATACATGCTTAAGCATGCATATCCATATGCATACATGCTTAAGCATGCATATGCATATGCTTACATGCTTAAGCATGCACATGCATATGTAAGCAAGCAAGCATATGCTTACATATGCATACAAGCTTAAGCATGCATATGCATATGTAAGCAACCAAGCATATACATACATGTATATGTACATGTATGTATACAAGCAAGCATATGCATACAATCTTAAGCATGCATATGCATACAAGCAAGCATATGCATATGTATATGTATATACAAGCAAGCATATGCATATGTATATGTATATGTATACATGTATTCATATGCATATGCATACATGTATGCATATACATAGATGTATATGTACATGTATGTATACAAACAAGCATATGCATATGTATATGTATACATGTATGCATATGTATATGTATACATGTATGCATATGCATATGCATATGTATACATGAATGGATATGTATACAAGCTTAAGCATGCATATGCATACAAGCAAGCATATGCATACATGAATGCATATGTATACATGAATGCATATGTATACAAGCTTAAGCATGCATATATATACATTGGATGAGATGATATCTTCATATTGCATCAGATGGGATCTCCACGTACACCTTGGGGTGCACATGATCATGAATCGAAGAGATATCATATCCGTAATGGAGCTCTAGTTATGGATGCGGCGGGGAAGTCAATGCGACAACGTATACGACAACTCTGCTCTATCAAATTCGATCATTCAGTAATGTTAAAATGGGCCGAATAGGATAGAGACTCTAAAAATCATATCACACTACATATATGAAGAGTACCGGCCAGCACCTGGCAATCCTACTGTGAGTTCCAATTGGATACAACATACAACATGCGAGGTGATGTCGCATCGACGATCAGAAGCTTGCGATGCTTTCAAAGCAGGCTTACCGAAGCCTGTATGGCTAGACGCCGAAGAATGGGAATCAATTCAGGATGAACATCAACATACTCCTGATTGGTATCGTCAACAAAGAGATGCCGCGGCCACACGGTTAGATACGGTTGGAACGTCGCATTTAGGTAGTGGCGGATACGACAGTATGCGCTACCAATTTGTAAGTATGATGTTAATTATTGAAGGTGTTTGTGTTAAGTATATTATGTATATTCATCTAACATTTTTCATATTTACTATAGGAGTTGGCAGTGGGTCGCCCTCCAACGCGAACTGAAGAATCGTATGGATATCGACATGGACTGACTGCACTATTACAAGACTTAGAGGGACGTGGTGCAATCATCTCATGGGAGAATATTCTTGATTAGGTAAAGTTATATCTTGGTTTCGTGTGTCTAGTTGTTGTTTATAAATGTCATGTTAATTGGTCTTATTTTATACATATGTTTTGTTGCAGGATTGTAGGTGTAAATATTTTGATCAATGCCACAATTTTGTATCACACTCGCATACGACAATGATGAACCATAATTTTGTATTCGATTCCTATATGGAAGTGTTTTGTCACATTGCCACAATTTTGTATTACACTCCTATGTGGCAATGATGTACCATAATTTTGTATTCGATTCCTATATGTAAGTGCTTTGCCACACTTTTGTACATTTTTCATTTATGGAATATACGACTTTCTGTACATGAATCATTGTTCATTTTTGTTCATATAAGTTTATGTTTTGGTTGCCATTAGAGTACATAAACATGTACTCAGTTGGGCAGAGTGTATTGTCTTTTGCTAAACAGCATCATGCTTTAGCAAAAGACAACACACTCTGTCCAAAAAAATTTGTGCAGGTATGGTCATCGGTATACGCGTCGGTAGGTCCTGTATGGTCATCGGTATATGCGCCGGTACACCTAGCGGACGTCGGTATAGACGCCGGTATGTGCGTCAGAAATACCGACGCTTATACCGATGCATATACCGACCATATACCGGCGCCCATACCGGTGCTTTCTTTCCGACGCCTATACCGACTGCAACACCGACGTCGCGAAGAATTCAGGCCCGTTCATTTGCCTCGGTAGCAACCTCGGTATACCCTCGATATGTTGTAGTGCATGATGATGGTAGTTCACATGATTTCATTTCACATTATTAGTGCAAGATCTTAAATTAAAAATGTTTCCTTCCTTGTATAAAGTGAAAGCTACATTTCAAGGTAGTCATTATAATGTCAGACGAGAAGTGCAAGATGTTATGATTGGCATAGGCCCATATGTAGATTCACAAACATTTTTAATCGCACCTTTGCAATCTTATGTTGTTATACTTGGTATGCCTTTTCATCATCATTATAACCCACATATTAACTACCATACATATACCTTTAACTTTGAATTTGAGGGTCAAATCATTACTTTGTCTGCATGGCATGATTTCCAGCTAGTTCCATTGATTAGTCATACTCAAGTAAAACATGCATTTAGGAAAGGATAAAATTCATGCATTGTTTTTGTCAATGGCATAAATGATTTTACTCATACACTTCTTTATGCACATAAACCTTTCATGATTACTTATAAGGATTGTTTTATGTATGAGTATCCCTTGGAACTACCACCATCTCGAGGATCCTTTGACCATAGCATAGACTTAATTCCTAGTAGTTCTCCTCCTCACAAAGCACTTTGTAGGCATGGCCGAGTATAGCAAAAGGAAATAGAAAACCAAGTAAAAGACCTACTATAGAAAGGACTTATAAGGCGAAGTTCTTTCCCATTTGGAGCACTAGTTCTCTTCATAGAGAAGAAGAATAAAATTTATCGAATATGCATTGATGTAGAGGCCTTAACAAGATCACAATAAAGAGTAGATATCTTATTACTTGGATAGATGATCTCTTAGCTAAGTTACAAGGAGCTCGCATCTTTAGTAAAACTGATCTTAAATCGGGTTACCATGAGATACGTATGATGCAAAGCCATATTTATAAAACCGCATTTAGAACTGAAACTGATCATTATGAATTTATGTTAATGCCCTTTGGAATTACTAATGCTCCTACTACATTTGCATGAATGATGAAAAAAAAAATTCTTGAGTACCAAGCTTTTGTTCTTGTATTCTTCAATGATATACTTGTATACAATAAGAATGATAGTGAGCATGAGAAGCATCCTGAAATAGTTTTTCATTTGTTACGAGAGAACACACTTTATTCTAATCTTGAAATGAGTTACTTCTTTCAACATAAGCTAGAATATCTATGATATTTTATTTCAAGTGAAGGCATGCATGTGGATCCAAAAAAAGTTATAATAGAATGGCCTACACCACAATAAGTCAATGACGTTCATTCTTTTCTTGGGTTGGCTAGTTTCTATAGGAAATTTATTAAAAAAATTTCATATTTAGCACTACCTCTTATCTTATTATTGAAAAAGAAAATAAAATTTCCATGGGCACTTACCCAACAACAATCATTTGAGAAACTCAAACATGCACTTTCACATGCACTTGTTTTACAGTTACCTGATTTTTCACAACCCTTTCATGTCATTACTTATGCAAATTTTTCAGGAATAGGTGCTATTTTAATGCAAAATCATCATCCCATTGCATTTTAGAGTAGGAATCTTAAGCCCTCAAAAAAGAATTATAGTACATATGATGAATAATTGTTAGCAGTTTTTCATGCTTTGCAAATTTGGAAACACTATCTTATGGGATATGAGGTATTAATCAAGAATTTTCAAGAGGTTGTTAAGCATTTATCAAATCGGCCATTAATTCTTGATCGACATCTTAAATGGGCTTCATTCACACAAAATTTACAGCCCATGATCCAATATCAACTCGGTAAATCTAATGTCGTAGTTGATGCTCTTAACCATTTTCCTTCACATTCTATTGTTTTGCATAATATTTCTGCCATGCAAATTCATTCTTTTCAAGAAATGATTTCCACTTATGCATGTGATTTGTATTTTTCACGTGCATGACATGGCTTCAACAATGGTGCACTTTTATTTGATGAACATTATACATTTTATCATGGTTTACTATATTTTCAATATATATTATCTATAAACCCAAGCTTTTAAAGATTTCATCATCAAAGAAATGCATGAACCATCTTACATGGGTCATAGAGGCATACATAGCACCATTTCTACTTGCAAACATTTCTTCTTTTGGTGTTACATGGAAAATTATATTGCACATTATGTTTTACAATGCATTCTATGACATCATCTAAAACGTCATCATGTTAAACCATTTGGATTATTAATGCCACTTCCCATTCCAAATGAACCATGGAACAAATCTCTATGGATTTTATCACAGGTCTTCCTATCACTTCATCACATAACAATATGATTTGGACAATAATTGATAGGTTAAGTAAATATGCATATTTCATTTTATATAGAAAAACTTTGTCTGCACCTCATGCTACAAAATTATTCATTAAATGCATTCTCACACATCATGGATTTCCTAAAGTAATGTTATCTAATCATCTCCCGCTCATGTTCACAATTATTTGTTCTCCCTTATTCAGTGCCTCAATACCGTTGCAACTCTTTAGAATACATTCATATGTTACTTTGGTTGCATAAATCCCTCATCCATTTTCTCAGAGGAGTTAAGTAATATTTCCAATTTGCCAATCATGGCATTTATTCTTTGCGAACCATCTAAGCCAACCATAGATTCTGCAAAATGGAAACATATTAATGCATAAAAAACAATGACTCATTGATCTATGTTCATTTTTGGATGGAAACATATTAATGCATAAAAAACAATGACTCATTGATCTATGTTCATTTTTGGAATCATTTTTTGGTTGCCTTATTTCAACATTTTGGTTCTAAAATAGATTTTAGCTCTACATTTCATCCCCAAAGGAATGGACAAAATGAGGCTACAAATAGTACTATTCTTTATTTATTGCATTGTTATTCATTAGATAGTCCCACTAGCTGGGATGAAAAGTTTCCAATATTGCTTCAATTTTCTTACAATAACACCATACATACTACTACTAGTCGTGCACCTTTTGAAATTCTTTATGGTAAGAAACTTCCCACTCCCATGTCACTCACCCTAAACTGATATTCCAGTGGCTGATTCTATTGCTCAAGATCACATTTCTGTAGTTCACAATGCTCACAAGCACATTAGGAAAAGTTAGGAGTGATATATAGGTAATATCAATACAATACGATTAGCCAAGGAATTCAAGGAAAATGATCTTGTATGGTTACGTATTATTAAAAAACATCTGAAAGATATTTTGGAGCATCCTAAAATTAAACTTGCATCATGCTATTATGGAACATTTTGCATTATGCAGAAAGTTAATGATAATTCATTCAAATTAGATATACCATTCCATTGGAATATACATAACTCTTTTCATATTAGTTTACTTAAACCATTTAAAGGAATGTTACCCCTGAATCCACTTCTTGATCACCCTCCTTTCATTGAAGAACAATCAAAAATCTTAGTTCCTGAGAAAATCATTGATCATGATGTCACTACTGCATGCATAGGTACTCACCATCATCAATATTTAGTTAAGTACAAAAATGACTCTATTGAAGAATGTCAATGGATACATAAAACACAATCAACACCCCATTATGATCACTTAATCCCCACATATTATACATATACAAATTACTATAACTCTTCCATGAACATTGACATGCATGTGTTTTTACATGGAACATGCTTATTTTCATTTAGTGATGGGAACGTGACTGGCCATCCATGTTTATTTTTATTTTATCAACTAAAGTCAGTTGGAAAAGATGTTATGAATTATGGAATGTGTTGAACAATGAATTGTTGGAGTCTTAATTTATGAATGTATTAATGTGTTTTGGTGTTTTTGATATAGCAGGTGAAGGTTTGTGAGGGGTGTGAAAGGACGGACATCAATAATCGGATTTATATTTTTTATAGTTTGTAAATAGACCCATGTAGAGGGTTTGATTTTTAGAACTAGTTAGTAAAATTAGTGGTCCGCATATAGATTAGTAAAAACCGTGATTTCTATTAATAAAAGCAAAAGCTCTCTAAAAAAAGACCAACTTTTACTTTCATGTATACTTTTCGAAGCCACTTTCATGTAACCATTTGACATAGTAAAAAATCCTATAAATACATGCATTGTGTGGAATATCAAAATAGAGTGCATGAGGGGAGATTGTACCCAATACTGTGTTCTATCTCATCTTCTTGCATATCTATTTTCTCTGAGTGTTTTTAGCATTCATGATCTCTGTGTATGTGTGAGTTAAGATTCTGATAACAGGGGAGCCTCAAACCCTAGTGGCAAAGACACATATAAATCTCCTTGAGGTTGCCATTTATGCATGTTGATTTCACATTCATGTGATAGACTTGCCATCTTTTATGTGCAATCAAAGCTAATACTACTTGAAAAGTAGTCATACTTACACTCAAGGGAAATGATTCATAAAAGTTAATCCCTTTGACTTATGAGTAGCCCTTTGAGAGAAGGTTTGTTTTATACTTCTCCAAAATACCATCAACTTATACTCTTGAGTCGAAACCCACTTGGTGCCAAAGACTTTGTGCTTCAAGGGTCGATCCAGTAGCTCCCAAGTTCCATTCTTCAATGATGTTATTGTATATGTCTACATGGAAGCCCTCCAATCCAGATCATGGAGTGTCTCTTTAGTATTTATTGGGTCCTTTGCCTCTTCCATATGGTTGATTCCTTTAGAATATGGGCACTTTCCCGTCTTTTCTCATCTATTCTTTGTGGTCACCTTGTTCCATCTACAACCTAGTCTAGTGAGTGTGGGATGGGATTCGATAATCATGGAGCTATCTCACCCAACATGACAATGGCTTTCGATGATGACACATTGGTATTTTTTGTTAGGAATTGAACTCACGACCTCTCGGTTAGGAGTGCGATGGGCTAACCACTTGCCCCAAAATCCATGGTTGAGGATTACTTCCTAATCCTCTCTCTTAAGGCATGGTTCAACCATCTCCTACTAAGATTATGTGACATTCCTTCCCCCTTAGACTGAGCATTGTCCTCAATGCTCACTTGTGGACCCTGCTTACTCTTGGACCCACTTTCCCTGCATGAGCACCTCCACCAACCTCAAACTCCAACACATGGACCAAATTTGGACCTATCCCACCCTCCGTAGGTGCCCAAATGCCCATGCGCCTTCATTCAAGGCCAGTTTCACACTCACCATGGATAAGCGCTTTTTCCAAGTGCCCACAAATGAGGCGCGAACCTCCGTCTCGCCCAATCTCTCAACTAGGCTCTGATACCAATGTTGGGAATTGAACTCACGACCTCCCGGTTAGGAGTGCTATGGGCTAACCACTTGCCCCAAAAGCCATGGTTGAGGATTACTTCCTAATCCTCTCTCTTAAGGCATGGTTCAACCATCTCCTACTAGGATTATGTGACATTTTCAAAGTCATCAACTTAAGTGCATGATTCCTTGTCTTGTGTAGAAGGGATAGCTCTTAGGCTGATTTGCTAGTTTGGACCATGATTATTTGGATTGGGTGTTTCTAAGGACTCATGATGAATCCGAAGTATAAAAATATCTCCATGATGATAACTCCTACCATCTTGGCCCCAGGAGCTAGGAGGATAGGCCTCTAGGACCCCACAAAAGGGAGAAAGCACCTAGCTACACTCGCCCCATTCAAGTTGTATGGGGAAAGCACATAGTGCCACAATATGTTTAATTTCCGCTTATGGCAACCCAATGGCTTGGAAGCTGATGCTTTATGTAATCTGAAGGCTATTATTAAATCCAGAATAACACATAGACCTCATCTTACTTGGAAGTTCGGGCTCAAGAAACGTTTGGGTGCTCACAATGGCTTCTCCTCACCATGGGTGCCTTATAACTTAGAGCATCGTCAATCATTTGTGGTTACTTGAGGGTGCAGTATTGAGTATATCTAACAGGAGCACATGGGTGGACAAGACCATCTTTCCAATTGCATTGCTCTTAAAAATTTGAGAAAATTGAGTTCTCTGTCCCTTATTAATTTGCATCACTCTCTATCTACATTTTTCTCAACTCTATCTATTGGTCTATTTCATTGTGCCATTGTAAACTAGATCCTCATGATTGCTATAAATGGAGTCATTATCTCTATTACTTGATCCCTTGTAAGATTTCCACAAGGAAACTACCTAAACGAAACTTTTTTCTTGCCCTTCTTCGGGGAGAAGAAGCTAATTTTGCTTTGATTTCTCCAACGCTACGTGCACTTAAGGGAATGGGTATGTTTTGTACTTAATGACTAGTTCCAATCAAGACTCCTTTGATGTAAGGAGGCCTTGGTAATCCACTTTGGAACCATATGATCTTCCATATTCCCAATGGTAAGGATATCCAATCCTAATGTCTCAATAAACTATATGATAATAAACTGTAGGATAGCCCTCCTACAAAGACCAAGAGTACATGCCTTAGATATGGCATGTAAAAATAGCTTAAAAGCTGAGGTGTTTTATTATTTTTATATCCCCGTAGTCCATTTTGCCAACTTTGCAACCATATGATCTGCCATATTCACAAAGCTAAGCATATTTAATCCCAATGTCGCAATGAACCATAGAATAGCCTCTATTGAAACCATGACTACACCCCTTTCGTATGGCATGTAAAAATATCTGAGAAAACTTACGTGTATTGTGATTTTATATCCCTGTTGTTCAAAATAAAAAACAAGAAAATGCAATTCCTTAGTGATGTCTAAAAACGACTGTTATCAAATTTTTTATAAACGATATGAGAGTTGTCTCAACATTGAAATAGTTTCAGTGAGCCTAAAACATAAGGGAGATATGAGTGTAAAGAGAACCACTAGAGGACCGAAATGCACTCTCTCACCTCAAGTTTTCTTTTTTGGACAGAACAAGAAATTGGAGAAGCACTCATACAGCCATAGATGTATTCGTTTCGAATTGAAGTTGAAGCATATTCTCAAGTGAGACTAGAACTTCAACACTAACCTCAACTATCTAATGGTCGTAGTTTAGCGGATGTGCCTTGTACCCTTAGGCAGAAGGCCAAGGTTCAAGTCCCGCCGGAGGCTGGATGCCTTAGAATTCCCCAAGATGTATGTCTCTACTTTACGAAGTCGAGTGTGTGTGTCTTTCCAAATTCATTGTTCTCTCAAAAAAAAAGAACACTGACCTCAACTTGGCTAAACCTCACCACAAAGTATTTTTTCCTTAGTTGAAAGACTTGTCTCTCTGTCCATAACATGTGGTGCAAAACCTCTCTGTTAGTAACATGTGGTGCAAAAGCTCTTTGTGATAGAAACGCTTTGAATTAATAGAAGAATAAAGAGATGCAAGTGCAACAGCATTGTACAGTTGCAATTTCAAAGTTAAAGTCCAGGGAGTAGGCCTCGGCCGAACCTCCATTTAAAAAAAAAAAAAATTGCAACAGCATTACACAGAGATCAAAGAGAAGTTGATGATCTTTCTGTCGCCTTCGTGAGGTCCACCTGCTGTTTAATTTATTATTTTTAACAACAAACACGTTCTCGTGAGTCGTGTTTAGAAGAGTGTTTGAAAGGAGAAGAGAATTTACAATTTTCAATCCCTCTGTGCAGAACTAAGTTTGTACAGAAGTAGGTTCGTTGGCCGCATATTTTTCTTTCCAAATCTTCCACCGTGCTTTCTACAGTGCTTCGCCACTGATGCTCCGATATTACTCACTCTATTTTCCACAGTGCTTCGCTTCTGCTGGCTCGATGCTACTCACTCTCACTACTGAAGTTGCAACCCACCCTCGATCACTAGCCGCTACTTGTGTACAGAATGATGTAATCGGGTATGATCGCATCATCATCGTAGACGACCAGTTCATCGTAGTTGAGGTCCTCGCCGGGAATTCCTTGGACAGAATGATAGCCCTTGGGAGCCTGTCTCCGATGCTTGTCCTTACCCGTGGTTTTGTAGGGACGGCCTGCAAGGACTTTACAGATTAACATCACTTTATAAGTGTTCTTGCCGCTCGAACTGAAAGAGATCTCATCGCTTAAGCACACAGCTGATAAGCACGCCAAAAAGCCTCCTGTTTCTCGTACAGATGCATTGTATCTGACGTATTCTGACGCCTTGGAGGAGCATTGAGAAGTGTAAATGCCTTTCCCATAGCGCTGATATCGTTCAAGTCTGCATTTGTTCGTCATAAAACCTGTCTCAATGATGCGGCATAGACTGCAGGTGCTCTCTGTGCATAAACGGCAGGTGTCATCTGTGTCTTGTGCTTTTCCTCGTTGTACTGTTCGACCGAGACGGCATTTCACTGTAGTGCCATGGTAGCGTCGCAACTCGTTCCCGTCGTTGCTTATATCATTCTTCAGTTCTAGTTCTTTTCTCATATTCTTTACCATCGAAGGTTCTGACATTTGTCTCTTGAGCTCCTTACGGTGACTTTCAAATCGCTGTCGTCTCCAACCGGGATTGTATACCTTGAAGATGCGGCAAACCTTGTGGAGCTGAATTTCGGGTTTTATCCATGCCGCCTTAAAACGACTCTCCACATCTTCCCATTTTGCATAGTCATGATCTCCTGGCTTGAGCTCGATTACTGATCAAAGTTAAGCCATCATCAGAGTAATCCGCAAAGAAATTTCAACAATAACCTGGAGAAGGAGCTATTTCAGTCATGCAGGTAATATGAACTGTTGTAATTAATGCTGATTTACCAGCCAATATATTCACGAAGTTCAGCTAGGACATGGAGGTAGATGGGTGAACCTACATACATCAGAGCACAACTATGCAAGCCTCTGCAGGCACAGCGACGTAATTAAGGTCCTTGCACTGGAAGCTACTATTCTATATATCTACACTGAGCTATTGGGTAATCCGAGAACATGCACAATTTCAAAGGAAAAGGGTCAGAAATTTCTCACATGGATGAGTCTCCACGAAGTGTTGTTCTAGATCCGCAGCCGAGGCATGCCAACTGTAGCATTGTGAACACTGGCGACGGGCTGTGCCTCTGTTTGGATTCTGCATTGCGGACACTTTTACGTGTTTAGAGCTGGCCCATTGATGCTGATGCAGAGCATCCATGTCCTTGAACGTTTTACCGCAGTCATTGCAGGCGACGTCCTTAATGCTGCATATCTGCTCATATGTGAGTGCTGTCGACACTTCATGGACTTTCGGAAGATCATCGTAGTCCAGAAGATGAAAGGATCGTAAGTGATTCTTCAGCGCATCTAAAGAGTAGAAGAAACGCGCGCATTTATCGCAGGTGTGGTGATCTGAAGTTGTAGATCCCTGGGTAAGAGAAGAGTGAGAATCCTCGGTGTAGTGCTGCAACATCATGGCCATGCTAGGAAAGGTTGCCCTGCAGGAGGGGTGGCGGCATTTGATAGACGCCATAGCTGTATCTTTTTCGCCTACAGGAGAGAGAGAGAGACCCTTCAAGGAAAGGCTTCGTGGAACAAAAGAAAAACCAGCGATGCCGCGAACATAGGAGGATTTCCTCATAAATGCAGCGGGAGCGATGGCGTATTTTGCAAGGCGTGACTTCTACGCTGCTGTAACTTCAACTTTTGGGTCCCTTTTGGGATTGAGGCATAAAGTTCAAAGACTTGAGACTCGAGAGTCGACAGTCAAGACTGAGTGTGCTGTGCGTGGGCCATCTTAAAAGCTGTAGCAAACATGGCGCTAAGCGAGAATCGTCGTCTTCCTAAGTTCCAACTTCCTATGTCCCAAAAACATTCGGTCGTGACTCGTGACCAGTGTTGTATTTTGACGGTCGACCATGCCCTTCAATTTTGAAGGTCATCTACACATCGTACTTGAGTTTCATGTTTTTAATGTATTTTTTAACGTCATATAAAATAGATAAAAAGGGCAATAGATAAAAAGGGCAATACGACCGTCAAAAATCAACACTGCTCGTGACTCGTAAACCCACCGGACTCAAGAGTCAAGAGTCATGCGACAATGGATGCTTCACTCTAAAGAGAGTATCTATGTTCTACGATATTTATGTACTATAACATGGGTACCCATCTATGGTCTATGAGATTGATGCACTATAAGATGGATGTGTGTGAACAGTTTGTGAGTGCGTTCCTAATTTCTTGTTGTAATAAAAGAACACTTATGACGGTAACCATGAAGAGCTTGCATTAAAAACTTGATACACAATCAGTGTGTGTGTGTTCTAGTTCAGTCTGCTAGTGGGAATTGTTCCGCCATTCAAAACTAGGGGTGGGGTTCAACACGAGAAGGGTGGAAGGGGACACTCTTCATCATTTGTGGTGAGAAGTATAAACCAACTCATTTGGGGGAGTGTGGGCCTTTGGGCACTCAATCGATCACAGACTTTAGGCTACCCAATTCAAAGTAGTCGTCTAATCTAGCTTTAGGGTCGTCCCTTTCAGAGTTTTAACTTAGCGGCCTTTGAGGCTCGGTAACTCAAGTTATCACATTATCATCATGGTGAAGGTCTAAAAGCTCTCTCTTGTCATTGCACATTAGAAAATCTATCGTCTACACTAATACATTGCAAACTACTTGATTCCCATCAAACAAGCAACAACACGATCACTACATTCACCATTTATACATTTACTTGGTTCCATTCTTAGGTTAGAGTGAATGACCTATGTTTTTACGATTATGAGTGACCACATCTTTTATGTTCATTTTCTCAGATACCTCCCTATGGTTTTAAAGTATTCTTGGCGTCTAATATTGTGGTCATTTTTTCCTTTGATGAAAATACAATGCTTACAAGTGAACAAATTCTCAAGAGATAGAAAGAGTAACCTAATGAGGAAAGCCCATCAAAATTTTATTAATCTTTTATATTCAGGTTAGATTCATACTTATAATTCATCTTTGTTTGTATTTCTAACGGAAATACAGTCCAATTGTAAAGCTCGGGGGTACTAGAGCCTCCCATGAGAAAGTTCAATCCTCTAGTGCTTTCACATATCCTTTATAATTGCAAATTGGGAGTATTTTGAGTCATTACGACTATTTCTAGGTTTAGGTTGACATTATAGTGTAAACAAAGCTAGTCCAAAAGTATAAAAGACAATTTCTAAGACTTGTAAAGTAGTTTAGTTCTTATTGCAGTCTTAAACGAAACTAGCAAAATTCATGCTCAAGCTTCTCTATGTATTTTTACACCTCTTCTCTCTTCGTTTCATGCGTTTTTGAGCGATTAATGACATGTAATCAGACACATCACTATCAAAATATTTCAACAAATCCACCCTCGGAGTGATGTGATGAATACGGAGCTCATATCATGTATAAGGAAATGCCAAGCTATTTGGAATGGAATCAATTCACAAAAGGAAGTAAGCCCAAAGCTTTGTAAAAAACTTCAAACTTCTCCCTAGGTAGAGCCGTTTGTGAAAAGGTGTGTAACATTATGTTGTGTGGAAACATAAGCCAAAATGACCTCTCTAGGAGAGATTCCATCCGTGACAGGATGATAATGCACCTCAACATGCTTTGTGTGAACATGGATATAGGGTTTTTGGAAACCGCTAATGCACTTTGAGTGTTAGCAAAGATGTTAGTAGTACAAGGCAGACCAACACTTAAATCAGTGAAAAGGTGTTTGAGCCACACACACTCAACAATAGCCATGGAAGATTTCCTATACTTGGCCTCATAAAAAAGTGTCCATAGTCACCTGCTTTTTCGTGAACAAAGATCTGCATAACCTACTAAGCATGAATCAAAAGCAAGTGTTTGTAGGAGAAAAGGGAAAGATAAGAAGAAAGATACACACTGGAAGCCTTTGTCGATTGATTATAATGAGACAAATACAATGGTCATGCATAATACAGTCCAATGCTTCTGTGCAAAATCCCACAGAGTGCTCAATTACAAAATACCAAATACCTAAGGTCTTGTTGCTGCCAGCCTCCTCTGCACCAGACCTCCACCTTCTCCAAGCCTGCACTTGTGCACACCTTGCACCAAGCTTCCAATAAGGGGGAGGGATGGACACCTTCTGTCGGCACGTGCACACTTCAATGAGACCTTGGGATCCTTGGGGAACTAGCTTAGCACTTCTCTACACACTTCCTTAGTCACTCTTCATGCACACCTTGCACTTCACTTCTCTGTGTCGCTCAGTATGTGTCTCTTGGACTTCTCTCTCTTGCCTAGCTTAAACTATGCTCACCTTTCTTAGTCTTGCTTACACTTGCTTAGTCTTCCTCCTCCAAGAATAGTCCTTGCCTTGATTCTAGTGTCGATTCACTCACGTACGCTCCTAACTGCAAGAGTATCTTAGTGCTCACTTTGATGTCCCAAGATTGTCTTCATAAGTGGTAGCCAATGAATCCCTGTTTTGTCCTGTAGTGACTTTGGACTAAAACGAGAAATTTTAATTGGGGGGGGTCATACTTTCACTTCTACGTATGCTGTCGCTTCACATACCCTAATATTTTGCCTTTTAATTCTTCACTTGTGCACATAAGGGAGGGTTCACCTGAACCTTCCAAAACACTTTAAAAACACTTTGAACCTGAGGGGAATTAGAGATATACCTCTGCAACCTACACCCAACTTTCTCCAATTTACCCTTTGTGGACCATTAATTGTGCACTACGTGTGCACTTTGACACCTGAATTTTGAACACTTTGACTTTGCCCATGTTGACTTTGACCTTGAACATGTTGACTTTGACCAATTTGACTTTGACCTTTTGACTTTTACTACAATTGACTTTAACCATGGTTGACTTTTACCAATATGTCTTTTATGGGCTCAATAATTGCCCACCACCTAATGTGCTCTCATCCTAGAGAGCTATAGCCAAAACTTTGAGCATAGAGGACACCATGATGCTTGTGCAGCAAAATCTTCAAAATGACACTTTAGGAGCGACCAAGTCCACCAGAAATAAGAGAAAACAAGCACCAGAGAAGAACCCAAAAGTGGAATTTTTTGCATGGAAAAGCAAAGAAGGGAAATGGGAGGATAGAAAGGAGGGGGAATGGAGGGCTGAGGGGGCTTTGATGGATAGGGCAGGAGGGTTAAGGTTTGGCTGGGCAAAAAGGTAAAGGGAGGTTGAGGGGGTAGGATTATGGGGTCTCGAGAGGGCCGAAATGATCAAACAGTAGAGCTATAGAGGGTGCATATGGGAAAGTATGAAACATATGGTAAAATAAAGTGAGAATAGACCATGTGCACCATGTGGGGAATTAAAAGCACATGAAAAATGTGCACAAAACATGTGGGTTTTGACCAAAAAGTAGAGAAAATGTGGGATTTTGGAAAAATAAAAGCAAAAAATGAATCTAGAGGTGCCAAAAGACATGAAAATGACCCCAATTTAACAAAAAATGGCCATCCGAGGCACGATCGAGAGCCAAAAGGTTTTGAACCAAGAAAAAAATATATATATATTTTAAAAATAAAAAGTTTTTTTTTTGAGACGTGAGCACCCCGGAGCTAGGAAAAAATAAAAAAATATTAAATAAATTAAAAATAAAATAATAAATACAAATAAAATAATAATAAAAAAATAAACAAAAATAAAAATTAAATAATAAAATAAAATAAAAAATAAAAATAAACTAAAAAGAAAAAGAAAAAGGGGGGGGCGGCCGGGGGGGGAGTGCAGGGGGCGGGGGGCGTGGGGCGAGGGGGGAGAGAGAGAGAGAGAGAGAGAGAGAGAGAGAGAGAGAGAGAGAGAGAGAGAGAGAGAGGGTTTTCAAAATTTTCTCCCCCTTTTTTTATGAAAAAAATAAAATGCCGAGGGGCCTTTTTTTTAATGAAATGATCCTCAAAATTGAAGAAAAATACATAAAAAATCCAAAAAATCTTCAAAACTTCCTCAAAAAAATTCCTATAGGTCTAGGCCAGTTTTTTCACTCAAAATCATAGAGAGCTTCCTTTATTCCTCTAATTTGGTAAGAAAATAACATTTGAAAAGGATACAAATACTAGAAAAATACTAAAAAATGCTTAAAAAATTCCCAAAATTTTTACTTATGCCAAGGAATATGAAAGGGTTGCTAGAATTGCTAAAAACTCAAAGAATAACCATGAAAAAGGATAAAAGCTACTAAAACTTAATAAAAAATGACATGGGAAGGCTATGTACAACCTGGATAAATTTTGCAGGTTCCAGCTGATCCATGAATCTTCACTTTTGTTGGTGGTAGGCCTTGAGCCTTGATAGTTTGACTCAAAAAAACTCCTCCATAATCTCCAATTGTGCTGCACTTCATTTGTTTTGTCTTCTTGTTGGGCACACTGATCATCTGATAGGGGTATCCTAAATCCTTTAGAAAAATATTATCTCCTCCATACTGCATTTTTTGTATCTTTGTTTCAGCTACATTATGACTTAATCTGCAAAATTCCATTTTTACGATTCTAGCTTCTTCATCAAATGGAACCCTCTCTTTCCAAAGACTAGAAGGTACTCCTTCCACATCTTTGTAAAGCCATGCACTTACTATCATAAAAATTGACATAACAGATGATAACCATACTACTACCCATAAAAAAATGGCGATTGACATATGATTTGAAGTAGCTTCATCACTGCTACACTTAAGAGCTTCTCTTTTCTTTTCTCTTCTATGGCCTTTGACTGAGACTATCTCACTCGAGTCAGTACCCTGAATGATGTCATCTTTTTCTTCATATGCTTCCTCTCCACTTGAGTTTGGAAAAATTCCATAGCAAGAAGATGGATCTTCTGCATGGAGCCAAGCCAACATGTTTTCATCTTCATATAAATTTGCTCCTTCAATAAGATCTGCTTCTGGTTTCTCCAACAATTCTTCTTCCATACAAATACCAATTGTCTGCATCATGCTGGTATTTCTTTGATTGTCTGGTCCTTCTTCTAAAAATATATGCTGCAACTTTCCCTCTTGCTTTACCCACATTGTGTCCTTGCCCCAGTCATGTAGTACATTGGGATGCCTTAACCAAGGTCTCCCAATTAACAGGGGGAAACTTCCTTCTACCTGTGCCAACCTTAAAACAACAAAATCCAAGTTAAAGATGGTACCTTGTATCTTGAGAGGCACTCCAGGGACCACTCCCATAGGCTTAACTATGCTTTGGTCTGCCAGTGTTACAGTGAAGTTCACAGGTCGTGAAGGGTATAGTCCAATCTTTTTCATGGTATATTCAGGCATCAAGTTAATACCAGAACCATCATCCACAATAAATCCTTGAAACTCATGACCTTTAATAGAGACTGTTTGTTGAGGGCTCTTGTAATCTGTGAGGGGTGGTTCCCCTACACCCTTATCTTTATGCATAACAACAGCCTTTGCCACTAAACTTGTTGTGGATATCTCACCAATTATCTGCAATAGTTCTGACTTGAATTTCACATCCATCTTTATTAAATAAAAAATACTAACCTCCTTTTTCATGGACTGAATTAGTCTGGAAGCTTCTGATTGCTTAAGATCATGCGCTCCATTTGACTTATCAAACTCCTCATGAGCCTTGTTGAATGCATGTCCAATGGCATCATTGGTACCTATGAAATTTTCTTTTTGCCTTATTTCTGCACATGTTGTGGCTTTGTCCTCAGATGCAACTTTGTCTTTGTTCAATCCATTAATCATTAATTCTTGATCTATTTCCACTCGAGCCTTCCCCTTGCTTCTTGTTTGCACTGTAAAAGATTCAATTTCTTCTAACTGCACCACCCTGGTAGATGGTGATGGCACCCTCGCTTGATCTACCATTTCTTCTTTGCACACAAAAATCATTTGAATGTGGCGCCTAGATGAAGGTGCTTGGTTCTTAGGACAACAATTAGTATAGTGGTCTCTAGCCTCTGGGCGATTCATGCAAGGAGGTGCATTTTCTAGGAGATTGCACCTACTTTGATAGTGCCCACATTCTCCACATCTGAAACAAATGATTGGCCTCCTTGGCCCATTTCCAAAGTTATCCCTATGTTTGGGGTTGTAATTGTGACCTTGATTTGGTGCAGCCGCCATCACATTTGCTGGTGCTAGGGGTCCTCCTTGTGTCCAATATGTTGTTGCAGGCATTCCCCTTGATTGGCATTCCTGAGCCTCATGACCAGCTTTCCTGCATAATTGGCAATTCACACTTAACAGAGGACATTCACTTAACATATGACCTTGCTTGTTGCACATGGTACACCAAAGTCCACTCTTGATGCCTCCCCTTTTGAGTTCCAGCAACTCCTATCGTAGTTGAGCCAATTCCTCTACTTGGGCTTCCTCCTCCTTTTGGAGCTTTAATGCCTCAATCTACCTCCTCAAGTGAGTAAGGTGTTCTCCTCCTCTGTGGGGATTATTCCTTTTTAAGCCCTCCAGCTCTTTCCTTAGCTACTGTTGCCTTATCTGCTCTAGCCGTGTAATTGTGTTGATGAATTCCTCTATAGAGGTTGTGGGCAACACTAATTCCTTGATTTTACATTGGGTGGTCACTAGAAGTGGCTTAGCTAACCATTTCTTCGCATAAAAATCATGTGGAGGATCAGGCAACTTAGCCATTAGTGCCTTGGCCCTAGTTACAAACTCTCGAAATTTTTCACTTGGACCCAATCTCAAGTTTTCTAATTCCTCTATATGATCTCTATAGTATTTCCATGCTGAAATTGATTTTTGAATGCATCTTTCATTAAGTCCCAAGTGGTGAAATGGTTCTCAGCAAACTGGCTGAACCATTTATCTACTAACCCTTCTAATGTGGTAGAGAAGAGTATCAAAAATGCATCCTCTCTTCCCATCAAGCCTCTAGTTTTGCATAATGTTAAAAACCTTCTAATATGCTCATCCGAGTCTTCCTGAGCTAGGGCTTTGAAAGAAGGAAATTTTATATTTAATTTTGATAATAGGGTTTCCAAGTCTACCTGACTGCCATGCTCCTTACTGATGAAGTTGACGAAAGTGGAGTAGAGGATCTTCTAACAGCCTTCCTTCTTGTTTGTTTTCAGGTGACCCTCAATGTTTGGGACCGGATTGTGGTCATGAGTTGTTCATAATCCTCTTGGTATGAGATAATTGATAAGAATATGTGCCTCCTAGACCAATGAAGTAATATTGTCGGCACTTGAATAGTGCTTTTCCAAACTACAACATGTCTTCTCCTATGCTGAAATCTCCTTGGAGTCCCACCGTGCGTACCAAATTTTGTTGGGAGATTCTTGGACAAGAAGGGATTTGAGTGTTTGTAGGAGAAAAGGGAAAGACAAGAAGAAAGATACACATTGGAAGCCTCTGTCGATTGATTATAATGAGACAAATACAATGGTCATGCACAATACAATCCAATGCTTCTGTGCAAAATCCCACAGAGTGCTCCATTACAAAATACCAAATACCCAAGGTCTTGTTGCTGCCGGCCTCCTCTGCACTAGACCTCCACCTTCTTCAGGCCTGCACTTGTGCACACCTTGCACCAAGCTTCCAATAAGGGGGAGGGATGGACACCTTCTATAGGCATGCACACACTGCAGTGATACCTTGGGATCCTTGGGGAACTAGCTTAGCACTTCTCTCGACACTTCCTTAGTCACTCTTCATGCACACCTTGCACTTCACTTCTCTGTGTCACACACTGTGTGTCTCTTGCACTTCTTTATCTTGCCTAGCTTAGACTAACTTGCTTAGTCTTGCTTACACTTGCTTAGTCTTCCTCCTCCAAGAATAGCCCTTGCCTTGATTTTAGTGTCGATTCACGTACGCCCCTAATTGCAAGAGTATCTTGGTGCTCACTTTGATGTCCCAAGATTGTCTTCACAAGTGATAGCCAATGAATCCCTGTTTTGTCCTATGGTGACTTTAGACTAAAACAAAAAGTTTAATTGGGGGGGCCATACTTTCACTTCTGCGTACGCTGCCGCTTCACATACCTTCACATTTTGTCTTTTAATTCTTCACTTGTGCACATAAGGGAGGGTTCACCTGAACCTACCAAAACACTTAAAAACACTTTGAACCTTAGGGGAATTAGAGAAATACCTCTTCAACCTGCAACCAACTTTCTCCAATTGACCCTTTGTGGACAATTAATTGTACACTACCTCTGCACTTTGACACCTGAACTTCGAACACTTTGACTTTGCCCATGTTGACTTTGACCTTGAACATGTTGACTTTGACCAATTTGACTTTGAACTTTTAACTTTGACTATAGTTGACTTTGATCATGGTTGACTTTTACCGATATGACTTTTATGGGCTCAATAGACATAGTCATAGAAACCAACCCAATATGAGTAGCAAATTAGCATATAATTATGGTGGTAATGATGCCCCCTTGAGATAAAAAAATCTAAGTAGTTATGTACCACTCAAATAGTTGAAGATTGCTTTATTACCTTGAAATGATTGTCACTTCGGCAATGCATAAACTTGCACGTTTAAGAGACAAAAAATTGAATATCAAGTTGGACATAAGTAAATCAAGCATCCAAAAAAGTTGTTGATAGAAAAAAAAAATTGAATGCATTTAGAGCATCATTGACACTCAACCATAAATCTATTTCCATGGGAGTGGTAATAAGGTTGCAATCGTCAAGGCCAATAGAAAAAAAAAATTGAATGCATTTAGAGCATCATTGACACTCAACCATAAATCTATTTCCATGGGAGTGGTAATAAGGTTGCAATCGTCAAGGCCAAAACATTACAATAATGCATCAGTATATTTTGTTTGGTGAAAAGTTATTCCCCCATCAACTTGCATAGAAGCAATCCTAAATTAATGATGCAAATGCTTCAAATATGAAATCTTAAAAGAGGCACGCAAATGAGTCTTAAATTCAGCATTGTGATTCTTTTTAGGAATAATGAGCACCAAATCATCAACTATAAAATAATTTTTAGAAGTACACCATCTGCATGCTTAACATATAAGGTGATCTCAGTTAGACTTTTCTCAAATTTTTGTGCTAGCAACGAGGCATGTGACTTTTCGTATTAAGCATGCCGTGCTTGATTCAATCCATACAAGGCCTTTTCAACTTGTACTATTTGTTTTCATGCCCTTTTTAAACAAAACCCGAGGGCTGAAGTATAGAAACTTCTTCATGTAAATCATCATTCAGAAATGTAATTACAATTTCCAGTTGATGTACATTGTAACCACAATTAGATGCAATTGCACAAATGTTATGAACGGTTCTCATTTGGCATGCGGGAGTAAAGATCCTATGAAAATCAATGACCTTCTATTGAGCATAACCTTTGGCGATAATCCTGGCCTTATACCTATCAATTGTTATATCAAGCTTACATTTCAACTTATATACCCATTTAGTGCCTATGGCCAATTTGGAAGGAGGAAAATCACATAAAGAACAAGAACCATGCTTCATTATACCATCATATTCCAATTTCATAACAAGCATCGAATTTTGTGATTTATATGCTTCAACAAAAGAAACATGAACATTATCATAAAAAAGACTAGGGGTAGCTATTGCATAACAATCTTGTGCAATAAAGAAAGCATTTTGGGAGCTTGAACGAGTTTGATATGACAAAGGTGCATCTATTTTGCTATCTCTCAAACTTTGAACTATACATTTTGGCATAATTCTTGCCTCTTGTATGAACTCTCTCATCAATAACTGTGTCACATAAGTGCATTAGAAATAGAATGGTTTGCATCATCATTGGAAACATGTAAAGGTTGAGAAATTTCCTGAATAGGAGCAAAATCTGACTATACACTTGTAAAAGGAGATGAAATTGTGTCATACACATCCGTTGGAACCGATTGATGTCTCCTAGGTACATGAAAGTATGGAATGAAATGCATCTTCCACAAAAACAACATCATGAATTAGTAAGAATATGTTAAGTCTCTGGATGACATAGATGATAGCCTTTCCTTTTAGAACTATACCCAATAAAAATTATTGAACGGATTTCGTAGATGCACATATGCAGAGGATAATACAAAAATGAAATGTCACAGAAGCATAAACAAAACAGAAAGAAACAAGAGACTAGACACCATATTGGATACAATGTCCCTCCGCATACTCTAATGGACGAGTCTGTTAGAGCATGTGTATTTATTTTGTATTTTTCAGTATTTCTTGAATAGAAGATACATGAGGGTGGTGCTTCGAAAGGCATGTGTTTATGAAAACATGTTTTATTTACAAAATCATCACTTTTTAAGCGATCTAATATTTTTACAAAAATGTTGCTTTCTAAAGGTATCTATTATTTTTTTATAAAAAATGACTAAAATACTATCTTCTAAATATTCTTCTAAATATCATAAAGAATATCTGAAAATGTCCACATGCGCTCACACCCTCATGATTCATGTGCTAAATCAAAACACAAATCACATTAAAAACCTCAAGACATTAAAATCCATATAACATTCTATTATTCTATAAAGTATAACAAACCTCCCAATTGACAAGCAACTGACCTCAGGTGATAAAAATAAAATAGACATGGATGGCTAGTCACATGTCCCATCATTGAACAATAATAAGCATGTTCCATGTAAAAACGCATGCATGAAATTGGAAAACTAGAATTCAATGTGATTGTGAATGATATGCAGAAATAAAATGATCATAATTTGGAGTTAGTGATGTCTTATGAATCCATTGAGATTCTTCAAGTGAGTGATTTTTATATGTAACTAAATATCTATGATACTCCTTATCAATGTGTGTAGTAGTAACATCATAATCAAGTATTTTCTCGGAAACTAAAATTTTAGTGTCCTCTTCCAATAAAGGAGGATCATCTAAAATAGAGTGAGTGGTAAAGTTCCTTCAAAGGATTTCAATAAACAAATATGAAAAGAATTATGTATATTCCAATGAGAAGGTATGTCTAGTCTAAAAGAATTTTCATTAATTTTCTGAATAATACGGAAAAGTCCATAATAATGTGGTGCAAGTTTGACCTTAGGATGTTGTGAAATATTTTTCAAACATCCTTTAATTATTCATAAACATACAAAGTCATTTTCATTAAATTGCTACCTACTCATTTCTTATTAACATTACACATGCAATGTTCTTGACTCTTTTTAATGTGCTCATGAACCTCATGAAGTCTAGAAATATGATCTTGTGCAAAAGAATCAGCCATTGGGTCATTAGTTTGAGTGATAGACATGGGAGTGGGAAGCTTTTTACCCGTACACAGTTTCATACGGTGTGCGTCAAGTAGTGGTATGTGTTGTGTTATTATATGCAAACTATAATGAAGGAAGTTTCTCATCCCAATTACTTGGATTATCTAAAGAATAACAACGTAATAAATCTAAAATAGTACTATCCATGCCCATTACTTTCAGGATGAAATCTAGAGCTAAAGTCTACTTTGGAACCTAAATTTTGCAATAATGCAACCCGAAAGTGATTACAAAACCGAACATCTCAATCTGAAAGAATAACTTTTGGAAAACCATGATGCAAAAAAAATACATTTAATAAGTAACTTAGCTACTTGAAGTGCAGAAAGAGTCTTTTTACAAGGAATGAAATATACTTGTTTACTAAACCTATCATCAACTGTCCAAATCATATTATTATGTGATGAAGTTGTAGAAAGACTAGTAATAAAATCCATAGAAATTTGTTCCCATGGTACATTAGGTATGGGAAGTGGCATAAAAAATTCAAATGGTTTACCATGATATTGTTTCACACATTTACACACAATGCAATGGGAAACATATTGTGCAATATCCTTTTCCATATTTGGCCAAAAGAAAAAATATTTACATGTAGAAATAGTACTTTTTTTGCCCCTATGACCCATATATGGTGGTCCATGCATCTCTTTCATAACAAATTCTTTAACACCTTGTGTGGTGCATAACTTATGTTGGAAATACAAGAATCCATTATCAAAAGTGCAGTGATCCTCACTAAATATTGTAGAATTATTGAAATCATTCCATGTTTGTGAAAAATACAAATCATATGCATTAGTAGGAATCATGTCATGAAATGAATAAATATGAACAACAAAAATATTATTGATTGAAACAATATTTGTTTGTGGGTATGGGAAGTGACTAAGGGCATCATCTACAACATTATCTTTGCCAGGTTGATACTGAATCATAGGCTAAAAGTTTTGTATGAATGTTCCCCCAATTAATGTGTCTATCAAAGATCAATGGTTGATTTAATAAATGCATAAACACTTGATGGTCTGTTTTGAATTGACTTCATAATCCATAAGGTAATGTTTCCAAAATTTTAAAGCATGCACAACAGGTAGAAGTTCGTATTCATATGTAGTATAATTCCTTTTAGAAGGTTTAAGTCTCCTACTTTCAAATGCAATGGGATGATCTTTTTGCATGAGTTGTAGACTTTCCTAAAAGCATGTTTTACTTGAGTATGAATAATTAATGGAAATCTTTGGAAGTCATGCATTATAGACAAAGAAATATTTTGATTCTTAAACTTAAAACTTATTGTGTGTGTATGATAATCAATGCATGGATTATAATGATGATGAAAAGGCATACCAAGTATAACATCATAGGACTGCAAAGGACCACTTAAAAATGTGCATTCATCTATGTATGAACCTATACAAATCTAAATGTTAGGCACTTTACTTGTAACTTTATATCTATTTCCTTAAAGTGCAGCCTTAACTTTTTACATAGAAGGAAGTTGGTTTAATTGGAGATCTTGCACTAGTGAATAAGAAATAAAATCATGAAGAAACTACCATCATCATGTAAAATATTATCCACTTTACCATTAATAGTGCCTTGCATGCAAAGTAACGAATGAATAGAAATTGTTTTACCCAAGGTACTTGCATATTTCTAAAGCACTTCTTAGGTCCAATCAGGTTGAATGTCTTTAGGAACCACCTCCATGTTGTGTATTTGAGCTATGACAGGCTTCATATGGTTAGTTCAGAACCTACATTCGACTTTAGTATGAGCAAATTAACCACAATGCCAACAAGTGATACAGGGCCCTTTTTGTTGAGCATCCATCATCATAGTTTGAAGGGTTGGAGGTTTGTTAGGTTGTAAGGGGGTTGTCTTGGGTACTAGTGAGAAATTGGATTGAGGAGGGCATTCAAAAGTAGAGGAAGAAAATGTAGTGAAAGGACACTTGAAGGGAAAAGTGGCCCTTGATTGGTTGTTATCATTGACATGTTTGTTCTAAGTGAATAGACTTGGTATGGATTGAAAATCCTTCTCAACATCATGTGCAAAAGAAATAACTTCATAGAGAGTCATGGAACATAGTGTGTTGAGCTTGGCTTGCGTTCCCATCTCCAAACCATATTCATACTTGCATTGCAAGGTATCTTTAGGGATCGTTTCATGCAAACAAGTAAGCGGTAATTGTTGTCGAAAAAGTTTAGTGTAGGTAGACACAATAACTCCATCTTTCCATCCAAACATTTTCCATGATCAACAAGCATGTAAGTGGAATTGAGGAGGAAGGAAAGATTCCTTGATCTTTCCTTCAAATGTGATCCATGTGGTGGGGTGATTAGTGCTATTCCACAAAACATTCCACCATAATTGGGCATTACCCACTGAATAATGAGTAAGAAATTTTACTTTCTCATTTTCAGAATAGGATTCATTAGAATAAAAATCATCAAAGTGGGATAGCCATGAAAGAACAAATTGGCCATCCTTTTGCCCATCGAATCACAAAAATTAGAAACTTTTGGCACCAATTTTTGACTACATGCCTTGCTCTTGAGGGGTGATAATCGCCTTCACTACCCCAACTAGGACTCGTTGTCATCACTCTTCATTTGTTGGAGTGTAGCATCATGTCTTTTATCTCCTTTTGAGCATGTGTGGAGTTTGTGTCGCAAAAGTTCCAACTATTGCTCAATGGGTACCCTGGGTAGGGGTGATGTACCAAAATCCTTGGTATTATGGGTAGGGTCCATGACCTTATATAAAACCAAAATCTAGGACTAGACATGTGAAAAGAATTTCAACAATAGTGTTTAGAAAATAATAATAATAATAATAAATAAAATAAATAAAAGTGTTTGACAAATAAATAAATAAATAAAGAGAAGAGAGTGTTAAATAAATTAATAAATAAATAAGGGAAAGAGAGAGATAGAAGTAATGTTAATTATTAATTAAAAGGAATGGAGTATCAAAAAGTGATAATAAGCTAGTGGATAATGCTTATCTCTTCGAAGTATGGAGTTGTGGGTTCAAATCCCCTACATGCTAAATAAGAAACTAATTAGGCTAACTAGAGAAATCAGTAAGCTAATTGGGAAAATAACTAATCACTTATTGCCACTCATATGTTAGAATTGGTTCGCCTATAGCCAACGAAACCAAACTCAACCAAGAGAACCATGAGTGCCAGAGAAGCCAAAGATGCCAAGCTTATGCCATATTTTTATGCCTTTTTTGAGTCCTTAGTCAACACCTTGGAGTAAGCCAAAGGAGTGGCTGAATGATAACCGAATTGATAAATGAACTTGATAAAAGAACTTGATAAAAAAATTGGATAATCGAACCGAACTCAAACAGTGAATAGTGCACAAGGAGCCCACGGAGGATAGGGAGCACAATGAACACATTAAGTACAATAAGCACAATGAGCAGAGTGAGCACACTAAGTACAGTGAGTACAATGAGTATAGTGAGTAGAGTGAGCATACTGAGTATAGTGAGTACGATATGACAACGAGCACAATGAGTACAATGTCATAGTGTCATAGTGAGCACTGTGTAGAGTGTCACAAGAGCCACACTAACTAATTCAAAAGAATTAAAAAAACACACCAATGAACCAAAAACAAATGAACTTGAAAAACAAAAACCTAGACCGGACAATCAAGACAGATGTGGAATCATAGTAGGGCTTGTCCAGTTGGTAGAGATAGTAAGGCCTCTTTGACTGGCAAAGGTAAGGGGAAACAACAAATTCACGTGATCCAAACTTTGAACTTGGATGAAAATTGAAGTGCAAAGTAGGTTCAAACCATGCAGTGTGATAGTACCCATAAGTGCCAAGTTTCCAAACACATGTGGAAACCTCAAGAATTTGGTGCACATGATTTGGTAAATTGCACAAGTTAGTCAAAGGTCACACCATCCTAATTATGGTGGACGATTTGGAAATGCATAATTTTATAAATTATGCACTTTTGAAAAAATTGGCTCTTCCTGAGAGTCCATCTCCTCATAGATATGTTGTCTCTATGATGCACAGGTAGGATACTCGTGTTTGGGAAACCATGATTTCAAATTTGGAACCGGAAATCAATGATTATAAAAATAAATTGGACTTCCAAATTATGAACATGGAACGGGTAGATTTAGTTCTAGGGAGAGAGTGGGTTTGGAGTCTTGGAGCTTCATTGTCCTGATGCTATTATACAAACACTTTGGAATTCGATTGTGATGGAGTTTTGTATAAGATCAAGGGCGAACACAATGTTCCAAGCACCCCTTTGATTTCACACATAGAATTAAAGAAACTTGTAAGCAGTGAAGCTAGGACCAAAGCTTTTTTGGTCCTTAGCACTGATGTAATTGATTCACACAATACGAAACAAGTTTCTTATGTCTCATCATTTATTCCCCATGAAGTGTATGCTAAATTCAATGAATTAATGAAGGAATTTAAAGATGTGTTCCCTAAGGAACTCCCCCATGGCTTGCTACCCTCTTGTGGAAGCTTTGATCATAGAATAGATCTACTTCTGGGAACCAAGCCAAAATCCCAAAACCCCTACTGACTCTCCTATATCTAGAATCTGGAAGTTGAGAAACAGATCAAGGAATATCTTGAAAAAGGGTTTATTAGGCCAAGCCAGTACCCTTGGGCCACACCCATCCTTCTTGTACAAAAGAAAGATTCTATGAGGCAATGTGTTGGCTATAGGGCATTGAACAATCTGACAATAAAGAATAAGTATCCCATTTTGTTGTTTGAAGATCTCTTCATCTTTTCAAAGATTGACCTATGCCAAGGATATCATAAAGTTAGAATTAAAGAAGATGATATTCCTAAGATATCCTTTCGAACTAAGTATGTTCATTATGAGTTTTTGATAATGTCGTTTGGGTTGACAAATGCACCTGCAACATTTATGAGCTTGATGAATCAAGTCTTGCAAACATACTCAAGAAAGTTTGTAGTCGCTTTCTTAGATGACATATTGATCTATAGTATACATCATGAAAGTCATATAGAACATCTGGAAAACATTTTTAAACTTCTCCACAAGAATCAAAGTATTTAGACCATATTATTTCCATCGAAGGAATCAATGTAGACCCAAAAAGATCGAAGTGTTTTTTGAATGGCCTGAACCCAAGACAGTTCGAGAATTACAAAATTTTCTTGGATTGATAGGATATTATTGGAAGTTTGTGGCTAGGTATGCCAAGGTAGCAGCACCTTTGACAGATCAGCTCAAAAGGAAGCATGAAAAGATTAATTGGAAAGAAGAGCAAGAAAAGAGTTTTCAAGAGCTTAAACTTGCTTTAGCTTTGGCCTCGGTTCTACAAATAGTAGACTTAAAGAAGCCTTTCCAATTAGAAACAGATGCAAGTTAATCTACAATAGGAGTAGTACTAAGCCAAGAAGGTCGACCAATAGCTTTCGAAAGTAGAAATATAATTCCTACTCAACAAAACTATCTTGCCCATGAATGAGAGATGTTTGCTATAATAAATGCTTTGAAGAAATGGCACCATTACTTGTATGGATCAAAGTTAACCATGGTCTTTGATCAAGAGAGCATCAAGTGTTTTGCAAACCAGTTGGATTTGAGAGGTAGAAAAGCTAGTTGGGCTGAATAATTGTAAGAGTTCGATTATGAACTAAAGTAGAGGAAAGGAAAGTTCAATGCAATGGCAGATGCCTTAAGTCGAATGCCTATGTTGAATAACCTGACTTGTGTACAAATTCAAAGTGAATTTATTTCAACTTTGAAAGGATGTTGTAAAGAAGATCCAAGCTATAGACAAGCATGGAAGGTAGCTGAACAAGCTCAAACAAATGAAGCAAGTACTTGAGAGGGAAAGTTTAAACACTATTATCTCCAAGATGAATATTTGCTTTATAAAGGTAAGGTTTGTGTCCCAAGTCTTCCGGACATATGAAATCAAGTATGTTTTGAATGCCATGATGCTCCAAGTGCTGGACATCCTGGTATTAACCAAACATATGAACTAGTTAAGCGACATTTTTATTGCTTAGTTTACGTAGAGATGTGCAAAACTATGTATCCAAGTGCCATAAATGTCAAGTCAACAATTTTGAGCGACTTAAAGTTGGAGAATTGCTGCATCCTTTGGAGATTCCTAAAGGTAAATGGGAAAGTATCTCAGATGATTTCATTTCAAGGTTACCCTAGACTTAGAAAGGCTTTGATTCAGTCTGGGTTATAGTTGATTGATTGGCTAAATTTGCTCAGTTTATTTTGGTCAAGACTACATATAAGACTCCAAAACTTGCAAAGATATTTGTAAATCAGCTTTACAGACACTATGGACTTCTAGTAGACATAGTTTCTAATCAAGACGCTCTATTTATAAGTCATTTTTAGTGAGAAATCTTTAGTAGGCTTGAAAGGAAACTAAGTTTAAGTATGACTGAACATCCCTAGACAGATGGACAGACTGAGAAAGTTAATCAAATTTTGGAAGACAAACTCAGAGCTTATGTTACTTCCAAACAAATTGATTGGGAAGAATATCTTCCTTTAGCTGAATTTGCCTATAGCAGTGCTAAGAATTCATCAATGGAATTTAGTCCATTCATGTTGATGTATGGTTTGCAGCCTATATCTCCATATGTAGTGGGACTTCAAAATGAACGAGTTCAAACAGCTCAAGAATTCCTTCAAGATATGAACTTTAAGTAAAAGACAGTTAGAGAAAACTTAAAGAAAGCTCAAGATTGAGCAAAAGCTTATGCTGATCCCAAGGGAATATATATTACTTTTCAATTTGGCGATCAATTCTATCTTTGTGTTCCTAAAAGGTCGAAAAAGTCTAAGACTAGTCAATGCGCCAAGTTGTCACCTAGATATTGCGGTCCTTTTCCAATCACCAAGAAAGTTGGCTTATGGGTTTATGAATTAAAACTTCCAGAAGATAGTTGGATTCATCTAGTATTCCATGTTAGTCGACTTAGGAAGAATTTATCAGATTCAAATAATCTGGTTAGACAACACATTATTCTTCCACTTCTCATAAATGAAACAGATCCTTATGATCCGAAAAGAATATTTCGCACCCGAGATAAACATACAAGAAGTCATTTGTATGAAGAGTGCTTAGTAAAATGGAAGGATGGAACTGAAGAAAACGCAACATGGGAAAACATTTCTACAATCCAGTGATGTTTTCCAACTTTCCAGTTTTAAGTTTGTCAATGAAAGATAAACTTTTCTACTCTAAAGTTCCAAGTGGATAACTCATTGAATGAATTCTCATGTTCTTCTAGTATTAGAACATGAGGCTTGGGGTTGCCTATCGATACTATATATAGCTTTATTTTCGAGGACAAAAATATTTCCCAAGGGGGGAAGAATGTAATAAAGTAAGTCTATGGTCTAGGGGTCTGACCACTTCAAATAGATCTAAAATTGGACACCATTTGGTCACTCATGTGCAGGACCAAAGATCTCAAGAATAGACTCAAGTGTAAGTTCATCTCCTCTCATATTCAAGGGATGCACTTCACCTAGTGGTTAAGTCTCAAGAGTGTGAAGGAGGAAGTCTTGGGTTCAACCCCCAAGGGGAGCATGGGAAGAGACTTCTACCCAAGAAGCTCTAGAGCCTTCTAACTCAAGTTAACATGAGTTAACTTGAGTCTAGAGAGACTTAACTCGAGTGGCAAGTACAATCACCACTAGTGCACTCTAATGGAAGGTACTAAAGTAGTGGACAAGATGCATCCAATGACTAGCGGACTCTAATGGAAGGTATGAAAGGAGTGGAGGAGATTGCACATGCACTTGTGAACTTTAATTACATTTTTGTTCCTCGTTGATTCAAGAAACTATATATAGAGGCATATTGCTGGCAGGTGAGTAAGCATTCATTTGTGAGTTGGTATTGTGGAAACTCTATTGCAATGAGCTTGCTTGATAAGGACATTACCACCTTAAGCTTGAGGGGCAGTGTTGAAAGTGTGAACTATGCAAGCTTTACATGGACAAAGAGGTCAAAAGACCTTAATATGGACACACATTAGGAGTTAGATCACTTAGGGTTTTCTCTAAGTAGGGCAAGGTCAAAAAAGGTAGTCCTAAGGTAGTGGAAAAGTCAAGATAGTCATCCAAAAGCTATAAAAGGAGGTGAAGAGACACCAAATGCATGGAAGTCTTATAGGTCATTGAAGACTAGGAGACATATTCTCAAGGAGGCTCAAGGAGAGATTCATCCAAGGCTCAAGGAGCTAAAATGCAGTAGTCCAAAGTAGGAAAAATGTAGAGGAGGAAATTACATGCATAGAGGAGGAGCACGAAGGAGCTATCAAGCCCACCCCACTAGTGGCTTTTTATTCTCACTTGTGAGTGTAGCTATTACATGGAGCAATAACAAGGAACACATAGTTGCTTTTTCAAGTACATAGGCTCAGTATAGAGGTGTTGTAATGGTAGTATCCAAAGCATCATGGCTAGAGATGCTACTTGCACATTTAGGTGTGGAAGCTAAAAGCCTATCATCATTTATTATGATAATCTTAGCAACACCCGGCTAGCACAAATCTTATTTTTCATGATCAAACCAAAACAAAATCAAGTACATAATCACTTCATCAGAGAAAAGGTAGAAGCAAGCGATAATTATCTTGTTTATGTGAGGAGAAATAAGAAAATTGTTGATATTCTCACTAAAGCACTTGGAGTAGAGAAGCTAAATATGTTTCGAAAGATTCTTGGATTTTAGTACATGACGTTGAGCTTAAGGAGCAGTCCCTAGATATCAAGCTTAACATGTGAGGATCAAGGATGACATGTATTATTCTTTTCATTTCCCTGACATGTATAATGCTCATGCCGGTCTATGTGTGTGATACGTTAGTGAGCTTTACTAGATTTATCTACCAAGAGTGATGGCACATCTCTTTTTTGCTAGCTCACTCATTCGCAAGCATTAAGATTTTCCTTGTGTGCTATTCTTTATATATTCCACTAGTTGTATTGTTAAATTAGGTCGTTCTTGTATATTCTCTTTGTGTAATAGAAGAAGAAGAAGATCATTATTCCTCGACTCAATATGTGTGTCCTTTCCTCTCTTTATATTTGAGAGTATGTGAGAGCTCTCTTTCTTATCTCCCTTCTCTTGATAATGGCTAAGAGTAATGATGTATCCTCTATGTTGTTTATTGAAGGGATGTGTAATAAATAAACATAGCAAGATTGTGACATCTTACTCCTTAGGTGAAGTAATCATTTTCTAAGCCCACAAGTGGTGAGAGATGCACATATCCACCCAATCAAAACCACCCATATATATATATATATACATACACACACACACATATATATACACACACACACACACACACACATATATATATATATATATATATATATATATATATATATATATATATATATATATATATATATATGTATGTATGTATAAGTATGTATGTGTGTGTATGTATGTATGTATGTATGTATGTATGTATGTATGTATGTATGTATGTATGTATGTATGTATGTATGTATGTATGTATGTATGTATGTATGTATGTATGTATGTATGTATGTATATATATATATATATATATATATATATATATATATATATATATATATATATATATATGTATGTATAAGTATGTATGTGTGTGTATGTATGTATGTATGTATGTATGTATGTATGTATATATATATATATATATATATATATATATATATATATATATATATATATATATATATATATATATATATATATATAGGATACAAGGGTGCATGTCCTCAGGCACTTCCAAGTGTCCCTCATGTGGACACTTAAAAAATTTCCATCACATAGATACTCAAATGGGTCTTCTCCTCTCATGTTCACCCCAAGGTGTCACTTGGAGAAGCGTATCCCAAGAAAAAGGACCCAAAGCCTTAGGATAATTAGTTCTATTGTTCAAACCCTTCAAATCAGATCTCATGAGTATGTTTTTGGTTGTCTCATAAATGCATTAGTGCTTGAGCATATAAGGTAGAAAATTGGATGATAGGGAAATGAAATGTATTTTTGTTATACTTTATGTGTAGCATTCCTTAATCAAAATTTATCCCCAATCACAATCTTTCAATCACTCAAGAATAACAAAGTAGAGAAAAATGCACAGATTGCACAAGTTAAGAGAAAATCTGATCTGAAAGAGTAGAAATGATATGACTTAGAGAAAGAGGAATTCTGATATTATAGATGAGAATCAATGGTTACAAAAGCTTTGGAAAATAGCTTCTTCACAAAGCCTCTACCTCCCGACCACCCTCGAGCTATCACAATCTCATTCATGCTCGCACTCTCAATCACACTCTCACTCTCACTCTCACTATCACTCTTAATCACAAGGTAATTCACTAATTTCTGTGCGTCCTCTATGTTGATGTGCAGGTCTCCCTATAGCAGAGTTTGATCACCGCCCATAGAAGTGTGCAATCCACCATATTTCAAAAAAGTTGAGTTTCTCCAAAACTTTCACAAAAAGCCATGCGATCGTAGTGTGTTTCCTTTTGCATACTATCAAAAATAGAAGAAAAACACCGAAAAGACATATCCCAAAATATCCATAATTAGACATGGTGAGATGTAAGCTTCAGAATCACAGATTTGAATAGAATTAGAGAAGCCCTCTTTTCTTTTTAAGTGTTGGAAAACGGCACTTTTCAAAGTCCTCTAACTAAGAAACAGTGAGGAATTATCTTAAGCTTGTGAGAGACACTTTTATTCATTTTTTTGGATCTACACAATTGTGTTTGACATGACCTAGGTCCAAATCCACCTCCAAATGCCTTTTGACCCCTGCAAGTCTCAAAATTCTAGAAAGAAAATAAAATCAAGATATTTTCTTACAATGAACTAAATTTAAAGCCCTAAATGAGGTACTTGAAACATGATGCACAAAAGTTTCACACAAACACTTTTATTCTCTTATACTTGCTCTATCTTTCTGCCATACAAAGTTTTTCTTAATTCTTTCATCTTCACCTTCAAATTTCAACTACAAAACATGATGCGAATAAGGTCTAGAGAGAGAATGAATAAGGTCTAGGTCCCAAAATTTTTCCTACATGCATAAAATGACTTAATTATTCATTCTAAGCATTATCCCCACAATGAAATTCAGAAAGTTCAAAATGAATTATTTCACTAGAAAAGAGGGCTATTACATTATGGAATAATGGAATGTTATATGGATTTTAATGTCTTGAGGTTTTTAAAGTGATTTGTATTTTGATTTAGCATGTCAAGAATCATGAGGGTGTGAACGCAATCAAGAAGGAAGGAGGTCTAAAAGGATTAGTGTGGGGTTGGATCAGGCCCCGGTGTGGGTCGTCCCTTGTCCAATAATATTCCAAAAAGTGGTACCTCATTGAGGACATTAAGCACTTTCTCTCTATCTATCTTTGTGTTGTTTTCCAAAATTTCATATCACCCTATCATATTCATGTTTCAATTCGGAATGAATGTATTAATTCCAAAAAATCTCAAGTCAGCTAAGAATGACCAGAACTTTCAATGCTTTTACTACAATGTATTGTCTTCCATATTCGAACTTTAATTCACTCCTTGGAATACATCATATGGTTACCAGTATTAATTTTCAAGGGAACCTCATCATCAGAAGTCCCAAACCTGCTATAGATAGCATCACAATCATATATCTCTACTTCGCACTATTAGTAACTAAGACTCCAACATCAATTTTTGCCTTTGCCTTTAGCATCCTTAATAAGGACTCTATTACTTCAGCACTGACATTACCTAGCATAATCAACTTTTTATCCTCTCTCCCTTATGTCTCTATTAGTGCAACCACCTTTGCGTCGGATTCTATGACCATTTCCTGCTTGAGTTCCTCTCTCTCACACAGAAAACATTAATATCACTTCTCTCTCTCTCTCTCTCTCTCCATGTGCGTGTGCCAAGCTGTGTGCACCTTCATTTTCTCTACCACTCGGAGGTTTTCTAGGAAATTTTATCTTCGCAAATCTATTTCACCATCTTGCAACCACCTTAGCTACGAACTGACTTCTTCAACATCAGCTTCAAGTAATCTGACTCTCTGGAGTCTCTACAGTTGCATCTCTTTCTCTCTCTCTCATCTTTGCACATTCAAGGCTTAGAGTCGAGTCTCCCTTCTCTCTCTCTCTGTCTCTCTCTCTCTCTCTGGATTCGTGTCTTCGTCAATTTGGTTTTCATGACGATGCCAGATCTCGCGAGTGTAACAAGCTCCATTTTCTTGCATGCCCTAGAGTCCACTGCCATGTCCCTCCTCCTTCTCTCCCTCTCTGTCTCTTGAGGACACTCTACAAGAAACCACCGGCCTTATTTGAGTGCTTTTGCTCTCTCTCTCTCTCTCTCTCTCTCTCTCTCTCTCTCTCTCCTTTTTCATTCTCCATACTTGTACTTTGTGTCCTTTGTCAATCTTGGACAAAGTTCTATATTTTCTTTGCTACAAATTCTCAGCAAAGCCTCCTTCGATATGTGCTACAACACTCAATATTTAACACCTCTCCATTGAACTCAGTATCAATTTGGCCTTCTGCCTAGTTGTCTTCAATGTCAGAAGCTCTTTGAAAACTCCTAAAGAGTCCCCTGTTTTGGTAGACTACAATACAAGATTTATATATCTACAAAACACTAGGTGCACACTTGTCTGTGTGCAAAACAAAACTCCTCTAAAGTATCTCTATGCCAAATCTCTCTCTCTCTCTATGTAATTCTATGAATGCAACCTTCTGCAAAAATTGTTTCTCTTGATTTGGAGGCAAAGCGCAACTAGAGAACGAATGAATAAGAAAACAAGAGAATGAATGAATAAGAAAAGGCAAGGAGCGTACCTGGAGAAAATCCACGAGGAAAACTAAAGCATAAACAAGAGAATGAATGAATAAGAAAAGGCAAGGAGGGTACCTGGAGAAAATCCAGGTAAAGCATAAACAAGAAAATGAATGAATAAGAAAAGGCAAGTAGCGTACCTGGAGAAAATCCACGGGGAAAACTAAATGAGCTTTTGGCACCTAGTTATAGGATTTCCCTTAAGACGTCTCTCTAGAATCGTCTAACCTCCCTATTGATCCTTTGTATTTCTAGAATCTTCTTCCATGTTCTTTTTTTATTTTTGGAAATCTACCTTTTGTTTCTATTCTAGTTTTCTTCTTTTTATTATTCCAATTTTTCTTTCTCTATTTTGATTTCTTTTCCCTTTTCCCTTTTTATTTTTTACTAAAATTTTTATCTAGTTTCACACCTATGTACAAATTCAATTAAATTAAAGGATTGGACTTAGGGTAAGTGGAAATTTAAGGTTCTAACATAAGGTTTTTAATTGGGAAAAATTAGGATTTGGGTATAATTAAGGTCAAGCACGTCAACTAATGCTTTTATTTACATTTATGGCCTAAAATTCTAGGGGTTTTAAGGGTCAAACCTAGGGTTCTAGGGCTAAAATTAGGTTTTCTAAGGGCCAAACCTTGGGTTTTAGGGGTTTTGAGATAGTTTAATGAGCTTTTCACAAATATATAGGTCTAATCTACAAAAATGGCATGGTTTCTCAGCACATAAATATCAAATCAATCAAAACATGCATAGTTTATAACTCTCTATAGTCAAAACACCATATCATTGCTAGAAAGCCTTTAAAAAAAATTTTAAAAAATTCTTGATGTACACTTCCTTGAGGGATTTCATTTCAACATTCCCCCCACTAAATATGCACATCGTCGAGATGGGCCAACTTGCAAAATCCAATGGAAGGGTATCCAAATTCTTTTGAAAACTCTTTTTAATTTGTAGGTTTCTCTTTTCAAAATTTCAACCATGATCTCATACATTCCATGCAAATTTATAAAGATTAGTACAAACTTTAGAAAATAAAGCAAATATAAACTTCACAATTGTCTTACTATGTTTTTGCTTTCACAATCAGACAAGTAATCATATGAATAAACCATAGGCTTTGTAGATCTTCCGCTGGTTCAACTCATTTAGATCCAACAACTTATCCTATGTACTAGGATATACTAAGCTCTACTGACTCAATCTATAAAATTATGCCCTATTTTCCCTATTTATCTTCTACTATCCAACTCTCCATTAGATCTTTTCTTTTCTTCACTTTTTTATTTTTCTTTTTCTTTTTTTCTTTTTTATTTCTATTTTTCTTTTTTATTTTATTTTTATTTCTCTTTTACTTTTTTATTTTTCTTTTCCTTGTTTATTTTTATTTTTCTTTTTCTTTTTTCCCTTTTATTCTTCATCTTAGCTCAAAACTTTTGTTTTCAATTTTTCATAAGTTGGCCTATCCTAACATAGTGCATGACATAGATTAGCCCTACATGGAATCGGCGTCAGCTCATGGCTCTGACCACTCGACAATAGTGACTCCGTTGGCCTAGTGACCCATATAGGTGCATGACAACAAATAGGTCAGGCCTATGATAAAACTGGCATCAGCTCCTGGCCTTGATCACCCGATCAAGGTTACTCCACCCGCCTACTAGCCCAATCGCAGCGTGCTAACAACACATGCACATACACATACTACTAGCTTGAGTATGAAGGTTTTCTTTGAATCATGATCTATATGGAGGTAAGATCTCGCAAGAAAAAATAGTAAGAGCCAAAGAATACCACTAACACTGTGTTCAAATCTATCAACATATACATGCACCTAGTTTAAAGTATGCCATCATATTCCCAATTTTTTTCTCACAAAAGTCTCTAGTCCGCTAACAGTTCTATTCATATCATTCCTAGTCGTTCATGCTTCACACAAAACCATAATAGATGTTTGCTATCTTTAACCTACTTGATTTTCTAAGACTTGAACAAATCTTTGATAAATTTATTACACACAAAGATGCAATGCACATGTTCTTTTCAAAGAAAATAGATTTTAAATTGGAAATATTTCACCATCATTTTGGTTCATCTTCATCGTTGTTTGACATCCAAGATTTTCTTCAATTACCTAATCTATTGCTCTTCGTCAGCGTCAGTATCAATATCATTAGTATCCTCCATCAATTCTTGATCTATCTCATATTCTGCATCATTTCTCTTCTTAAAAAATTTTATCCGCTTTCCTGCAATCAAGGATCTCAAAGGAGCACTCTCAAATTCACGAAGCGTATATTTTTCTTTTTCAAACACCAACATCACTACATATAGCCCAAACCATTGTTTAGTCAATTTCTTCCTAGCATCATATTGAGTATCCAATGTACTCTCATACACCAACACCCAATAATCTATCTTTATCCTACATCGTCTAAGTCGATGCGTTTTGTCAAAATAAATCTTGTTTTTCAGCCTAGGCTCCTTTATCTTCTAAAATATTTCTTTAATTTCTTAATTCTCAATGTTATGTCATCACTGCAAGCGTTAGAGATTTCCTTCATGATGGAAGGGTGACCTCTCTCGATCTTTCCATTTGCTTCAAGGTTATAGGCAGTAGTGAGAGACAATCGAATTGCATGATGATCAAAGAACTCTTTTGATGCTCTCGCATCTAACTCTCCCCTGTCCTCAACCACTTTCTCAACATAACAAAATCTTGAGATGAATTCTTCTAAAAGGAATATGCATACATTATAATTCGTCTTTGTATGGACAGGTCGACCTTCCACGTGGTTGGTCAAGTCCTCTCTGGCAAGTAAAATATACCCCATCTTATCTATCCCTTTGGGCATGGTTACAAGGTCGACCACCCACTTATAATGAATACAAGGAGGGTAAGTCGGATGTAATGGGTCTCTATGCCTAAATGATGAATGCACCTAGCATGTGGCACAAGTGTCTACTAAATCTCGCACACTGACATACATCCTTGGCCACTAGTAGCCTTCGCTAATCTTTTCATGTTGCATAGAATCCTTTGTGACATGTCCATAAGGTCTCCCTCATCACTTTGCTCTGAAGACTTCTAGAACTCCGTACCCTCTGTGGACTCTTCATCTTACCTTTAGCATGTCGCCAAATAACTCCATCCTTCATGAGAAAGTTATACGACTTTTATTTGATGGATCTATATTTATTTTTGGACCAGTGTGTGGAAGTTTTCAGCATACATAAATAATTTCCTATGTCTTTCCACTCACCATCATACTCATTCTCATAGAATTGCTTGCATACATATACTAATGGATTGTATCTCATCATGTGTGTATCTCTTTCTACCTCATCAGATCCATCCAAATCATCATCGAATATCGCTCTTAAAAGCATATCAGCTACTATATTCAACTTCTCATCTATGTGAACAAAAGTAAGATTTATGAACTTTACATAAGAGATCCATCTAAGCATCGCAATGTCCGGAGAGGAATAGTTTGCTATCATGCCAATCGATGGAAGAGAATCGGTCTCAACTAGCATGTTCACTCCAATGAAATAATCTTTTTTAGTCTTTAAAGTAGTCACTATCCCCCATAGCTCTCTCTTTATCTGTGGATATTTTCTTTCAATTTCATGCAAAATCTTTGCACCAAAGTGCACTACATATCTCTACCCCTCATCATCATCATCTTGTCCTATGACCAAGCCTATACCAATAGGACTAGTATCAACAATCAAAATGAAAGGCCTCTGACCTGAATAATCAACACGCTTTAGAACCGAGGCTTCAATTAGCAATTGCTTCAGTTTACACATTGCTTTTGATAGTTTCTCTATCCAATTTTTTTTTTCTTTCTCAGAAGATCATTCACAATGTGAGCAAAGTGAGGAATCCATATCACATAGAATACACAGGCTCCCAAGAACCTCCTCACCTCACTAGCATTAGAACACACCTTAGAAATCCTGCTACTGGCCTCAACTTTCTGTGGGTATGGCTTGCAGCCATAGTGTCCACATAGATGTCATACAATGAGGCCCTCATCGACTCCAAAAATGGACTTCTCTAGAGAACGTGTTAGCCCTACCTCTTCAAATTTCTCAAAGATTTTTTGAGTCAAAGATATGGTTGCTAACAAACTTCCTACAGCTAGAAGCATCTTAACTCTCATCTCTCACTCTTTCCTCACACCTTTTATCGGAATTTCATCAATAAAGGGCATAGTCACTCAAGGTATAAAGTCTCATAGGACCACGTTCATGGCATTCATCATATGAGCCCCAGATTTGTGGCTCCTAGTGTCAAAGTACACATGCGTATGAGGCCTAGTGGAGTCTTCATCCTCATGATATCTCTGCTCTCAATAGCCAATTGATACTGATCCTACCTTGAATACAGATTTCCCATAGAGTAGATAGAATGCCCAACAAATGCTTCTGCAAACTCATCTACTATAGGTCGTGTCCCTACACTTTTTATTGTGATTTTATTCACAAGCTATAGATCTTGGATGAAACGAAGCTTCCCATTCTTCTTTGGCACCATGAAACACCTTTTTTGATATGGAGCCGAGGATGGTTCCAATATTCTGCATGGATATCGTTTCCTTTAACAGCCTCATCAACTCAAGTAAGTGAGCCTTTGGGACTAGTATAGGTCCAATATTTCATGGTATATATGGCATTGTAAAGATAATCATGGGTGGTACTTGTTTCACATCTACACAACCTATGTCATGTGGGGAAAGTGCAAAGGATTTCTCTATTCCTATATGGGCTGATATGGATGCCAAGATGGATCTTGAAACTACTCGAGTAAAGTAATGGGTAAACATTTCTTTAGGTAGCCCATAGATCTATGTCTAATTCTCAAACATATGTAAATATTCAATCACATTTAGTCCCGTGAATTTCCCTTTTTCTCACAAGATAGCTTGAACTACCTAAGCCTCCTGTCTCTCTATCACCAACTCTTTAAACACTTCCTCCATTTCACTTCTCTGGTCTTTCCTAGAACATAAAACAATGTCCAGAGTGAGTGCCTCAATTATCTGTCTTAACTCAAAGTAAAGCTCCAAGAAGAGACTAGGTGGGTCACGAGCCAAGAGGTGGACGTCAGTCCAAAAGCTCTCAACCTAGGCCAAATGTGATCCAACTCTTTTGATCTTTCACTTTCCTGACTTAAATTTTACTCTTCTTTTGAACTTTAATTTCTCACTTGATCTTAATCTTGATTTCCTCTTTCTCAGTTTTATCTCACTTGATTTCTTTTTCTTGGTTTCACTCTAATTTCCAAAATTTTAATGTGTTTTCCCTCTTTCTATGATATTTTTCTAATGTTTCTAATGTTCTATCTAAGCTACAAAAGTGTCAAATTCTTAATCTAAACAAGAATAAAAAAGATGCATAGGCGTATGGACTAAACTAGTGCATAACGTGAATGCTCAGGCTCAGACAACAAAACAATCTTTCTATTTAAGTATGTGTAACGATGCAAATATTCAAAGAACTTAAAATGCTAGTATCTGGAATATCTGTCTGATGTCAAGGTTTCTCCTTCTCTTCTCAAGGAGTGGATTGCATGCAAGGATCACCTAGGGAACTGCCTCGCTTCACATCGAGTTCAAGAGTCAGGAAGGAAGGATGTCTAAGGGGAGCAGCATGGGGGTGGATCAGGCCTTGGTGTGGGTCATCTCCCATCTGCTGAGTGGCATCTGCACATTGGACACCTTGCCGTTGTATGATGATCGTACGTCGTAGTCTTGTGCCTCCAAAGTAGAAACAAAAGCACTCGGTCGTGTGGAATGAGGTCTTTGGGCGCATGCATACATGTCATGAACAGGAAAGGGAAATACAATGCTCTGAAAATAGAATCGCCGGACTCCGTGTGCCAAATAAATGACTATGCTCAAAAACTATAGTCAATATACAAATGGGTATCACCAAATGACTTTGAATAATACAAAATATTCCACTACAGTGCGGATCGATCAATACAAAATAGTCTTCTCAGGTACAATGCAAAAATATTCCCATAAACTTCTCTTTGATCTTTACTGCAAGTACTTCGCTTCACCTCAGGTCTTCGGTCTTCATAAACTTCCAAAACCTTTTCTTCAAGCACTTATCTTTACTTCAAAATCATGCAATAACCTGGAGGGGGAGTAGAAAAACATCATTAGTTTATTTCATCAAGAAATAAACCACTCAAAATTAATACCTCTATTTTATTTTGAAAATTTCCTTTATATTTTTCCTTTTATTCTGTTTATACATTCCTATCTTCCTTTCCCTCTCTCTATCTCATGCAAAACCCAATTAAGGAAGAACATTTAGAAACATAAAGACTCACTAAATTAAATGATCTGTAGATAAAAGTTTTTAACAGTATGGATGATATCATTGTTTGCAAACCCCCAGGAGACATTAATAATATTCCAAAAAGTGGTACCTCATTGAGGATATTAAACCCTTTCTCCCTATCTATCTTTGTGCTGTTTTCCAAAATTTCATATCACCCCATCATATTCGTGTTTCAATTTGGAATGAATCTATTAATTCTCAAAAATCCCAAGTCAGCTAAGAATGAGAAAAACTTTTGATGCTTTTACTACAATGGATTATCTTTCATATTCAAACTTTAATTCACTCCTTGGAATACATCATATGGTTATGAGTAATAATATTCAAGGGAACCTCATCATCACAAGTCCCAACCCTGCTATAGATACCGTCCTAATCATATATGCTAAGTAAGACTCTCTATCATCAAATTTTTCCATCATCTTTAGCATCCTTTATAAGGAATCTATTACTTTAGTAGTGACATTGCTTGGCATAATCAACTTTTTATCCTCTCTCCCCACCTCTACATAAGATTCTGTCACCATTTCTTGCTTGAGTTCCTCTTTCTCTCTCTCTCTCTCTCTCAAAAGACATTAATATCACTTTATCTCTCTCTCCCTCTCTCTCTCAAAAGACATTAATATCACTTTCTCTCTCTCTCTCTCTCTCTCTCTCTCTCTCTCTCTTTCTCCCTCTCTCTTTCTCCCTCTCTCTTTCTCTCTCTCTCTCTCTCTCTCTCTCTCTCTCTCTCTCTCTCTCTCTCTCTCTCCCCACATGTGCATGGGCCAAGCTCTGTGCACCTTCATTTTCTCTACCATCCGGAGGTTTTCTAGAAAATCTTCTCTTTGCTAATGTGTTTCACCATCTTGCAAGTGCCTAAGCTACAAACAGAGTTCTTCAATATCACCTTCAATTAAATCACTCCTGTGGAGTCTCTTGTATTCAACTACATCTCTCTCTCTCTCTCTCTCTCTCTCTCTCTCTCTCTCTCTCTCTCCCCATTGTTGCATGATCGAGGCTCAGAGTTGAGTCTCCCCTATCTCTCTCTCTCTCGATATCTCTCTCTCTCTCTCTCTCTCTCTCTCTCTCTCAACCTACGTAGCCCATCATTGCTTGTTTTTCCCTTCTCCTTCTCTCTCTCTCTCTCTCCCTCAACCTACATAGCCCATCATCGCTAGTTTTTCTCCTTCTCCTTCTCTCTCTCTCTCCCCTTCTCTCTCTCTCACAACGTGTATGTGTTTAGCTATAGCTCCATGCTTAGCTGACGAAAGTGCCCGACCATCTATGATCTCTAGATGAATAAGTGGTTCATCCCATTGAATGTTGACAACGAGATCATATCTTGAATAAGACTTGATCTCTCTCTTTCTCTCTCTCTCTCTCTCGCTCTCTCTCTCTCTCTCTATGCCCTGATTTGTGCTTTTTCCGATCTAGTTTTCACTACCATGCCAGCTCTGTCGAGTGTAACAAGCTCCATTTTCTTGCATGCCCTAGAGTCCACTTCCATGCCCCTCCTTCTCTCCCTCTCTATCTCTCGAGTCCGCTCATCAAGAAACTACTAGTCATATCTGAGTGCTTCTTGCTCTCTCTCCTTTTTCATTCTCCATACTTGTACTTTGTGTCCTTTAACAATCCTGGACAAAGTTCTACAGTCACTTTGCTACAAATTCTACTAGAGTTTTCTTTCTCAACAAAGCCTCCTTTGATCTATGCTACAACACTCAATATTTAACACCTCTGCGCTGAACTTAGTATCAATTTGGCCTTCCATCTAGTTGTCTTCAATGTCGAAACCTCTTTAGAGACTTTGAAAATATCCCCCCTTCTGGTAGACTATAATACAAGCCTTTATATATCTATAGAACACCAGGTGCACACGTGTGTGCACAAAACAAAACTCCTCTAAAGTATATCTAAGCCAAATCTCTCTTTGTACATAATTTTGCACACACAACCTTTGCAAAAACCATTTCTCTCTCGATTTGGAGGAAAAGTGCAACCAAAATCAGCATCATCAATCTTAAATTGAGTGTAAGGTAGGTCACCTTGAATCTTTCAATGGCACTTAAAGTCTCACTAAGTCTCACTAAGGCTTGGTGCAACGGGGAGGCCTCGTGGGCCAAGTTGATCTTCAGAAACAAGAATGAGTTGGCTCTCATGGGTTTCCCAAATTGGAAGAATCTTGACATCTTGACCTTGTTGTTTTCCCCGATCCCCGTCTTCCCGAAAGGCTCAAATCTCGTGTGCTCCCTATGGAAGAGTTGGAATAAAGTCAAAAGCTACACAAGAATAAGTGAAGACTGGAAGTGGGCAACCGGTATCAGACAAAACGACTCTATCTGGTTTACGATCATGGCATCCGGAGTGTGGATTCTTGGAACATTCAAAATGCCAAGAAGTTATGGAACAAAGGCTTCAAAAAATGGAAACATCTCTGGAAGCAAGACACCAACCGCTGGATCAACTTTGAGGATATTGACCCTAGCGTCAACATTTCGTACGAAGAATGGAACACTTTGCAAAGCAGATGTCTCGCTTGGGACCGACACAAAATTTGCCTTCTCATGGGACACGACACGTCGAGCTCGCTTGGTCTCAAATGGCATAATGGGAATAGCCTATCGAAAATCCCGAACATCAAAGAAACGATCAACTATCAAGTTAACCTCAACAAGAAGTGGTGCCTGTCATGGACGCGGCTTCGGTGGAACATGAAGTTCATGGCTATCTGGCACCCCCTCATAGAAATCAAAAGGTCTGTCCTCTTATGGCAAATCCTTCATCATGGAATTTGGACCAACCTTAAGGCTAGCAAATTTTGTGGGATTCCTCCTTGGTGCAAACGCTGCTACCGGTCTATCGAAGATGTTCCACACATCTTCTTTACCTGCCCAAACTCCAATAGACTCTGGCAGACGGTTGGAAAGAAAATTAGACTTCAAAATCCTCTCAGTTGGAAGCAAGCCCTGTTGGGAGAAGCGATCGGCTGCTCCGTGACTCTCTGGAATGCCATCAAAGGGGAGGTCCTATGGAAAATCTGGCAAGAAAGATGTGCTTTCAACTTCGGGGACACCCCAAAGAGTGGTCAATTGAGAAATCGTTGTTCCTCCTAGGCAAAAGGATTGTTAACTGTAAGAAATCCCCCCCCCCTTCAGGCATCATCAAATACTCCTTCTGATCAATAACAAGCTTAAACACAAGTGGGCCCCTCATGAGGGTGATGAGAGGGTGATTAACCTTCTCTGTAATGCCATCTAAGCTCTGTAAACGCTTCCCCTGCTTTGTGGGATTTGGGGGGTCCCGTGGGCACTAGTCCCCTTCTCTTGTACTTTTCTTTAGTTAATTCAAGTCCGGAAGAGTAGGCTAATGCCGAACTTCCTTTATATTAAAAAAAAACTATAATACAATAGTGGAACCTTTTGGAAAAAGACTACATGCAGAAAACACCATGCCGTACACATGAAGCATGGGTATGAGACACATGTAAACGTGAGAAGCCCATGGATTATGACCTTCCAAAAAACATTATGCCGTACACATGAAGCATGGGTACAAGATACATGTAAACGCGAGAAGCCCATGCATAGTCTAATCAGAAAGCACATATGCTCACGCTGATTAAGAGCACCAAAATACCATCTAGAATGTAGAAAGAAGCTAATCAAGAAGCTATCATATCACAACCAATCGCTCTATCACTTTCCAACTCTCCCTTTCTCGCTCAAACAAAAAACATGAACATATGAAGGTAAAACATAAATAGGAAAATGAATGAACAAGAAAGGGCAAGGAGCATACATGGAGAAAATCCATGGGGAAAACTAAATGAGCTTTGGGCATTTATTTATAGGTTTTCTATTAGGACTTCTCTCTAGAATCTTCTAACCTCCCTATTGATCGTTTCTATTTCCAAAATCTTCTTTCATGTTCTTTTTCTATTTTTGGAAATCTACCTTTGTGTCTATTTTGGTTTTTCTTCTTTTTAGTTTTCCAATTTTTCTCATTCTTTTTTTATTTCTTTTTCTTTTTCCCTTTTTATTTCTGACTAAAGTTTTTATTTGGTTTCACACCTATGTACAAATTAAATTAAATTAAAGGGTTGGCCTTAGGATAAGTGGCAAGTTTTTAATTGGGAATAGTTAGGGTTTGGGTATAATTAAGGTGAGACATGTCAATTAATGGTTTTATCTACATTTATTGCCCGAAATCCTAGGGTTTCCAAGGGTCAAACCTAGGGTTTTAAGGGTTAAAATTAGGTTTTCTAAGGGTCAAACACTTGGTTTTAGGGGTAGGTTAATGAGCTATTTACAAATATACAGGTCTAATATACAAAAATGGCATGGTTTCGCATCACATAAATATGAAATAAATCAAAACATGCATAGTTTATAACTCTCTATAGCCAAAACACCATATCATTGCCGAAAAACATTAAAATAAAGTTGTAAGATTTTTTTGATGTAGACTTCCCTGATGGATTTCATCCCAACAACACACATTGACTTATTCAGATATTTTTGAAGATATTAAGAAGAATATTTAGAAGATAGTATTATAGTTATTTTTTTGTAAAAAAATAATAGATCACTTTAGAAAGCAATGTTTTTGTAAAAATATTAGATCACTTAGAAAGCAATGATTTTGTAAATAAAGTAAATTTTCATAAATGCATGCTTTTTTAAGCATCACCCTCATGTATCTTCTATTCAAGAAGTAATGAAAAATACTGATAAATACACATTCTCTAATAGACTCTACAAATTTTCCTTTTGTACTCTAACAATATCTTCTTGAGAAAGCACATGTCTAAAAATACGAGGTTTTTTAGACGTGCATTCAAATGATCTTGGTTCTTTGCCCTTGCATTTAGTGGTATATCTTTGGAAATGATCACTTTCCTGTGGGACATCTACACGGGATTTATCCTCATAAATTTGCACAACCTTAATCGCTTCATCAAGTGATTTAGGCATGTGTCTCTTAACCTCATTCCGGATTTGTTGGTTAAGTCCTTGGACAAAACCATGAAGTTGATGGAAGTCATCAAGGTTTTTCAATTCTATAATAACGTCTCGGTACTCTCAAAATTTAAACCGATAATGGCCTTCCTTTTTGTTGAATTCTATCCCATGCCTCCCAGTTATGTTCCTCCTCATTCTTGGGGAGAAACTCTTTCTTAAAGAGATGGGTGAACTCAACCCACATTGAAGGTTTTTTATGAGTCTCAGAGACGCTCATCCACCATGTATAATCCTTAGGGCCCAATGATAAAATGGCCTCTACCACTCACACATGCTCAGGGGTGTTCTTAAGCTGGTGGACATCATGTCACTTCTCTAAGAACGTCAAAACAACATCTTTATTCTTATCCTTATCTTCACCTGAGAAGTAAGGAGGATGTAGATCCTTTCCCAAGGAAAGATCTACTCGACGACTTTGACCTACTACTTGCCCCGAAGTATTAGCAAAGAGTGGAGCAGTAGGAGTCATCAAGCTAACACGACTCAAGCTACCAATTAGGGGAAATAAATTTGCTTAGGAGATGGATGTATCTGGATCCTTCTCTAGAAAAACAAACATTGGCAAAGTCACAATCGTATCCGTATGGCTACCCAAAGTAACCCTACCTACTTCCTTAGGCTTCTAGAGTAAGTCCAAAATAGCCTTAAGGTAACTTTGAATTCTGTCAAAAAATTGCCGAAGTTCCACAACTTCTATCGAGACATTGGACAAACGTCGAAGGCCCTCCTCTACTCTTAATAGCCTACCTTTCAAATCATTCCTCTCATTTAAGGTGGTGTTTATATCCCCTCACAATGTGGTTCCCTCAATGTCTAAATTTTATGCCATCGTAACTACGTTCCATGAATCAATCACATACCTAGGAATTGAAATTTTTCATGCAGATGTATGCAATGCACGTGATACTACTAGTGGAATATTCATGAATAAAGATGCTACTAAAATGGGAACTAAAACATACATTGAAATGTTAGTACTACTCATCAATGCAACGTGGATCGAAGTCCCCTCCATTGCACACAATCCATTAACAAACTTACTTAGATTCCCCAACATAAGTGGTGTGTGATAAAATCAAAGGTACGATGCACAAAATTCACAAGAAAGCTTTCTCTGATTGGTTTGTGCTTTGAGGTGGACTTGATTCTAGCAGAGAGTGCTTGAATAACGATGTCGCAAAAACCTTCGGATCTTCACAGCTTCACTCTGGGTTGCTTTGTGCTTCTCAAGATCAAGTAATGAGACAAAAGTTGGTTATGATTCCAGTTCGGGTCAAGGACAACTCACAAGAGAACATTTTGAGTTTGAGATGGCTCCAAAGCTTGGGTTAAACACGGGTTATGGAAATAATTACACTAAATATTTTTTGGCAGGAAATAAATCAATCAAACATGTTAGCATGATGGTTTGGGCGCATCAATCTCTTGTACGAAGTAGACACTTTAATTCCCATCGACATCGCTTAAGAAAACTCCTTTTTCTTTGTTCTTGAAGGTTCTGCACTGGGAAAAATAAATGATTTTATGTAATCCTAGAGAAGAATCACACATGAAGGCACGTAGCACTTGTGGATAGGGGAGTTGACTCCTCTCCTACATGTCACAGGTTTGAATCCCGCTTGCGATTTCTTGTAAAAGTTATCCTTCTTTTCGCTTATGGTTTGAACTTCTACTGCACCGCAAATCAAGCTACAGAGTCAATTTCGAGCAGCTAAAATTGACCTGATGGGACTGCTCTCTTGAATAAGATGAAGCTCTCTTTCTCACGAGGTCAGGGATTGAGCCCACTCTATGACCACCTTTGAAAGAGAACTTCTTTTTGTAATCTCCTATTGAAGATACATCTCTACGACCACGGAGAGAGATTCGAATGAATCTCTGCAATTTTTCGAGAGAGATTCGTCAAGTAGCCACCAAGAAGATGAAGACACAAGATCAAGATCAAAATAAGGAGATCTCTAATGGCCAATTAGAAGATCTTGCATGAAGATGATGATGCTCACTCCAAGATCACCATGGAAGCTCTGATCCACAATACCAACTCACGAATGAATGCGTACTCATCTCCTAGCCATATGCCTCTATATATAATTGCTTGAATCAACGAGGACCACAAATGTAACTAAAGTCCACAAGTGCATCTGCAATCTCCTCCACTCCTTTGATACCTTCCACTAGAGTCCGCTAGTGAATGGAGTCATCTTGTACACTGCCTTAGTACCTTCCACTAGAGTCCACTAGTACTTGTTGTACTTGCCACTTGAGTTAAGTGTCTCTAGACTCAGGTTAACTCATGTTAACTTGAGTTATAAGGCTCTAGGGCTTCTTGGGCAAAAGTCTCTCCCCATGCTCCCCATGGAGGTTGAACCCAAGACCTCGTCCTTCACACTCTTGAGACTTAACCACTAGGCTAAGTGGATCACTTGAATATAAGTGGAGCACATGAACTTATGCTTGAGTCTATTCTTGAGATCTTTGGTCCTACACACGAGTGACCAAACGGTGTCCGATTTCAGATCTGTCTGAAGCGGTCGGACCCCTAGACCATAGACTTACTTTATTGTACTCATAGCATTTGAAAACTTTATTACCCTGGTCGCATCCAAGATTTTGCTAAAGATATATGGGACCTGTCCTTTGTACCTACAAAATGAACATTAATGTCCCCACTTGCAACCTTTTCCCTTACATAATGATAATGCACCAAATGAGCTTGCTCCTTGCATGATAAATGGGATTTTTAGCAAGATGTAGGCTTGAAATGTTATCTCCATAAACTAGAGGTGGTCCTAGTTGTATACCAAGACCCTTCTTCAAAAACAAGGGTGTAGCTTAGTGGCAAGAGATTGTCGCGCTTAAGCGAGCTTGGGCGGAATAGTACTAGGATAGGTGACCTCCTGGGAAGTACCGGGATCCTCTATCTTCCTTGATCATTGAGGCCCTCCCTAGCATGCAACCAACGGTAACAATGGTGACTTTGGTGACTTGGATGAAAAGGTATGCCAAGTTCTATGCCTTGGTTGCTACCTTAGTCGTTAGCCTTGGGTGGGTGGGCGGGTGCTTGCTTTGGTCACACAAGAGGAACAAATCTTTTGCATCAAAATGCTTTGATACCAAGTGAAGTATTTTGATGATGATGCACCATAGTGTGATCTCCTTCTCGAGAGCTCCACGATGATAACCTCGAAGTAGTAAACTAAGCTCCTAGGGCCACACAAGATACTCTGCATAGAGGTTGCAGAATTCATAGAAAAACACAATACACAAGGAGCATGAACATAGACTTCTTAGGTCTTACAAATGTAGTCAAACTTACAATTTGTGATTGACCAGGCCACTATATGTTTTATTAAAGAACATATAGAATGAAGTGTATGGTGGCCATTTGGCTTTTCACATTGACACTAACAATAACATGCTCTTTTGAATTTAAAGTATGCAAAGTTTAAATGCAATGCAACTAGAAAATTGCAAAAAATGTAAAGGTTTAATCAAGATAGCTAATGAAGAAGGCTTTCTCAACTTCGTGCTTCCGTTAACTTCCCCATCATCACCATTGAATCGTCCTGCATTCATGAAATTTTTGTTGAAGAACATTTTCTTTCAAGCTCTCACCAAAGAGGTTCATTACATCAAAACAAAAACCTTATAATATCTAGACAAATAGGAAAATTTTCAAAACTTTATAAAGACCACTTGATTTATTTATTTACACTAGAGGTTTCCAAATTTTGAGCTTTTGATCCTTGGTTTTATTCCACTTAACTCTTAAAATTTTTATTGAGACAGAACATAGACATAATCACAAACATGTCTATACACAAGTTCTTACATTATTGTCTTTGAAATGAAGAAAATATTCCGAGATAAAACTATTAATTGTCTCTTTATCTACTGGAGTATTCACACACATGGGAAACAAATAAGTGGAAATAAATATACTCATCTAAAAGGTATATTCCTACTTCAATTTGAAACTATCCTAGAAGATGCTTCTACTTCAATCATTTCTCTATTTACTTCAATCATTTCTTTATCTACTTCAATGATTCTTTATCAACTTCAATCATTTCTTTATCTACTTCAATCATTTATGTTATACTTTATGGAATATTGGAATGTTAAATGGGTTTTAATGCCTTGATGTTTTTAATGTAATTTGTATTTTGATTTAGTCGGTGAAGATCCATGACGATGTGAATGCGCATGGACTTATTAAAATATTTTTGGAGATATTTGGAAGAATACTTTTAAATGATAGTTTTTTTTTTAAGATAGTATTTTTAGTTATTTCTTTGTAAAAATAGTAGATCACTTTAGAAAGCGATGTTTTTTGAAAAAATAGAAAATTATAATTTTGTAAATAAAGCAAAAGCACAACCCTCATTTATGTTTTATTTAGGATGCAATAAGGAATATCTATAAGTACACATGCTCTGATAGACTCATCTATCAGAGTATATGGGGGAAGATTGTACCCAATATAGTCTCATCTCTTGTCTCTTTCTATTCTTTGAGTACTTTTGTGTGATTTTGTTTTTGTATCATCCTCCATGTACATGCGTTTGTGAGATTTGAAGGGCAATAGTGGTATCAGAGCCAAGGTGTCTATGGAGGTGGTTTTGGCATTCGATTGTGATTCACGACATCCATTCTGTTTGCAATTTGACATCTATCTCAACCGAGTGGTCCGGACCTAGGTTTTGGATCTCTACATAAGGCCATGGAGCCTAGCCATAATACCAATGATTTTGGTTCATCACCCCTACTTGGGGTACCAATCGAGCAACAATTAGAGCTTTTATGGCATGAACTCCAACATGCCAAAAATGAGATTAACAAATGTGATACAACACTCCAACAACTACAAAGTGACAACAATAACCTAGTTTGGGTAGTGAGGGCCATTATTACTGCCCAAGAACAAGGCACACAAACCAAGATTGGTGCTAACAATTTCCAATTTGCATGATTTGAGGGATAAAAAAATGGTCATTTTGTTCATTGATGGCTATCTCTAGGAAAAAGTGAAATTTGTAACTAGTTATTTGGTGGGTAAGGCCCAATTATGGTGGAACATTTTGTGGCATAGCAACAAACGCCCCACCACATGGCAAGCATTTTCAAGAAAAGATCAAGGAGTCCTTCCTTCCTCCTCAATTTCACTTACATGCATGTCGATCATGGACAACTTTGGGATGGAAAGATGGAGATACTATGTCTACCCATACTAAACATTTTTAGAACCGATTATTACTTATTCGTTTGCTTTAAAAGATTCCTGAACATACTTTACACAGGAAATATGAAGATGGTTTGGAGATGGGAATCCAAGCTAAGCTCAGACCCTACGTCCGATGATCCTCTATGAAGCCATCTCTTTTACACATGAGGCTAAGAAGGAGTCTCAATCCATCACCAATTCCATTCACCTACAACAAACACATCAACGACCACAACCAATCAAGCCCACTTTTCCCTTCAAGCATCCCTTTTCTAATTTTTTTTCTTTTCCTTCTCAAGACCCACCTACTTTTCAGAATCCACCTATTTTTCAATGCCCTCCTCAATCCAATTTTCTCACCAGTACCCAAGACAACCCCCTTACAACCTACCAAACCTCCAACCCTTCAATCTATGATTATGGATGCTCAACAAAAGAGGCCCTGTATCACTTGATGGCACTGTGGTAAGATTGTTCATACTAAAGCTAAATGTAGGTTCTGAACTAACAACATGAAGCCAGTTGGAGCTCAAGTATACAACATGGAGGTGGTTTTTGGATACATTCAACCCAATTGGACCAAAGAAGCATTGGAACATGATCAAAGTACCTTGGGTAACACAATTTCTATCCATTCTTTAGTTTGCATGCAAGGTACTATTAATGGTAAAGTTGTTAATATTTTACATGACGATGGTAGTTTGCATGACTTTATTTCTCATACACTAGTGAAAGATCTCCAATTAAACCCACTTCCTTCTATGTATAAAGTTAAGGCTACATTTTTAGGGAAATAGGTATAATTTTACAAGCAAAGTGCATAATGTTTAGATTTGTATAGGTTCATCTATAGATGAATGCACATTCTTAATTACTCCTTTGGAGTAATATGATGTTATACTTGGTATGCCTTTTTGTCATCATTATAATCCATAGATTGAGTATGATACACACACCATCAGTTTTAAGTTTAAAAATCAAGATATATCTTTGTCTGCAATGCATGAATTCCAACCATTTCCATTAATTAGTCATAGTCAAGTAAAGCATGCAATTAGGAAAGGTTACAATTCATTTATTGTATTTGTTAATAATTAAGTTAATTACACACATACCTACCTAATGCACATAAATCATTTATGGATTTCTATAAGGATTGTTTTAAGGTTGATTTTCCTTCTAAACTACCACCTTCTAGGGGATCTCTTGTTCATAGTATAGATTTAATTCTTGGTAGTTCTCCTCCCCATAAAGCACCTTATAGGCATGGACCTTTACATCAACAAGAAATAGATAATCAAGTTAAGGATTTACTTTACAAACGACTTATAAGGTCTAGTTCTTCTCCTTTTGGAGCACTTGTTCTCTTAGTAGAAAAGAAGAAAAAGACTTATAAGATGTGGACTCACTATAGAGCACTCAATAAGATCACAATTAAAAACAAATATCCTATTCCTAGGATAGATGATTTACTAGATAAACTTCGTGGAGCATGTGTCTTTAGTAAAATTGATCTCAAATTTGGATATCCTCAAGTAATAATGACACAAAATGATATTTATAAGACTGCCTTTAGAACTAAAAATGGTCACTTTGAACTCATGGTAATGCCTTTTGGACTTACCAATGCACTTGATACCTTTGATGAATAACATTTTTCTTGAATACCAAGCTTTTGTTCTTGTTTTCTTTGATGATATACTTGTCTACAGTGAGAATGATGATTACCATAAAAAGCATTTAGTAACAGTTTTTAATTTGTTATGCAAAAACAAACTTTATGAAAATCCTGAAAAGAGTTACTTTTTCCAAAGAGAATTAGAGTATTCAGGCTATATTTTCTCTAGTCAAGGTGTTCATGTAGATCCAAAGAAAATTAAAGTAATTGAAGAATGGTAGGTACCTCAATCTGTGAATGATGTACACTCTTTTCTTGGATTAGCAAGTTTTTATAGGAAGTTTGTAAAAGGCTTTTCTTATTTGGCACTCCCACTCACATTATTATTGAAGAAAAAATTAAAATTTTGTTGGGAACTAGCACAACAACAATCATTTGGAAAACTCAAACATGCACTTTCTCATGCACCTATTTTACAATTACCTGAGTCAAATCATTATGCACAAATGTGTTCATGTCATCTGCAAAAAGTCTCATCATCATCTGAACATGGTTTAAAGGTAGAGAGAGGCCATAATATGGCCCATTTCCATGTGATATTGCATGAGATGGCTGATACTTTCCATGAAAATAGCGAAGAGTAGAGGGGCCAATGGGAATCCTTGCCTAATAGATCATTTTAATATGAAAGCCTTCATTAACTAGCCATTGGTATTTATTTGCAACGATGCATTCTCCAACAAAGTAGCAATCATCTTAGTGAATTTTTTACTACAGCCAAGGTCTTTAAGAGATTGAAGAACAAAGTCCCATTCTATCCTTTTGTAGGCTTTGTTGAAGTGGATTTTAAGGAATGCTATGTCTTGCTCGGACTCTTCAGCAAAATTGAGACCTTCCCAAATGTCAATAGTAGCTTCTAGTATTGATCTACCCTTGATGAAACCTTTTCGGTCCTAGCTAAGCCACCTCTTCAAGTGAAAAGAAATTATATTGGTGATTACTTTTGCAAGGATCTTGTACCCTGTTTGAAGCATTGTACATATGCACATATGTATATATACAAGCACATACACATATATACACATATATATGCACATACATACACACACATATGCACATACACACATATTCACATACATATACACATATACATGCACATACACACATACATACATGCACATACATGCACATACACACATATATACTTACACATCCACATGCACATACATGCATATACACATATACATATGTACATACATTCATATACACACACATATTACACACATATACATTCACAGATGTACGCACACATATTACACATATATACATGCACATACATACATACATATACACACATACACATGCACATGCACATACACATACATATGCATATACACTTACACATGCACATGCATATACATGCATATACATGCATATACACATATACATATGCACATACATACATGCACATATATACATAGATACATACATATACATGCATATAGACACACTTAAACATATATATATATACCTACACGTGCATATATACATTTAAAATACTCACAAGAACACATAAATATGAATGAATTATATAATTAAATTAATAAAACACATGCTTAATATAAAAAATAATAACAAGTAATAGAAGAAGACTTTTCATTACTTAATAGCATACACACAATTCAAAACATAACTGAAATGAACAATATATAGATTATATATATATATATATATATATATATATATATATATATATATATATATATATATATATATATATATATATATATATATATATATATATATATGTATGTGTGTGTGTGTGTGTGTGTAAATACATATCCAATGTCATAATCAAGAATCCTAATCATCATCATCATCATCATCATCATCATCATCATTATCATCCTCATCCTCATCATCAGGATCATCCGCATGATCTAATGTATATGTGTGAGCACCCTGTGATGATGGAGATCATCCCTCCTGTGTATTACATAATACTCGTGTATTACATATAACAAACATAAATAAGTAAAACAATTAAAACATCCATAAAAATAAAATAATTATATAAAATTTAATAATACTCACAAACGCATCCGGATGATCTCACATATACTCGCTCAAACGCCCATATCCAAAATGTGTAGCATACTCGATCTCATGTTTTGTAGGATATTGACCATAATCCTTTCACTGCATTGAAACAAATAAAAAAGATTAGTTTCTTGTGTTTTAACTAAACTTAAAGATATACTTACAATAACACATCTACTTACAAATGTAGCTACAAAACCATGATGTCCCATTTGGCCTAAGTGCAATGTGTGGCCCGACTCAACTCTCTTCTTTGTAGCAGCCTATTTATTTAAAGGAAAAAGAAATACATAAATTAAATGTAAAAAATTACTAAAACATATGAGAATTATAAATATTAACTATTAATTTGTATAACTTCTCTTGAGGAAATGACTCCTGAATACGTAGCTATCTACAAAAACACTACCACATCTCAGGTGATATGTTAGGTCACCTCTTATTTTTTTCCACCATACAATATCTCTTGTTATTTTAATCTCAAACAGAAAAAAAGAATCAGAATACATACACATATATACGCACACGTACACATACACATACTCACATACACATATACATGCAAACATATACACACACATATATGCATACATATACACATATACATTCATCTAACATAAACACATATATACATATCCACATATATATGTACACACATACACATGCATGCATATACACTCATTCATACAAAATACATGCATTTATCCCACAATAATGTGTATTTGTGTATATTTGAATATGTGTGTATGTGTAAATGTATATATGTGAATATGTGTGTATGTGCAAATATGTATATGTGAATGTTTATGTATGTAAATAATCAGATTATTAATATCAAACACCATTATTTGTAGATTCTGATCAATCAGATGGAACTCCACCACCGTCTCGTAATCGTGCAAGGACTATATACTCTAAGTATATCAAAGTTTTAATTTTAAATATATTTGATAGATACATAACTAATTTATATTTTTTTCTTGTTATAATCAGATTCTCATCAATCAGAGGTCACGCCACCACCTCCTACCCATGCAACGACTTCACATGTGTCCTCGGATAGGAATTATGATGAATTTTACTATCAAGAGCATATTATATGTTGGTGTAACTCTTGCTATGGCACGTATTGAAGACCACGATTGGAATGTATTGAACATGAGGCAAAGTATGGTACTTTTGAGCATGCACCACCACCTCATCAACATGACAATGCTTTGGTATGTATTTTTTCTATAAATTAATGTCATTATTTATTTAAAAATGATATACAAAATCAAATTACTTTTGATATACAAGAATACTTGATCGATGATGATGATGATGATAATAATTCTCATACTCATAATCTTAATATACCTCATACACATCATGGACTTGTTGTTCATCAAGTACAAGCACAAGTTTCTAAAAATCCTCTACCTCCTGGTTTAGAGACTGAAATGGCTAGATATTATCCATTGCTAGCTTGTGATTGTCCACTTCCTTTAGATGGAGAGGGATAATTGCTATATGATTGCTCCATACACTATTAGTAATGCTAGTCGTGGTCTCTTTATTGTCGAGGATTTGTATGTGCATTTGGACTCTGAAGTCACTCTTATGTCATTTTGTGGTCCTATATATGGATGGGGAGATTTCCATCGACTTGCACGTTATGTTCAAAGCATGAATACGTATGGAATATGCTTGAATGCAACATCCCTTACTAGTAGAAGAATTTCACATGCAGAAAATGAAAGATTATATTTTGATGGAAGACCTTACACACATGGAAATACAGCAGGTTTAATAAATAGTAGTCGAGGGTTACATAATAGTTCAAGGACTAATTGCACGTTTGAGGAGCGTGAAAATAGTCATGAATCATAATACATGAGTAGAGATGTATCAAGATACATAGTTGTCAATGCTATTACTACATTACATGCTCGTGATGAAGTTTTAATGAATTATGGATGGCGTAGACCTCTAAGAGCAGCTTTTAGCTAGAGAGAGAATGAAACTTCTCTATCCACATTTAATAAATTATATATTTAATTTTATGTTTAAAGTCTACTTTTTATTCATTTATGGAATCTTAATGATTTTTATTCATGTGTGTAGATTCCAATGTATGATGTTGATGATATTCCCCCACACCATTTACAATTGCCAGTAAGACCTCATTTATCAGAAGCTTCTATGAGGAGGCTATGCAAACGTGACCTTGTGGAATATGCAAGGTTGAAAGGCCAATATTCAAAAGAAGATAAAGTACAAAATTTGTGTGACAATGATGAAGATGATGGCATGGTAGATTTTATTGAGGATTGGTATCAAAATGATAGTGAGAGCATTGATATTTCTAAAATTGAGAAATACCTTCGAGAGGAATATTTAAAGCATGTATATGAAGGAAGTTGTTTGACACAACTAAGTATGAGATTATTTATTCTAATCTTCAAAATCATTTTGGATGGAGTAATGTATCTGTTTCGACACTATTAAGGTATAATTTTTAATTTTCTATCTATTTATATATATTCATGGATAAATATATACATATAAATACATGCATACATAGACATACACATATATATAAATGAATGTATACACACATATAAACATACACACACATATGCACACATACACATGTTATGAGAGTAAATTCAAATTATACATACCTGTATCGAATGAAGATATTTTGTCCATCTAGCCTTTGCAATTGTCCGCCCAACCTTTAGAATCTTCCTGACACATCTCCTTCTCCTATTGTAGTTGACCTAATACCTACACTGCTAACTCGTTTATGAACTTTGCATACAAATATTAAGTATGAGTTATCTATGGAGGTATTAAGTTGTTTGAAAAATAGGAGAAGTAAATTTATCTCAAAGATTTTGAAGGATGGAAGAATAATTTTAAAGGACTGCGGACACCAAGTGTTCAATCAGTGCAAGTTTTTGTTTTAACATTAGCTAAGGTAAGGACAAGAACTTCCATTAAATGAACATTTTATGTCTGTCCATACTTTAAAACTATTCATCCATCTTCCAAAACTGTCAATAGAAATTTGCTTGTATTATTTTCCAAATGACTTAATACCTCCATAGTGAACTGATACTTAATCGTTGTAAACAAATATGTAAGTCTGAATCATCAAGGCAGGTAATAGATTGACTATAAAATGGGAGACAACCAAATGATTTAGTGGTCTAGATATGAAAGTCTCCAAACCACAATAAACAAAAAAAAAAATTAAAACGAAATCAAATATACATAGCTACACATGCATAACATACATATACATACATACATACACATTGATACATACATACATACATACATACATACATACATACATACACATACACATACACATACATATATATACATACATATACACATAAAAAACACATATACATACATACATATACACATATGTATACGTATACGCATGCACATGCATATACACATCCACATGCACATACACATAAGCATACACATATATAAAATTATATGCATATATATAAATATATATACATATATTTATTTATTTATTTATTTTTATTAATATGTCTATTTTTCATGAACTTACATGTTATTATCAGAAAAGTTTTTACCAAGTCAGAATATTCTTCCTACCTCACATGATGAAATGAAGAAGATAATCAACAATCTTGGTATATATTATCGATGTATACATGCATGTCTTAATGATTGTATTTTATATAGAGGTGAATACACAGACTCTTTGACATGTTCAAAATGTCAATCTCCTCGATATAAGGATGAAGAAGGTAAAATCCCAAAAAAGGTATTGAGAAATTTTCCATTGGCTCCATGGATTAGATATATGTTTCAAAGACCCGAATGATCAAAGCTTTTGACATGGGGACATGATCATACAAGTACTGATGGAATAATCAGAATTCTTCATGATAGGGTTACTTTTCAGCATATTGATTTTTCATGGCCTAATTTTGCACAAATCCATAGAATCTAAAGTTAGGAGTTGCATTAGATGGGGTTAATCCGTTCTCCAAGAGATCCAATAAATGGTCAAGATGGCCAGTGGTAGTCATAAACTACAATCTTTTGCCATAACTTAGCATTAAAAAGCAACATTTAATGCTTTCACTTTTAATCCCAAGTTAAAGAAAAATTAAAGATATAAATATATATCTTGCTCCTCTCATTGATGATTTCCAAGAGTTATGGAGAGATATTAATGTCATTGATGTATCAAAAAGCATCAATGAAAGATACATTACGGTTCATGGTACTGTGGCTTGGACTATTGATGATTTTCCAGGATATGGTGTTTGTTTAGGTATTGATGTAATTTTTTAATTCAATATGCATACAAATAAATGTGAATTCATTTAATTATATTTTTATCATTTTCATGATGCAAGAATATCTACTAAGGGTTATAAAGCTTGTCCATATTGTGATGATTGGTTGAGATCAATCTATAGTAAGAATCTCAACAAAAATATGTATCTTCAACATCGATGATTCTTGCCTGATGACCATCAATTAAGATCTAAAAGAGAAGCGATACATTTTAATGGAAAGCCTGAAATAGGTCAGTGTCGAGAATCTATGATGCCTATGGATTGGTATAAAAATGGACAGATGGATCTTTGATAGATCCAAAATTGGAAATCTTTAGTGATGATGAAGATAATGAGAATATGAACAGAGGTAAAGGAAAATTGGCACTCATGGAGAATATATCAATATGGTATTCTTTGGAGTACCAGAAAGAGTTAAAAGTATGTCATCTTCTTGATCCTATGCATATATTCAAGAATATTGGTTATTCATTATGGCAGCATCTTCTTGGCGTAAAAGATACCATAGCATCAAGGAATGATTTGAAGGATCAAAAATCAAAACCAAATTTATGGCTAGTTTTTAATAGACATCGATAGGAAACGACTTATGCACCTTTTCCTTGGCTACGTATGACAAAAGAGATACAGACTATCAAGAATAGGATTCAATTGATTCGTACTCCTATAGGATATAGAGCATCTTTCCAAAACATGTTTACTATGGATGATAAGAGCTTATCTGGGTTTAAGACCCATGATTGGCATATGTTTTTGAAACATATTTGACCTTTTGTTATCGATGCATGTACAACAAAAGGAGTACGAGATGTGATATATCATCTTGGATCGCGTATAAGGTAATTACGATACTTTTATATTTAATATATATGAACATTTGATATCTTTTATTTTTTAATTAACTTCTTTATAATTTTTTTCATGATATGTATAGGTGGATTACATCAAAAGAGATTGAGAAAAACTCGATCCCACAAAAGAAATGTGAATGCAAAGAGTTGTGTGTGTATGTGTGTCTATGCATGTATGCATATGCATACACATTATGTATTCATATGTATGCATGTATGTGTATGTGTGTGTATGCCTCTCTACGTGTGTGTGTATGCATATATGTGTGTTTATGTGTGTATGTGTGTGTGTCTATGTGTGTGTGTGTCTATGTCTGTATGTGTATGTATGTATGTGTGTGTATGTGTGTGTATGCATGAAAGCATGTATGTATGCATATGCATGTGCATTATGTACGCATATTTATGCATGTGTGTGTATGTGTCTGTATGCATGTAAGTATGTACGTATGCATATACATATGCATTATGTATGCATGTATGTGTATGTGTGTGTATGTCTCTCTATGTGTGTGTGTATGCATATATGTGTGTGTATGTGTCTATGTGTGTTTGTATGTGTGTGTGTCTATGTGTCCATGTGTGTGGCTATGTGTGTATCTATATATATGTGTCTGTATGCATGTGTACGTGTGTGTGTAAATGTGTCTGGATGTGTGTGTGCGTCAGTGTGTATGTGTCTATGTGTGTGTGTATATGTGTGTGTGTGTGTGTATGTGTGTGTGTGTGTCTGTGTCTAAGTGTGTATGTGTGTGTGTCTATGTGTGTATGCATGTGTCTATGTGTGTATATATGTGTGTGTATGCATGTGTATGTGTGTGTGTGTAAATATGTGTGTGTAAATGTGTGTATGTGTGTGTATGTGTCTATGTGTGTGTATCTATGTTTATATGTGTGTGTCTATGTGTGCATATATGTGTGTATATATATATGTGTGTGTGTATGCATGTGTATGTGTGTGTGGAAATGTGTGTGGATGTGTGTTTGTGTGTGTGTAAGTGTGTAAGTGTGTATGTGTCTATGTATGTATGTGTTTGTGTATGTGTGTGTATGTGTGTGTATATGTGTGTATATATGTGTGTGTATGTGTGTGTAAATCTATGTATGTGTGTGTATGTGTGTGTGTGTGTCTGTGTATGTGAGTGTATGTGTCTGTACGTGTCTATGTGTTTATATGTGTGTGTATGTGTGTGTATGTATGTGTGTATCTATGTGTGTATGTGTGTGTATATGTGTGTATGTGTGTGTCTATGTGTGTATATATGTGTGTGTATGGATGTGTATGTGTGTGTGTAAATCAGTGTGTATGTTTGTGTATGTGTCTATGTGTGTGTGTATATGTGTGTATGTGTGTATGTGTGTATGTGTATGTGTGTGTATGTGTGTGTATGCATGTGTATGTGTGTGTGTAAATCTATGTGTATATGTGTGTGTATGTGTCTATGTGTGTGTATGTGTCTATGTGTGTGTATGTGTATGCATGTATGTATGCATATGCATGTGCTTTATGTATGTATATGTATTCATGTGCATGTGTATGTGTGTGTATGCATGTAACTATGTATGTATGCATATGCATATGCATTATGTATGCATATGCATTATGTATGCATATGCATATAGGTATGCATATGTATATGCATTATGTATGCATATGCATATGCATTATGTATGCATATGCATATGCATTATGTTTGCATATGCATATGCATTATATATGCATGTATGTGTATGTGTGGTATGTCTCTCTACGTGTGTGTGCATGCATATATGTGTTTGTATGTGTGTATGTGTGTATGTGTGTGTGTATGTGTGTGTGTATGTGTGTGTATGTGTGTATGTGTGTATGTGTGTGTATGTGTGTGTATGCATGTAAGCGTGTATCTATGCATATGCATGTGCATTATGTATGCATATGCATGTGCATTATGTATGCATATGTATGCATGTGTGTGTATGTGTGTGTATGCATGTAAGTATGTATGTATGCATATGCATTATGTATGCATATGCATATGCATTATGTATGCATGTATGTGTATGTCTATGTGTGTATGTGTGTGTCTATGCGTGTATATACGTGTGTATCAATATATATATGTCTATATGCATGTGTATGCATGTGTATGTGTGTGTGTAAATGTGTGTGGATGTGTGTGTGTAAGTGTGTATGTGTCTATGTGTGTGTATATGTGTGTATGTGTGTGTATGTGTATGTGTATGTGTCTATGTGTGTATGCATGTGTCTGTGTGTATATATATGTGTGTGTATGCATGTGTATGTGTGTGTAGATTTGTGTGTATATGTGTGTGTGTGTAAATTTGTGTGTATATGTGTGTGTGTGTAAATTTGTGTGTATATGTGTGTGTGTTTGAATCTGTGTGTATGTGTGTGTATGTGTGTATTTGTGTATGTGTCTATGTGTTTTTGTGTGTGTATCTATGTGTGTATGTATGTGAATATTGCATATACATGTGTATATGTAAATATATGTGTACACAACATAGTTCCTAGATAGGCTGTTGTACCCCTTTTCTCTCTTTTCTATCACTCTATCCTTTACTTACCCTCATTTCCCTTTCTCCCCCACTTCCTCGCCCTTCTTCAGCCATGACCAAGGAGCATAGCAACTATTCTACATGGATCATCAAGTTTCTACATTTTCTCACTACCGCACTTTAGTTCCCTTCCACATGCACAAAGAGGTGTGATTGTATTATCCATAATCAAGCCTTGACATAGACTATATGTTTGTGCAATGATGAAAAACAAAATCTCATTTGTTTTCCTCTCATTTTTTGTGAGATGTCGATGCCTAGCATCGACATCTTTCCAAAAATTATATTTGTGCTCTAACAAAGTAAGAATATATATTTCCATTAAAAAAAATTTAGAAGGAAGAGTATGACGTAAGATCAAACTTCCTCTAACAAGGTATATATTTTTTTGCTTATACAAATTTTTTAAAGTCCAAAGACTCGGGGCAAGGAAAAACGCAATGTTTTAGAATATTTCATTAAATTATCTTGAAAACATTTTGAAGTGAGGCTTTAGCCTTAGAGCATCTAAAAACTAATCGAGATTATCTTAGACCAATGAAAAATAGACCCAAAATTTATAATCGCAACCAATTCAATTCACACCAAACAAAATCAATTTGAATCTACTAGCTAGATAACAAACGATCTCACATGGACACAATTCATTGTTTCTCTTGAAATTGTGTAATGTTATCAAAGTAGTAGCATCAATTTTTTGTCTTTTCTAGCTCATTTCCTTTTCGTTTGATCCAAATTAAATGAATATTCTCATAAAATAATTCTTTTTATAATCCATTTTATAATTCTCTCTTAAAAGTGTTAGATAAAGTACTCTAAAGTTAGCAAAATTTTGCTACCTTTAAGAAGTCAAAATTTTGAAAATGTGTTCAAAATTTGCATATTTTTTGGGGGGGTTTAGAAAACCTTGTATACTTGTATAAAGCTTTTCTTAACATCATGCAAAAAAGGCTATTTTAGCGCATAGAGTTTCTCTTTTTATGACATAGTTCTTGTTTGTTATGACTCACTACTAAATTTGAAATGGGAAACTATGAATCAATCTCATGCTCATCATTTTCATCAATTTTACCACTCAAATCACTCTCAATAATCTCAGCCATCATTATCATCAAAGGTAATTTGAAAAAGCATGTTCCTATCTTATAAAAAAACATCAAAGTTTGTATTAGACAACATGCCTCACAATTCATCCTCACTACAGTTTCCCTCATCATATCCTATCTATGGATCTCTTCATGGTTCAACTTCGGTACCTATTCATCATGGATCATCTTCAAGTTTCTTTTTTCTACAAAGAAAGGTTTAGAAGATTTTGATAAATTTTACATATTTTGTTGAATTTGTTTGATAATATCTTCAATCATTTGTCTTTCATTTTTTTTAATATCTTGATCATTATTTATACTCTCATCCTCATTAGTTTCTTATTTGATATTCTCATATTCACTTTGACTTGTTCTCTTGATTTTTCATATCATCGCTCAATTGAGCTCTCATAATTTTAACTTTCTCTTGATCAAAGAATTTGTCATTTTCTAGAAACTTTGGATTACATATTACTTAGTATTCGCACATGTTTCTTTTTAATTGTATTGACTTTGATATTCTTGAAAAATTTGTTCAACTTTTTGTTTAACCAACTTGATTTGTTCACTTTTCTTTTCTTCAAAATTTTTAACGTGATTGTCAATTTGTCATCTACCTTGCGTGAAGACCAAGTGATCAAGAGATTATCTAACTTGAATGCTGCCATTGGGAAAAGCAATCCATCAAACACTATCGCTGTATTTTGAAGAGCCATCGAAAATTCATGCCAAGTTCTTTCTTTTTGTTTTATGTTTTCTTCAACTCCTGCAAATTTCCATCTACCTTGCGTGAAGACCAAGTGATCAAGAGATTATGTAACTTCAGTGCTGCCGTCGGGAAAAGCAATCCGTCAAAAACTATTGGAGTATTCTGAAGAGCCACCGAAACTCGACGCCAATTTCTTTCTTTTTGTTTTATGTTTTCTTCACGTTCGTTTTACCTTGCGTTTTGATTTGTTTTATTTGCTTTTACGTTTTACTTTATTTTAATGCTTATTTACTTTTTACTTTTAGATATTTCCTTCACACTTATAATGTTAGGTTCATATGCTTTATGGAATCACTTGGGTTCATGATCATTCTAGTATACATGGCATACACATGAGGAATTATATGAGACTTCATAAGCAAGAGTTTACAACTACTTATGGTTGTACATATTTGTGTTGTTATCAGTTCATATGGATGCAAATATTTAGGGTATGATTTTATACGTTCTTCACCTCTATGAAGCTTATTTTGTTCATTCTTCTCATCCAAGTACTACTTGCAAGGCTAGAGTTAATCAACTTGATGGGTCAAGTTTGTATAATACTAATTCAATTGAACATGTTATCTTAATGTTCAAAGTTCATCTTGAACTTGAAGTACACCCTTAATTGGGTTAACCTTTGGAAATGGAGAGATGTAAATCTCTAAGAAAACAGATTGGCTATATACTTGTATGTAACATGCCAGTGCAAATAATGAACAAATCTTAGATGAGCAGAGAGAGTTAATGATAGGTTGTGAAAGATCTAGATTTTTGGTGATTGATTCTTTGAAAATATTGCAATTAGCTAGAGGACCGTATATTCTTCTTAGGCATATTAGACAAGCATTTTTTTATGAAAACCCTAAGGCTTATTCTCTAAGTCATTTATGTTCAACCTACAGGTCAGTCATTGTTTTGAAACTTTGTTGTTAGAGGGATCAAAGAAAGTCATGTTGATAATTAGTGATCAAATATGGATATATTGGCATCTTAGAGAGAAATTAGAAGCATTCTACATGACGATCATAATAATCTACTTGATAAGAACAATAATACTCTACATGTTGATTCTACTGATGATGAAGACAAACCACTAGAAATTAATATTAGTTGATCAACTAATGATGTCATTTATGAGATCACAAATTTAACAATAAAAGAAATAAATAAAGATAATGAAGATGACACTATATCAATCTCCTAGCAAAATGATGGCAATAATGAAAATTCGTGACTAGATTAGATAATAGATCCCCTTCTATTAGTTTGGAATATGAAATGAATCCCACCATAGAGATGAATATATATTCGTGTAGGTTACAACATTATGCTTGACGAAAGAGCTGCCATTTTTTCCAAAGAGCTCTATTGCTTGCTAACTCGAGTTAATGATCATTAACTTGACTCCTTTAATGTGTATCAGAAAGTAGATTCCCCTCTATTCAATTGAATAGAGAAGAATCCCACCATAGAGATGAAAACATCTTCGTTTGAGTTAGAACATGAAGCTCAGGGGTATGCCTAAAACTTTGTATATAGATTTATTAATGAGACCAAAAATATCTCCCACATTTTTATGCATGTTTGTGTTACATCTCTATGCATATGTGTATTCATGTTGTGTTATATGCATGTATGTGTTCGTATGCACACATGTGTGTTTCATGTCTCTCTCTCTCTCTCTCTCTCTCTCTCTCTCTCTCTCTCTCTATATATATATATATATATATATATATATATATATATATATATATATATATATATATATATATATATATATATATATATATATATGTGTGTGTGTGTGTGTGTGTGTGTGTGTGTGTGTGTATGTGTGTTCATGTGTATATGTATCCATGTGATAGTATGCACACATATGTGTTTCATGTGTATGTATGCATGTGCAGTTGTCTGATATATGCATGAGTGTGTGATGTATATGTATTTACATATGTGTTCTATAAATATGTATGTGTATCTACATGATGTGTATGTATGTATATAGGTATAATGGCCCTCATTGATTTGAGTAGCTATTAATAGAGAGAGGCATAAGGTTCGGAGGAGAGACATCTCTCTAGTAGGTGGTGGAATGTTTTTTCAAATAAATGTATAGTGAAATCTACATCAGGGCATACTACATTTGTATATATTTATATTTTTGTACATGTTTCTTGTATATTTGTATACCTAGAATCCTATTATATTAAATTTTATTATTATATGGTCCTCATTGATTTGTATAGTCAATGATTTCTATTCAATTGAGGTGATGCATCAGTACTTGAAGATGTGATCATTGAAATCAATGTATACAATTATAAGAAGAGGACTAGACTAGACACAATGTGTGTGTGTATATATATATATATATATATATATATATATATATATATATATATATATATATATATATATATATATATATATATATATATATATATATATATATATATATATATATATATATATGTATATATATATAGATGTGTGTGTGTGTGTTTTCATTATGTATATGTATCTATATACGTATTATGGTCCTAGTTGATTTGAGTAGCTAATGATTTGTGTTTAATATAAGTGATGCATCTGCACTTGAAGACAAGGTTATTGAAATCAACACACACACACACACACACACACACACACACACACACACACACACATATATATATATATATATATATATATATATATATATATATATATATATATATATATATATATATATATATATATATATATATATATATATATATATATATGTGTGTGTGTGTGTGTGTGTGTGTGTGTGTGTGTATACATATGTATATACACACACATATATGTATATAGTATATGTATATACATATAGGATTCACATAAAGCTCTCATTCTTTTTTTAAACTCTAAAGCATGCATGATGTATACTATATTCCCATCAAGTTCTATTTCACATTATAGCCCTACGGTACCTATGCATGTCCTCATAGGTACCTTTGTTACACTCTCATGAGCTAGAGCTCATATATGTGTCCTAAAAATAAATATATCGAATGAATAAATTATAAAAAGAAAACATACCTATGGACAGACAACAAAATGGAGCAATAGAGGAGCCTTTCTCTAGCTATTGCGTAAGCATGTAGACATATAGTCTTATTGCCAATGTGACATGTCTACATACTCATGCATGACAGCACCTCACGAAACAAATGAAACTTTCTCTCTCATAAGATTCTTTATGAGATTAAACTTAGTCTTTTGCCCTCTACTACAATCCATCATATATGTACATATAAAATGAAATGGATTATATATATATATATATATATATATATATATATATATATATATATATATATATATATATATATATATATATATATATATATATATATATATATATATATATATATATATATATGTGTGTGTGTGTGTGTGTGTGTGTGTGTGTGTGTATGTATGTGTGTATATGTGTGTATCTATGTGTATGTGTGTATGCATATGTATGTGTGTATGCATGTGTATATTTGTATGCATGTGTATGTGTGTATGAATTTGTATGCGTGCATGTGTTTGTGTGTATGTGTATGTGTATGCATGTGTGTGTGCATTTGTGTATAGATGTGTGTGTATATGTGTATGTGTATGTATGCATGTGTGTAAGTGTGTATGTATAAGTGTGTATGCATATGTGTATGCACGTGTGTATGTGTGTGTATATGTGTGTATGTATATGTGTGTATATATATGTGTGTGTATGTATATGTGTGTGCATGTATATGTGTGTGTATATGTGTATGTACGTATGTACGTGTGTGTATGTGTATGTATGTGTTTGTATGTGTTTGTAAGTGTCTGTGTGTGTATGTATATATGTGTATCTATATGTGTGTGTATGTGTTTGTATGTATATGTGTGTGTATGTGTATTTGTGTATATATGTTTATCCATGTGTATGTTTATCTGTATGTGTGTATGCAGGTGTGTATGTGTGTGTATGCATGTGGGTATGTATATATGCATATGCATGTGTGTGTATGTGTGTGCCTCTATAGGTGTGTATGTATATGTGTTTGTATGTATATGTCCATGTGTATGTATATGTTTCTATGTGTATGTGTGTCTATGCATGTGTATGTATAGTCTATGTGTGTGTATGTGTGTTTTTATATGTGTATATGTGTGTATGTATGTATATATGTGTGTGTGTATGCATATCATTGTGTATGTGTATGCATGTGTATGCATCCGTGTATGTATGCATGCATGTGTGTATATGTATACATGTGTATGTGTGTGTGTCTATGTATGTGTAAGTATATGTGTATTTCCATGTGTATATGTATGCATATGCCTGTGTATGCATGTGTGTGTATGTATGCATGTGAGTGTAAATGTGTGTGTCTATGTATGTGTATGTATATATGTATGTATCTCTATGTTTGTATGTGTATCTATGTGTATGTATGTGTATTTGTGTGTGTATGTCTATGTGTGTGTATGCATGTGTGTGTATGTGTATGTGTATGTGTGTGTACGCATGTGTGTATGTATGTATGCATATGCATGTGTATGCATGTGTGTGTATGTAGGCATGTGTGTATGTACACATGTGTGTGTATGTATGCATGTGAGTGTATGTGTGTGTGTGTCTATTGTTAAAAGTCAAGCTTCAAGCTAAAAATTCGTGGGGAATCTTTTATGGACATGTGGAGCAATCAAAGGAAGCCAAAAGCCACGAGATTCCATCAAGAAAAGTCACTCAACCACTCCCCAAGTCATCTCAACTAATTCCTCCAAGTTAGGAGGCTGATTTGGAAAGGTAGTTCCTAGATTTTAGGGGCACACCTCTCACTATAAAAGGAGCATGTATCCCGACTTCTTTTGGGCCATCTTCTTGGAGTTTTAGCTCATGTAAAGTGAGCACTAAGTGCTGGAGTTGTGATAAGCAAGCCCCTTGCTTAAGCAACCCCCTTGCTTGCTTGTTTGTTTTCTTTTAGTAGGCATATCTATGTGTGTGCGCAGGCAGTGTTGCAACTCTCTACCCCTGAGTTGTTAGCATTGCTTCTCCCTCATATGGTATCCATTTGATGTAATTCTTGTCTCATTGGATAGCTATAAGAGTCTATTTTATGCTTACCAATTCTCTGGAGCATTCTCTGAGTAAGCTGGGAGCAACATTCATTTTAGTGAAGTTGTGTGATTGATATCTCTCTCTTTGTGTAGGCTCTGTTGGAAATATTTTGCTCTCTGTTGTAAGGGCTGGTTCTCCTTCTCTATGTATCCATTTGCTATGATTTTGGTGTCATTGGGTAGCTATTAGAGTCCTCTAAAGTTGACTTAAGTTTGAGATTCATTCTCTGTATAATCTCTGAGAAAAGTTTGCTGGAGTGAAGTGAGGTCTCTGCTTGACTAGCAGTTGTGAGCATTCAACTAGCTCATGTTGTAGACATTGTTTCTCTTTGTGTAAGCATCCATTTCAAGTGAAATTTGTTTTGTTGGAAAGCCCTTGGTGTCTACTACAGGTCTACAAAAGCTCACTGGAGTTCTCTGCATAAGCTCTGAGTAAGAGCATTTTTGGTGTGCAGAGGTCAAAGAAGGATACCTGTGGAGGTCATTCGCGCTCCATCGTTGCTTAGGGGTTGAGATACTTCCCCCATCAGTGGTATCAGAGCATTTGGGCATCTTGGAGGTATCACATACAAGCAAGAAGACCTCTTGGAGTTGGTAGTTGAAGAGTTGCATCAACAAAAGCTTCTTGGAGGTAGCTCACATCAAGGGGGAGCTATTCTACTCAAATTTGCAAGAGCACAAGGTGTCCATCTAAGGAAAGCTTTGGATTGAGGTAACCTCAGAGCCTCATTTTCATTTTACACACATTGGAGCATTAGCCAAGGGCTAGGTCAAGTATCAAAGACTAGATATGGGAGACTTCAACACTCAAATTGAAAAGCTAGACAAAGGTAACTATCAACCATGGAGATTTAGGGTCTCCAACTATCTTATGGGCAAGGGCCTTTGGGGGTTGATTAGTGGAAGTGAACCAAGACCTAGGTTGGATGAGAATCCAACCAATGACCAGAGAAGGGCCTTTAGGGAATGGAATGAAAGAGACAAGAGGGTTATCTTTATTCTTTCCCAACACATTAGCAATAGCATGATCGGCCATATCCAAGACCTGGATTCAAGCATGAAGGTATGGGAGACACTTGAAAGGCTTTATTCAACAAGCACCAAAGCAAGGAAGATCCAACTCAAGAATGAGCTCAACAACCTTAGGAAGAGCTCAGGGAGTAGCATAAATGACTACATACTTAAGGTCAAGGAGATATCAGATGCATTGGGATCCATTGGAAGCCACGTAGACGATGACGATCTTGTGGCTTATACTCTCAATGGTTTGAGAGATGATGAGAAGTGGAAACCCTTTACCACTTCAGTTTATGTAAGGGATAATCTTCCCGATTTTGAGCAATTGGTTGCTCTCATGGTCACCGAAGAAATGAACATAGGTGGAAGTTCAACTAAAAGCAAAGATGCACAAGTTTTCTATGCAGGTAATCAAAGGGGCAAAGGAAGACAAGTACAAGGAAGGGGCAAAGGAAGGTTTGGAGGAAGGCAAGGCCACTCAAGAAATCAAGGACATGACCAAGGCACCTCATCACAAAGAGGGAGAGGAAGATCAAGAGGAAGAGGAGGACGACATCAACAAAACAGGAATCAAGATGGCGAAGGATGTTACATATGTGGCAAGTTTGGCCACTATGCTAGAGATTGCTACCAAGGAGGAAACCAAAGGAACTATAATCAAGGTTCTTCATACAAAGGCCAAGGTAATTATGCTTCTACAAGTTCAGAAATTGACAATCTCTTGATGATGCACATGAATGGGAATTCAAGCAAAGTAGATAACACTTGGTATATTGATAGTGGATGTAGCAACCATATGAGTTGCAATGCTTCTTGGTTTACTAATCTACATGTTCCCAAAGGTAAAGGACATGTAGAAACAGGTGATGATACAGCCCATGAGATCTCCCATGTTGGAGATGTAGCTTTGGATGACAAGGAGGAAGGAAGATGTCTCAAGGATGTCTTGCATGTACCTACCATCACAAAGAACTTGGTGTCCGTTGGGCAAATGGTTGAAAGAGGCTATCAAGTAAGGTTCAACAAAGGTGGATGCTTTGTGGAGAACCCTAAGCAAGGTTACAAGGTCATAGCAAGAGGAAAGAAGCAAGGGAGACTCTTCACTTTGGAGGTAAATTCTCATTCTACTCAACATGTCTACTTCACATATGGAAACAAGAGGATTTCGGAGTTGGACTTGTGGCACAAGAGGATAGGTCACATCAACATACAAAGAATGAAGGAAATGCAATTCAAGAGGCTGGTTGAAGGTCTTCCCAACTTCCAAGGACAAGGTATGAAGCATTTATGTGAATCTTGTCAACTAGGGAAGCAAGCGAGACTTCCATTCAAGAAGAGTGGCTACATAAGCCAATATCCATTGGAGTTGATACATACAGATGTGTGGGGGCCAACGAAAGAGCAATCCATTGGAGGTAACAAGTACTTTGTCACTTTTATAGATGATTGCACAAGGATGGTTTGGGTTTATTTCATCAAAAACAAATCAGATGTGTTTACATGTTTCAAAGCATTCAAGGCAATGGTAGAGAAGGAAACAGGTACATATATCAAGAAGCTAAGGTCCGATGGAGGGGGAGAATATTTCTCAAATGAGTTTTCTGATTTTTTAATGGATCAAGGCATCAACAGGCAAGTAACATGCAGGTACACACCCCAACAAAATGGAGTAGCAGAGAGAAAGAATAGATACATTGCCGAGATCGCTAGAGCAATGCTTAATGAGATGAATGTACCTAACATGTTTTGGAGTGATGCAGCAAATACCGCCGTGTATCTAATGAATAGGGCTCCTACCTCAGGGATCCATGGCTTGACACCATATCAAGCCTATTATGGTAAGAAACCTGATCTTTCCCACTTGAAGATATTTGGATGTACTTGTTATGTACATGTGCCAAGTGAATTGAGGCACAAGCTACAACCAAAGGCAGAAAAGTGTGTGTTTCTAGGATATTCAAATGATCATAAAGGTTACAGGTGCTTCAACCCAAATACAAAGGACTTGAGGATATCAAGGGATGTAGCATTTGATGAGCTACTCCCTTGGTATAAGAAGTATGATTGTATACAGGACTATGAAGAAGAAAAGCATGGACATGATGAAGAACAAATCGACCTAGAGCTAAGCGGCCCAAGGTGTTCCATCAATGAAGATAGTTCAAGCATGAACTCACCATGGAGGGGGAGACCTTCATCAAGCTATGAAGCACAATCAATCAACAAAGGCAAAGCAACATTGGTGGAGTTGGATGAAGAAGGTAATGAAGTTGAAGATGATGAAGGACACATGATGGAGAAAGAAGCCACGTCAAAGAAAGAGATCAAGTTCCCAAGGCAAAGGAGGTTTATTCCTCCAAAAGGTGAAGAAAGGAAGTCTTCTAGAGTTAAGTATCCAACTCAAAGGTTTACTTATGATTCATACATGGCAACACATTATGCATATATGAACAAAGTAGTAGAAGATCATGAGCCCGATTGCTATGAAGATGCAAGCAGGTACACCGAATGGAAAGAGGCAATGCAAGAAGAGATCGACGCACTTGAGGAAAATCAAACATGGACTCTAGTGCCCAAGAAGGAGAACATGAAGGTAATAGGTAATAAGTGGGTGTATAAAGTAAAGAGGAATTCAGATGGATCTATTTCTAGGTTCAAAGCAAGATTGGTGGCTAAGGGTTTTGCACAAACCTATGGAGTGGACTTTGAAGAGACATTCAGCCCCGTGGCAAAGATGAGCACCATTAGGACACTCATTGCAATGGCTGCTAGCAAAGGATGGAAGCTCTTCAAATTGGATATCAAGAATGCCTTTCTCAATGGAGACTTGGAAGAAGAGGTATACATGGAGCAACCACTAGGTTTTGTTCATAAAGAGTTTCCACATCATGTTTGTAGGTTGAAGAAGGCACTTTATGGCCTAAAGCAAGCTCCAAGGGCTTGGAACCAAAGATTGGTGGACTATTTGATCAAATGTGGTTACAATCAATGCAAGGCGGATCCATCTCTCTTCATCAAACAAAGAGGAGAACTTGTGGTCTACATGTGTGTGTATGTAGATGATCTTATCATTACAGGTAATGATACAAAGGGCATTGAGGAGATCAAGGCAAAGCTTGGAAAGGAGTTTAGGATCTCTGATCTTGGAGATCTTAGGTATTTTCTTGGCATTGAAGTTGTATACAAAGAAGAAGGTATTATGCTCATACAAAGGAAGTATATTCTAGACCTACTTGAGAGGTTTGGGATGCTACATTGCAAGCCTATTTCAAATCCCATGGAAGTTAATGTAAAGCTAAGCTCCATTGATGGAGAGCCATTAGAGGATGTAACTTTCTATCGATCTATTGTAGGCTCTTTCAATTATGCCACAATAACCAGGCCTGACATAGCATATGGAGTTGGAGTGTTATCACAATTTATGCATAGTCCAAGGACTACACACTTGCAAGCTGCAAGAAGAATGTTGCGATATCTCAAAGCCACTATAAATGAAGGATTGTTCTACTCATTTGATGATGATATGCAGGTCAAAGCTTATTCGGATGCCGATTGGGCCGGTTCGAAGGAAGATAGAAGGAGTACAAGTGGTTACCTAGTCATGCTAGGTAGCAAGATCATCTCATGGATTTCAAAGAAGCAACCCACGGTGGCATTATCTTCCACCGAGGCTGAGTATAGAGCTTTGGCTCAAGTCACATGTGAGCTAATGTGGATTAAGAAGTTATTTATGGAGCTTAATTTGCAGGTTGACACATATCCAATTTTTTGTGACAACATGAGTAGCATTCATCTAGCATCGAACCCTGTCTATCATGCTAGAACCAAGCATATTGAAGTGCACTATCACTTCATAAGGGAAAAGGTGATATCCAAGGAAGTTTCAGTACATCATATTGGTACTAAGGACCAAGTTGCGGACATGTTTACAAAGGCTTTGGATGGGATGAAGATTTCAAAATTCAAGCAATGCATCAACATGAAGGAGCTTGGATGAGGATGAAGAATTGAAGCTTGAGGGGGAGTGTTAAAAGTCAAGCTTCAAGCTAAAAATTCGTGGGGAATCTTTTATGGACATGTGGAGCAATCAAAGGAAGCCAAAAGCCACGAGATTCCATCAAGAAAAGTCACTCAACCACTCCCCAAGTCATCTCAACTAATTCCTCCAAGTTAGGAGGCTGATTTGGAAAGGTAGTTCCTAGATTTTAGGGGCACACCTCTCACTATAAAAGGAGCATGTATCCCGACTTCTTTTGGGCCATCTTCTTGGAGTTTTAGCTCATGTAAAGTGAGCACTAAGTGCTGGAGTTGTGATAAGCAAGCCCCTTGCTTAAGCAACCCCCTTGCTTGCTTGTTTGTTTTCTTTTAGTAGGCATATCTATGTGTGTGCGCAGGCAGTGTTGCAACTCTCTACCCCTGAGTTGTTAGCATTGCTTCTCCCTCATATGGTATCCATTTGATGTAATTCTTGTCTCATTGGATAGCTATAAGAGTCTATTTTATGCTTACCAATTCTCTGGAGCATTCTCTGAGTAAGCTGGGAGCAACATTCATTTTAGTGAAGTTGTGTGATTGATATCTCTCTCTTTGTGTAGGCTCTGTTGGAAATATTTTGCTCTCTGTTGTAAGGGCTGGTTCTCCTTCTCTATGTATCCATTTGCTATGATTTTGGTGTCATTGGGTAGCTATTAGAGTCCTCTAAAGTTGACTTAAGTTTGAGATTCATTCTCTGTATAATCTCTGAGAAAAGTTTGCTGGAGTGAAGTGAGGTCTCTGCTTGACTAGCAGTTGTGAGCATTCAACTAGCTCATGTTGTAGACATTGTTTTTCTTTGTGTAAGCATCCATTTCAAGTGAAATTTGTTTTGTTGGAAAGCCCTTGGTGTCTACTACAGGTCTACAAAAGCTCACTGGAGTTCTCTGCATAAGCTCTGAGTAAGAGCATTTTTGGTGTGCAGAGGTCAAAGAAGGATACCTGTGGAGGTCATTCGCGCTCCATCGTTGCTTAGGGGTTGAGATACTTCCCCCATCATCTATTTGTGTGTATGTATATGTGTACATATGTGTATGTGTGTATATGAGTATATATGTGTGTATGCATATGTGTGTGTATGTGCATGTGTGTATGCATGTGTTTATGTATGTATGCATATGCATCTGTATGCATCTGTATACATATGTATGTATGTGTTTCTATTGTGTGTGTAAGTATATATGTATGTATCTGTATGTGTGTATCTGTATGTGTATATGTGTATGTGTGTGTATGCATATGTGTGTATATGTGCATTTTTGTATGCATGTGTGTATGTATGTATGCATATGCATGTGTGTCTATGTATGCATGTGTGTCTATGTATGCATGTATGTGTATGTGTGCATGTAAGAGTATGTGTGTATGTATATGTGTATGTATTTGTATGCATGCATGTGTATGTGTATGTGATGTGTATTTGCATGTGTATATGTATGTATGTATTCATATGAAAGTGTATGCATGTATGTGTATGTATGAATGTGTGTGTATGAATGCATTTGAGGATATGTGTGCATGTGTGTCGATGTGTGTGTATGTATATGTATATGTATTTGTATGTGTGTATGTGTGTATGTGTATGTGTGCGTATGCATATATATATATATATATATATATATATATATATATATATATATATATATATATATATATATATATATATATATATATATATATATATATATATATATATATATATATATACATATATTGTGTGTGTATGTGTGTGTCTATGTGTGTATGTTCATGTGTGTGTATGTGTATGTGTATCTGTATGTGTATGTGTTGTATGTGTATGTGTATGTGTGTGTGTGTATTTGTATGTGTATTTATGTATATGTGTGTGTATGTGTATGTGTATGTGTGTGTATGGGTATGTATGTGTATGTGTGTGTATGTGTGTATATGCATGTGTATGTATATGTGTGTATGTGACTGTAGGTGTGTGTGTGTATGTGTGTATATCTGTATGGGTGTGTGTTTATCTATGAGTGTGTGTATATGTGTATGTACCTACATTGATAAGTGCTTTATGTGTGCATGTGCATGAACTACATTTCTCGTTCTCTTTATCTTTCACTCTCAATCCCAATAGAAATGTTCTAAGAGAAATAGAATTTTCTTTTTTCTTGTATTTGCAAGATGTTGCTTAAGCATCATAGGGAGTTTTCCAATGTTGCTATGAGGGTCACTAATCTATGAGGCCCTTATCGATGGTAATTAAATGCATCTCATAAGCAATGATAACCATTGCCTATCCAAAAAATATTCTTTTTTTTTGGGAGCATCACATATGCAACCCTTCATGGAAATAGTGTTGCATAGGCAACATTCCCTATTTTTTTTTAATTTTGGCACATTTTTATGCCCCATTATTTCTTGGAGTGCTATATCCATTGGGGGAATCATGGAAGAATTTAACTTATTTATTAAAGATAATGTCTCCTATGAAGTTCCCTTAGGTCATCCCTTTATTTGTGAGAGTCATATGGAAATTATAGGCATTGATGATGGGTCTAGCTTTGCTAGAATTGATTCTCAAGTTGGAATGCAATCACCGCAAGTCATGACCATGGGAGTAAATCATCCTAGGAATCAGTTAGCAATTGAAAAGAAGCCTATTTTTACTCAAGGTGATGGGCATGTTTGTAGTGATTGAGCACCTCAATTCATGTTAGGAGCCATGTACGATCAAAATTTTGGATAGAATCCATTGTTAACTGGGACAACGGTGCACAATTGTTTGATCTCTAACAATCAATCAACCTATACAATAGTTGTTTGCTTTGCTTTCCACATTCTAGATTAGATTTCCTTCATAAGAGTCCAAGTATCCAAGTCTTTTATCTAAAAAACCCAGTAAATTATTAAAATCACCAAAATCATGGAGCATGATGAGAACATTGAGCATGTGATTGAGACATCTAATTGTCTCTCTAGTCTCAAGGAGTTAGAGTTATGTCTTGATCAAAATTCTAATTCCCACATTTTTCTCCTTTCTTTCCTTGATGAGTATGATCTAATCCAAGAGTATGTTCGCAATGTTGACAAGTCCTCAAAATTGAACCAAATACATGATGCCTTAGTTGGAACAAAGTAAAAAAAAGTAAACAAGAAGAAAATTGAACCCATAACTCAGTCATTCCCCAAGGAAGTACCAAAAAGATTGTTGATGTGAAAAATGATGCAATTCTTCACGATAGGAAAATCAAAGGAAATATGTTCACGGATGAGACAAATCAAACAGACGAAATTTGGTAGAGATGATGAATTTTGTTTACTAGCAAAGAGAGATAAATCTAAGAGAGTCATATGGAGCCATGGAAAAGCCTTTACTATGTATTCTCATGAGATAGGTTCTGCAGATCCGAAGCTAGTTTCACCCATGATTATCTTTATTGTTCCACATAATCCATGGAATCTTCACCCCATACTAGTAACAAAGACTCACTTGCCTCAACTAATGAAACTACTCAAGGAGAAGATAAACATGACAATTTTCGAGCCATCTTTTACAACTTACTCAAATAGATGGTTCACTATGCCTAAAAAGAATGGGAACCTACATTTTATTCAAGATATAATCAAACTTTTGAATAAAGTCACCATAAGGAATATGCGAATACAACCCATTGTGGATACGTTTTTTGAATCATTTTTAGGACACTCTATATGTTGAATGGGGGATTCTTATTTTGGGTATGAACAATTCTTGTTAGCAATTCAGAGTCGTGACATAACCACAAGGAAAACTCATGTAGGCTTAGTTTGAATGTGTACTTTAACTCAAGGAGCAATTAATTATATGCCTCATATGATGAATGCTATGAATATGGTCTTACATGACTTTATCGCTCATATAACCATGCCATCCCTTGATGATATTCCAATTAAAGGGAGTGTAGAATGTGTAAAGGAAATTACTTTAGATTCATCTGGATGTTGTAAATTTGTTCTTGACCATATCTCTAATTGTGAAGGAATATCTCAATGATTTGAAGAGGTATGCCTTACATTTTCCATAGAAAAATGTGTTTTTGGTATCAAAGAGGTTTTTATTGTTGGACATTTATGTGATCAGTATGGTTGAAAGCCATACCCACAAAAAGTTGATGCCATTAACAAAATTTCTAAAATTTGTAACAATGTGAGTGAGGTACATAGACTTCTTGGTGCTTGCACTTTGCTCATGTTCTTGATTCTCTCGATGACTTCTTGAGGAAGAAACAAAAATTTTTTTGGACAAAAAAACACACATGCTATGTGTAAATTGAAGACACTGTTGCTTGAAGGCCCCATCCTTAAGCATATAGGCTATTCAATTAACAAATCTATTATATTGATTGTTGATACTAGTCGTATTGGTAAGAGAATGTCCAAATATAAGTAAGCTATTAGGCTTATAGGCATATATACAAGATGGGGGGAAAACCTCGGTGAAAAGTGCCTCGATGGTCCTAGTATGTTCGCACACATCACTAAAAAAATATATGAACAATTCCCCCTTGGGAGTTATGGAAGAAAAAAGAGTGGGCATTCATGTATAAGGAAATGCCAAGATATGTGGAATCAATCCACAAAAATAAAGTAAGCCCAAAGCCATGTGGAAAGCTTCAAATTTCTCCCTAGGCAGAGCCTTTGTGAAAAGGTATGCAATGTTCTCCTATGTTAGCACATGTACCAAACTCATCTCTCTAGGAGAGAACCTCTCCCTAACATAATGATAGTGCACCCCAATGTGCTTAGTGCTAGCATGGAACACAGGGTTCCTTGCAACTACCAATGTGCTGTGACTTTCAGTGAAGATGATGGTACCAGAAGGTTGACCAACTTCCAAATCAGCCATAAGGCATCTGAGCCACATACACTCAACAATCGCTACTTAGATTATTTTATCCCAAGAGGGATCACGACCTCGAGATTTATATGCTTTTTCTAAGTCATTGTACTTAGATTTTTTATCCCAAGGGGGATCACTACTGCCAGATTTATATGCTTTAACTAAGTTTGACTCCCCTAGTTGCTATGACACTCCTATGTTCACCAATAGTTTTTGCTTCATGCTTGGTAGCTCATGCATATCTTGGTCGAGCAAGAACCACCCTATTATTGCCACTAGTACTTGTGAAAACTACCCTATACTTAGCCTCACAACTAGAAGTGGCCTCAATAGGTTGCTTCTTGCTCAACCAAGATATGCATGAGCTACCAAGGATGAATTAAAAACCACAGGAGGACACACGAGTGTCATAGCAACCAACCCAATGAGAGTGAGAGAAAGCATATAAATCTCTCGGTAGTGATCCCCCCTTGGGATAAAACAATCCAAGTAGCCGAGTACCACTTAAAAAGCGAAAGATGTGCTTAACCTGTTAGAATCAAGATATGATTGGGAGGAGATGGTTGAACCACACCCTAAGAGGGAGGATTAGGAAGTAATCCTCAACCATGGCTTTTGGGGCAAGTGGTTAGGCCATCGTACTCCTAGTTGGTAGATCATGAGTTCAAATCCCACAATTGCTATCCGAGCCTAGGAAGTAGGCATGGGGAAGGAAGGCGTGCATGTCGCTTTCAAAGGTGAGCTTAACAAGATGGTTCAAGAGACTATCGAGGGTTGATGACATCAATTCAAGGGGAGAATTGATCATTGAGGACAATGATCTCTAGATTGGGAAGAGAGTGTTAGACTCAAGATATGACTGGCATGGCTTTTGCGGCAAGTGGTTAGCCCATCGTACTCCTAGCTAGTAGATCATGAGTTCAAATCCCACATAACCGCCTAGCAATGCTTGATATTTGGGCACTGCATAAACTTGTTCATCTTTGAGACAAAAATCTGAATATCTGGTTGAGTAATGCATAAGTAAATCAATCATTAAATAGCTTACTAATAAAGAACATCATCAAATGCATCTTCAACATCATGAAGACTCAACCATAAACCTATTTCCATAGGAATGGCAATAAGTTTGCAATATTCAAGGCCAAAATGCTCCAATAATCTGTCAATATATTTTTTTTGACAAAAAGCTAGTCCACCATCAACTTACATAAATTGAATAGCCCAAATAATGATGCAAATGCCCTTAATCTGACATCTCAAATGAGGCATGCAAATCAGCCTTAAAATCAGCAATATGCTTCTCACTAGGGCCAATGAGCAGCATGTCATCAACATAGACAACAATGATTAGAAGCACATCATTTGCGTGCTTAACATATAAGGTTCTGTCAGTTGGACTGCTCTCAAAACCGTGTGCAATCAAGTAGGCATGTATCTTTTCATACTAAGCACATGGTGCTTGCTTCAAACTATATAATACCTTTTTCAACTTGCACACTTTATTTTCATGCCCTTTCTACACAAAACCATGGGGCTAAACAAATACACTTGCTCATGCAAGTAACCATTTAGAAATGCAATTTTAATGTCCAATTGATGTACATTCCAACCATGATGATCCACAAGGGCACGACGCTATGAGCAGTAATCATTTGGCATGTAGGAGCAAAGTTCGCATCAAAATCAATACCTCTTTCTTGAGCATAAAATTTTGCAATAAGACTTGCCCTGTACCTCCTAACTATTCCATTAGGTGTAGGCTTCAGCTTCTATACCCACTTAGTGCCAATGACCTTCTTTCTAGGATGCAAGTCACATAAAGAACAAATACCATTTTTCATAATAGCATCATATTTTGATTGCATAGCAGCCATCCAATCTCATGAGCTTTGAAATTCATCAAACAAAACAAGCTCATTCTCATCACAAAGAATACAAGTAGCCATAGCATAGAAATTTGATGCAAAAGAATGGTGGTTAAGTAATCAACGATCCTTGCATGCCAAGCAAAAGGGGCTTTTCTAAGCCCATACAAAGCCTTTTGCAACCTGCAAACATATTTTTCATGCTTTCAATCTTCATATCCCTATGGATGGTCCATGCATACTTCTTCCTATAACTCACCATGTAAGAAAGCATTCTTCACATCCATCAGATGCAAATTCCTTCCTTTTGTTGTACCTAATGCAACAAGTTCTCTTATAGTAGACATTTTTTCTATAGGATTGAATGTTTCCTCATAATAAATTCCATATGTTTGTGTAAATCTTTTTTCTACCAATCGTGTGTTATACCTACTTATGCTACCATTAGCAGCGTGTAGATTTCTTTTCATTTGGCAATGGAACCATCTTCCATGTTGCATTTCCATAAAGTGCAGCCATCTCCTCATCCATATCTTTCTCCCAATCCACATTTCCAATTGCATCTTCAAAACAAGAAGGTTCAGCATCTTGTATTACTTTGGTCATGTAGCCACAATGAGGGGCCATGTAAATGACATACATCAGTCATTGCATTGAATTCCGCATCCTCCTAGGTCTTCTTGGTCCTAGGTCACTTCTCCTTGTATCATCTACATGTGCTTTTCTTACTCCTTGGGTCTTCATAGAGGGAAATTCAAGTTCCTCATCAAGCCACTTTTCTAAACTGCTTGAATCTCCATCAATGTCTTCAAATCATGTAGATGTTTTACTACCAATAGAAAGATTTTCTTTACCTTTCTTTGATGTAATCAATGAATTTGTTGGACCAAAATTTTTATGCAATCTTCCACTTCATGGATTGAAGTTGGAACTGTTGCTTGATGATGCATCACGTCCACTCAAAACTTGAGATTCTGCACTTTATTTTTTAGCATTTCCTTTGTCATTTGTGCAAAAATTAAATCCTTCTTTGGCATCTGCATACATGCTTGACATTTCATCAAATACCATATCTTTGCTTATCTTCACATTTGGTGTGAGTCATTTATAACATTGATATCCCTTTTGCTCAAAAGATTATCCAATGAAGATACATTTCACTACCTTTGGATTAAGCTTTGCCCTGAACTCATATGTAACGTTCACTTGCAATATAGCCAAATAATTTCATATGTGATAAGTTTGGCTTTTTACTTGTAAACTTCTCTTCGGGTGTAACTTGATGTACTGTAGCAGTCAGAGTTCTTTTCATGATGTATACAGTAGTGTGCACAGCTTGTGCCCAATAACAATGAGGCATACTCTTCTCAACCATCAAGGCTCCTGGTATTTTTGCAATATCTTTATTTTTGCATTCATCAATGCCATTCTATTATGGTGTGTACCTGCATGAAAAATGCCATCACATTCCATGAATTTTTAGAAAGCTAGTGACTCATTTGACATGTATTCACCTCCTCTATCAGATCTTAATGTCTAAATATATTTCCTTGTCTACTTATCCACCATAGCCTTAAAATTATGGAAGTGCATGAACACCTCACTTTTACCCATACTTTTTATGTATGGTTATCAATGGAGGTAACATAGAACCTACAACTGCCCATGGATATGGCTTTGCAAGACCCCAAACATGTGTATGTACTATTTCTAGCATATTTTCACTACCATGCTTGTCAGCGAAAATGATGCTCTTGATTGTTTACCAAATTGACATGTTTTACATACCTTTTGCATCTCGAGGACCTTGAAAATTGGTAGTCCATCAACAATCTCCTTTGATTGCATCAATTTCAGCCTTTGTACATTTTCATGTCCAATTAATTTGTGCCAACTCTCTATATCACTAGTAAATCATGTACCTTTTGCAAACATGGCTACACTCATTTCAAGAATTTTAATATTCAAGGCAAACATCCTACCCACTTTTGTTTCCATCATATTTGTTCTCTTCTACATATAAACCTCAGCATTGAACTTGACTTGTAATCCCTATCAACCAGTTTTCCAATAAAAACTAGATTCTTTTTTATATTTGGAACATGCAGCACATCAACAAGATGTTTTAGCTTCCCAGCCTTCATAGATAGTGCTATTTTCATGTATGCTCGATAGGATGTTATGTGTCATCACCTATTTCACCATATCAGGAACTTGCAATTTTTGCAAACTACTAAACCATTCTGCATGACTCGCCATGTGATTTGAAGCACATGAATCAACATACCAGACATTACCATTCAATTGTTAGACATCAGCAGACATCCTTTTCATCATGTGATGTTGGACCATGAACAACCTCTCAAAATCATTTGCACTTTTGGATGCATAGTTGTCCTGTCGCCTTTTGTTATTTTGATTCTTCAGCCTACAATCATGTTCAAAGTGTGCAAGTTTACCAAAATTACGTGAATCATTTCTTTCGAAATTTTTGAGGCCTCTTTGGCTCCCCCTATCCCAACATTGTTCTCTACCTCTTGCATGATCTTGATGTTGACCTTGGTCTTGGTTCCTATTTCCCCTTCCACTTCCAAAATCTCTACCTCTGCCTCTTCCTCTACCAAAGTAAAATACCTATTCAACACTAGGTTTTCCTTGATATTTTGAGTCCTCACAAAGATTCTTTTCTTCAATAATCATCATGGACACTAGATAAGTAAAATTCAAAATATTTTCCTTGGTCTTAATAGAACTTTTAAACTGCTTATATGAAACTCCGAAAACATGAAGGCATACTTCCACCTTATCATCATCATCTACATTCATGCCAATAGATGCAAGTGACTCATATATTATTTTAATTTTTAGGGTGTATTCACTTACTCACATGTGCTTTTTCTCTAATGTATGCAACTTGTTCTTGAGTTTCAATTTCCATGGCTTTGTATTGGTCTCATACAATATGACCAAACTATTCCAAGCCTCTCTCGGAGTCTTGGCATCGTGTATGTGCCCAATCACTCTATCTTGTATGCTAATAGATGCTAATACATTAACTTTGTTGCTCTTTGATTCCATTCTTCAGATGCTCTTAACTAGTCTACCGTCAGATTCCTCTCTAGTAACTGCGGAGCATTTTGGTTCTCCTTTGATGTACTTCCAATACGCTTTCCCCCTAAGGAAATCCCTCATTTTGAATCTCAAAGCATGGAAGTTGTTCTTGTCTAGGTTATTGCTCAAAAGCTAACTCATTCCATCTACACTTGCCATTTGTGCAACAATTTGCAATACTACAAGACATTACAAGTAGTATCTCTCCTTGAAAACTATCACAATGTGACATGAGAGTTTGATATCAGAAAACCAATGTTTTCATGTATTACTAGACAAAACTGCTTGAAATTCTAGATCTAGAATGTTTGAGTCTTGTCAAATAGGACTCAAGTTAGAGTTTTGCAAATTGACATGGTTTTCTTGTCGGCCACACCTTACAGGCTCAAAATGGAGGTTGAGATGGTTTTGAAATAGAAATCTCAGAAAAATATGTGAACCTAAAGGGTTATCTCTCAAACGTAATTTGACATCTTCTACCTTCACACTCATTCTCCTAGCAAACTGAGGTCCTTTGTGAATCGCACTTTCTAACACCTTCTCACATATTGTTAACTATTGGTGTTCTCCATGAGCTCTCTTCAGCCAACGTGGCTCTCATACCATGTCACGAGGAAGGATATAAGTAAAAAAAGCTCACTCACTCAGTCTAACACTCAAAGAGGAGCACTCACACAAATTGAGGCAAGGAAGAATAATCTTCTTCTTCTTCTTCTTCTTCTTCTTCTTCTTCTTCTTCTTCTTCTTCTTCTTCTTCTTTTTCTTCTTCTTCTTCTTCTTCCTCTTCTTCATCTTCTTCTACATTAAGGAATAAACAAGAATAATCTAATAGAACAATAGAATTAGTGTAATATATAAATAACAGTACATAAGGAACAACCCAATATCAGCAAATGAGTGAGCTGGCAAGAAGCAAGTGTGCCATCACTCTGGATAGATGAATCTAGTAAATCTCATTAAAGTATCTCTAACATATACCAGCGAGACCACTATACATGTTAGAGAAATAGAAAAGTGAATGTGTCATGCTTGATCAAAACATGTTGAGCTTGATATCTTAATAATCCAAAAGAACATAACTTGAGGTAATTTATGGCTCAACATGAGCAACCATTAATGCTTCAATATCATGCTAACAAATCCACATAACAATTTATACAGATAACAAATCATTAAAGCATACAATCAGTTCTCTTTATGCCAATTCATATGGTTATGTATAGGCTTTATAAAATAACTTATTACTCATCCACACATCATGGAACATGCAAATATATTCTCCTTGACCATATATGCATGCATTATTGCATGTTTTATTTTCAACTTATATTCATTCTAAGCATGGCTATCCAAAATTGTCATTCATCTTGGGAATAAACTTCACAATCATGCATGCATAAGCATCTTCATTGCATACATTCTTTGCACTCAATAAAAAGCATATAATGATATCCTCAAGCTTACATAAAAGCTTTAGTCTATAGCCACGTACATAATAGAAGATTGCACACCCTTCAATTGAATGCAATATGTAAAGTATACATACAAAAGCTTCATCTCCATAGTTAATGAGTATTGCATACTCCATGTACAATCATCGGCTCACAGCTCCAAGATTTCCTTTACTTTCTTTGAGTCTGCACAATACATATTATTGAACCTCTTCTAGAAATTTTCATATAAGAAACTTTGTTACTAAAATTTCATTCAATCACAGTTTAGAGACTCAATGACTAAAATATTTTCCACACATAATAGACACATTTAGCATTCTAGCAAGCTAAAGATCACTCCAATTCGAGTCCTATGACCAGAAAACATATTGTTTAAATATAGACTACCTATCCGCTCAAGTTAATCAAGAACCTGAGGCTCACAAGAAATGATCCTAGTAATTACTCGGGACAAAACTAGTAGTGATATTGGAGTATGAAAGATATATGCTTTCCAACATGATATGATATGCATGAAATGGATAAGTACATACAGAGACATGATCTTCACAAGCTAGTTGTGTATAGAATTGTATACAGTTGGAATACCTACGTGACTTGTAGCGCAGTATGTGAGCCCATCTAATATCCATTGGTGAGAGAATGAATAGCATATGCTTCTACACAATCTCTTTATCATATTCACATATTTTCACTTCCAAAGGCCCTCTCCTCTATATATAGATAAATGGGCATGGGAGTTTGTGTCTCTTTGTTTATCCTTGCATCTTCTCTCACCTCTTGACCTTTCACTTCTTGTCCTTTGTCTTTCCATTTTCGTGGGTGACCTTTGATGCTCCAAATCACTTTATAGGGATACAGTTCCACTAGTTTTTATTATTACACCCCTACAATCATAATTTGGCTTTTACCCAAGCCATTAATAAATTTATATCTTTACTTAAACACTCTCCTTTAAGGTGATGAGTGTATTCTCTATATTCTCAAGGCCTAGCTTCCTTTTGACCTTAGAAGAAATACATAAACGATGAAGAGGTAAATGATAAGAGGTGACTATGTGTCAAGCCTTATAGTTGGATCTTGCACAAGTTCCATTACTCTCAACATGGCATTACACATGTCAACTATTCCATTAGGCTTATGTTTCAACTTTTATACCTAGTTAATTCCAGTAGCCTTTTCATGAGGAGGAACATCACGTTAAGACCAAGAACCCTTCTTCATAATAGCATCATATTCTACTTTCATAGCAGCCATCGTACTTTTTTAATTTTGTGCTTTATCAAAAGAAGCATGCTCATTCACATCACAAAGAGTAGAGGCAACCATTGCATAGCAATCTGATGCAAAAGGACTACTATGAGAGCCTACTCTTGTATGATATGACATAGGTGGATCTAATTTTTTTATATTTAAAAGTATAAACCAGCCATTTAGGCATAATTTTAGCATGTTCTATGTCAGCCCTCTCATCAACTAGTGCATCATGTAAATCTGCATAAGAAATGTGGAACTCGTAAAGGCTATGAAATTGCCTCATTTGGACTAGCACTTGACTATCCAACTCTAAATAGAGGAAGCAAAGTGGCATACACATTTGTGGAGCTAATTGATGTATCCTTACTACATATAAGTAATGGTTGAATTGCATCTTCCATAGAAATAACATTATGGCTAACCAAAATGTGTTTAATTTGTGGATGACACATATGATAGCCTTTGCTTTCAAAACTATACCAAAAAAAAAAACATTTCTCTAATTTATTGTCAAATTTCTTGCATTGTTGTTTAGGAACTAAAACATATGTCAAACAATCAAAGAAATATGAATGAACAATAGAAGGCTTGCAACCATGCAAAGCCTCATATGGATTTATCGATTGTAGTGCTCTAGTGGGACACCTATTAAGTACATATGTTGCACACATAACACCCTCAAGCTAGAAACTATGTCCTAAAGCATGCCTTTTGACCATACACCTCGCCATCCCCATGAGAGACATGTTCCCTCTTTCACAAAATCCATTTTGTTGAAGTGTATATGGCATTGTACACTGATGTTTTATCTCATGTTCAGCTAGAAATGCATTAAAATAAGAAGATGTATGTCCCCCTCCCCCCGATCAGAACGAGGATGGCCAATTTACAACTTCATAGATTTTTAGCCATAACAAATTTTTTTTGAAGCCCATAAACACTTTCGATGTTTTATTTCAATGGATATACCCTTGCATGCCTTGAGTAATCATCAAAACATCATGAACTAAATCTAATTCCTGAAAGAAGGTGTCTACATAGGACCACAAACCACTATGAACAAGCTCCAATTTATGAGCAGCTCGATCTTAACCATCTTTGGGGAAGGAACAACGTTGCATTTTGCCCAAAATAGAGCCTTCACATAGATCTTTATAAGATGCCTCAATTTCTTATAGAGAGGACATCATTTAATATTTCTTCTAGAATAGCAAACTAGCATAATTAAGATGGCCAAAGCATGCATGCAAAATCTTTGCATCTGATATACCATGAGAATCTTGTATTACACATGTTGAATCATTCACAAATTTTGCATAGTATATGACCTTATACAGCCTACAACATAAAGTGTCATATGAACTATACATCTATCATCAAGAAATTTAGCAATAAAGCCAATCTTAGCTAGTTCTAAGATTCACAACAAGTTTTTCTTGATCTCTTGTGCAAACGAAGCATTTGATAATGTGAAAGCACTCCCATTAGAAGATAAGAGGAGTTATTACTCCATGCGATACCCTAGAGAGGTAGACTCAAGTGAGTTGAAGAATATGTGTTGCATGGTAATATGTTTGGTTGCCACACTATCAAAGTACCAAACATCTGAGTCTACTACATACATGCACTACTCATGAGAAGATGGATCATAGCTGCAAACACTAGTAAACACCCATTCTACATTCTATAGAAAATTTGAAGGCTCTATTTAAAGTGTAGAGACCTCTGTAAAAACTATTTTAGCCTCTTTCTTCTTTGCTTCTTTTTCAACCATTTTTGGACAACTCTTTATGACATGTTCATTTACTTTCGATTATTTGATAAACTATTTTTGCTTTTTTTTTTCTCATCTTTGTCTTCCTTCTTCACATGTGCGACATTAGTATATGTTTCCTTATTAGTAGATGAGCTCCATTTACATTTTCCTTCTCATTAGCTAAGAAATCTTGATCTACAACATGCCTAATAGAATTGTTCTACCTAGATTGATCTTCTTGCAACAAAATAGAGACTAATTCCTCAAATGTTAACACATTTTGATTGCCTTTCATCATCGATCAAAGAGTAGAAGCAAAACTCTGATATGAATGCAAAAGACATTAAGTTCAGTCTTCACAACTAAACTATCCATAGAATCTCCTTCATTCATGTGCTCACTCTCCAACTGTTTTTCGAGATAAGCAACAATTGCCTCATTTCTTACCTACTTCAATGTTGTAAGTGTACCCCAAGCATCCTTTGCTATCTTGGAAGAGTGAATGTTAGGGATAATGGTATGTTTGATAGACAAGGCTATCAATGCATGTGCCTAGGCATCTATGTCATCCCAAAAAAGTTTCTCTACAATAGATATAATAAGAACCCCAACAAAAATGTGAATATGAAGATCATCATCTTCATTGTCATGTGCATCACCTATAATAACTATATTCATAGGTGTAAGCATGGAACAATAGGCTTTGATCAAACTTCGTTTTGAAAAAAGAAAAAGAAATGCTTCAAATTAATAAAAGAACAAAAAAAATAGAACAAGATTATAAAAAAATAGAAAAAAGATTATAAGCCCATGTAGCTTAGTGTTTGACGCCATGAATCTCCAGGAAGAAGTTCTGAGTTCATGTCTTCGCTAGACATATCTTGAGTTCCTCAAAGATGGGTGCCCCTATCTTACGAGGTGAAGTGTGTGAGAGTGTTTCCAATTCATTTCTCTTTAAAAAAATAAAAAACAAAAAAAATTGATAAAGACACAGAAAAAAAGGTTGATAATCTTTTTGTCGCATGAGGTGCGCTTGCCGTTTAATTTATTCTTTTTTACAAACACGTCATAGTGTTTCAAAACGGAAGAGGCTTTACAATTTTCAATCCCTCTCTACAGAACTAAGTTTTACAAACGCCTTGTAGTGTTTCGAAGGGGAAGAGGTTTTACAAATTTTCAATTCCTCCTCAATGCTTTACTTCGGATAGTTCGATACTACTCACTCTCAGTCTCTCACTATTGTCACTCCTTAAGTTTTTTTTTTTTTTTTTTTTTTATGAAGGTTCAACGGAAGCCTTACTCCCTCAGGCTTTGACTTTGAAATTGCAACTGCACAAGGAAGGGCATAGTACCCAAAGGACCCCTCTTATCCCACAAGAACAAGGTTTTACAAGACTTGATTAAACGACAATCATAACTACCGCAAGGCTATAGATAGGGTGGCACATCAGCCACATGCAACATCTTTTCAAGATACATATGTCTCTCACATGTTGCTGCCAGGGATTGAACCCTCACCCCCGCCTCAAGAGATGACAGACCCAACCACTCGCAAATTCACCCTCGATCACTAATCACTGCTTGTGTATAGAATGATGTAATCGAGTATCGATCACTAGTCACTGCTTGTGTACAGAATGATGTAATCGGGATGATCGCATCATCGTCGTAGACGACCAGTTCATCGTACTTGAGGTCCTCCCCGGGAATTCCTTGGACAGAATGGTAGCCCTTGGGAGGCTGTCTCCGATGCTTGCCCTTACCCGTGGTTTTGAAGGGACGACCTGCAAGGACTTTACAGATTATCATCACTTTATAATTGCTCTTGCCGCTCGAACTGAAAGAGATGGTATCGCTTAAGCACACAGCTGATAAGCACGCCAAAAAGCCTCTTGTTTCTCGTACAGATGCATGGCATCTGACGAACTCTGACGCCTTGGAGGAGGATTGAGAAGTGTAAATGTCTTTCCCGTAGCGCTGATATCGTTCAACTCTGCATTTGCTCGTCATAAAACCTGACTCAATGACGCGGCATAGACTGCAGGTGCTCTCGGCGCATAAACGGCATGTGTCGTCTGTGCCGTCTGCTTCGCCTCGCTGTACCGTACGACCGATTTGGCATTTCACTCTAGTGCCATGGTAGCGTCGCAACTCGTTCCCGTCGTTGCTTATGTCATTCTTCAGTTCTAGTTCTTTCCTCATGGCCTTCACCATCGAAGGTTCTGACATCTGCCTCTTGAGCTCCTTACGGTAACTTTCAAAGCGTTGTCGTCTCCAACCGGGATTGTATACCTTGAAGATGCGGTGAACTTTGTGGAGCCGAAGTTCAGGCTTCACCCATGCCGCCTTGAAACGACTCTCCACATCTTCCCATTTTCCATAGTCATGATCTCCTGGCCTGAGCTCAATTACTGCACAAAGTTAAGCCATCATCAGAGTAATCCGCAAAGAAAGTGCAATATTCACCTGGAGAAGGAGCTATTTCTGTCATGCAGATAATATGGGCTGTTGCGCTTAATGCTGATTTACAAGCCAACATATTCAGGAACTTCAGCTTGGACATGGACGTAGAACGATGAGCCTACATACAACATAGCACAACTAAGCAAGCCTCTGCAGGCACGGCGACGTAATCCAAGGCCCGGGCAATGGAAGCTTCTCTTTTATTAGACTACACTGAGATATTGGGTAAGCAGTGAATACCAGTCGGCATGATCCGAGAACGTGCACAAATTCAAAGGAAAAGGGTGAGAGATTTCTCACATGGATGAGTCTCCACGAAGTGTTGTTCTAGATCCGCTGCCGAAGCATGCCAACTGTGGCATTGTTTACACTGGCGACGGGCTGTGCCTCTGTTTGGATTCTGCATTGCGGACACTCTTACATGTTTAGAGCTGGCCCATTGATGCTGATGCAGAGCATCCATGTCCTTGAACGTTTTACCGCAGTCATTGCAGGCGACGTCCTTAATGCTGCATATCTGGTCATATGTGAGTGTCGTCGACACTTCATGGACTTTCGGAAGATCATCGTAGTCTAGGAGATGAAAGGATCGTAGGTGATCCTTCAGGGCATCTAAAGAATAGAAGAACCGCGCGCATTTATCGCAGGTGCGGAGGTCTGCGGATGCAGATTGCTCGGTAAAAGCAGAGTGAGAATAGTCGGTGTAGTGCCGCAACATCATGGCCATGGAAGGAAAGGTCGCTGGATAAGAGCAAATTGAGAATACTCGGTCTAGTGCCGCAACATCATGGCCATGGAAGGAAAGGTTGCCATGCAGGACGCCAAACAGAGAGAGAGAGAGAGAGAGAGAGAGCGCTCTACATAACAAGTTAACAACTCTACAAGAAAAAACCTTGTGGAAAAAGACCAGCGCTGCAGGGAACACAGGAGGAGCTCCTCATAAATGCAGGGGGAGCTATGGCGTAGTTCGCGAGCGTGATTCTACGCTGCTGCTTCAACTACTGCATCTTCAACTTCTGGTTTCTTTTGGGATTCAGACATAAAGTTCAAAGACTCGAGAGATTGCGTGAGCTTTGCGTAAGCCATCTTGAAAGAGCTTTGCGTGGGCCATCTTAAACGCTAGAGCAAACATGGCGCTGAGCGAGAAGCGTCGTCTTCCTTCTCCACTTTACTCTTCCGAATCCCGATCCTTATCTCCTCCCTTTGTCTCTTTCTCTAATTCTGTGTTTCTCTCAACCCATGGGCCATATCTTCTCACCCTTTCCCCGCACTACCCACTATAGTCCCATAACTTTTTCTATCTGTGATCTATCTATCACTATCCCAATACGTAACTGCTACACCTCTAGATAATGTGTACTCTCAAATAGCATGAATTGCGCTTATAGAAGGTGATCAATGTCTATTTTGACTTACTACAAATCAGTAAATATCATTCATTTCGCATAGTTATGCATACAAACAATGAATGCTAGTTTTTGTTACACTTATGTGTGCCTCAAGTAGCTTTGATGTGAACCTTTTCTCTATACATAGGCACTTTTTACTATAGTTTTGGTTAGAGGTTTCTCCCCATACACTCATATGTAGTGGTACTTCGTACTTAGGGATATTATTTAGCTCTTACTTCAATTCAATTAATGATCAATAGAAAGATCGATTTTAGCCATCCATCATCTCTTTGTGGCTTTCTAAATCCGGTCCTTGTTTGTGCTTCTTGTGTGTATCTCACACTTCTATACTCATCAAGTAGTGGCATTAAAGCAGGTTCAACTCCCTCTCAAGTTTCAATTTTTTTTGAGTCATGGTGCATGCACACTTTTAATGGTGCAAATTGACTTCAAAGCATAGAAATATGAAGTTCGATGCTTGTAAAGCGTTTCCATTAGGTTTTATGGCCATTTAAAAGCCATTGCTCCATTCAAAATTGCCATCAAAGTGATGGAGTTTGAGCTGAAATTTCAACATTTATTTCAACTTTCATTGACGTGAAAATCTTGTCACATTCTTGTTCTTTCATGAAGTGGTGAGCAACAATGAAGTGTTTGGCATAATTCAATCTGAATGTAAGCTTGATGGGAGCAACTATCCAATGTGGTCTTACATGATGAAACATGTTCTTGTTGCAAAAAAAACTAGGAACATAGTGGAAAATGTAGATTGAACATCCCCACGTTTTGCTACTTCACAATGCACTATCATAGATGGCATTTCTTCTTCAAGTAGAGTGCTTAATCTTTCTCAACCTACATAGAAGAAACTTAGATGGGATGGAAAAGATGGTCAAAGTCATGCATTGATTGTGTTTTTTGTGAAGTGTCTTTCATCATCAACCGAAGAGTAGAAGCAAAACTCTGATATGAATCGAGAAGACCATTTAGAATGGTCTACACAAGTGAACTATCTGGTATAACCTCATCCGCAGAAATCAACTTTTCCTTCAAGTCCTCGATCTTTGTTAGGAAACTGTCCATAGAATCACCTTCATTCATGTGCTCACTTTCCAACTGTTTTCGGAGGTAAGCAACACGAGCCTCATTCCTAGCTTGCTACGATGTGGTAAGTGTATCCCAAGCATCCTTAAATGTTTAGCAAGAGCAAATATGAGGAATAATGGCATGTTTGAGAGACAAGGCTATCAATGCATGTGCCTAGGCATCTCTGCCATCCCAATGAATCTGCTCTATAGTAGGTGCAGCAGAAACCGTAGCATGAACAGGAATATGCGGAAAATCATCATCTTCGATACCTTTTACATCAACATAAGTACCTGCAGTTGTAACAGTTGCAGGTGTGATAGTATGTTTTTCGACACCCTGGACAATGTTCCATAGTCCTTTTGCAACCATTTATGTCGCATCATATAAGCCCATAACGGGTAGTTGGTACCATCCAACTTATCCTCAGTAGCCAGCATATGGGATACATCACTGCTTTCAGCCATGGCTAGTGACTAAAATACCTTGATGTAGAAAATTGACTGTATCTCAAAAAGTTGAACAGAACTTCCCACATGAATTTCACTAGACCTGTAGCAGATTTCGAGATGCTTATATTGGTGAACAGAAACTGGTATATACCTTTGGCACAAAAAGATGAAATAGCTTGCACAAGCGTTGCGATAGTGCATTCAGAGGCTGAAAGGAGCTCAGATCGCAATTTTGGCACGACAGAAGGAAGCTATTTGATCTCGAAAACAGGTTGAGTATGCTCACCAAAGTTTGTGGGATTCTGAGACTGCAAACGAAGGAGTGTCGAGGACAGAAGCTTGGAGCACAACACATAATAGTGAATGTATTACTAGAGATTGTACAAAGATAAGTAGCCCATTAGGACAATAGGCGTATATACAAGCCGGGGGAAAAAACCTCCTAAAGAGGGAAAAAAGTGCACCGGCTTGTATATATGCCTATTGCCCTAATGGGCTACTTATCTTTGTACATTCTCTAGTAATACATTGAGTATTGTGTGTTGTGCTCCAAGCTTCTTCTTCTTCCATGTGTTGTTCGCATGCTTCCGCAGATGTCTAACTCCAACACATATATGTGTATGTGAATATATGTATGTGTATGTGTGTGTATGCATATGTGTATCTATGTAAAAACCCTAAAACCCTAATCGTGAAGACATAGACCTAAAACATGTATATGTGTGTATGTGTGTATGTCTGTATGCATGTGTATATATATATGTGTATGTGTATATATATTATGTGTTTATATGTCTATATGTCTGTATGCATGTGTGTATATATGTAAAAGCCAAAAACCCTAATCCTAAAACCCTAACCCTAAAATATGCATATGCGTGTATGTATATGTCACATGTGTGTATGTGTGTATGCATGTCTCTCTCTCTCTATGTCTCTCTCTCTTTGTGTATATATATATATATATATATATATATATATATATATATATATATATATATATATATATATATATATATATATATATATATATATATATATATATATATATATATATGTATATGTGTGTGTATGTATGTATGTGTCTGTATGTGTGTATGCATGTGTATATATATGTGGATGTGTATATGTATTATGTGGTTATATGTGTATATGTGTGTATGCATGTATGTATATGTGATGTGTCTGTATGTGTATGTGCCTGTATGCATGTGTGTGTATACATATGTGAGTGTGTACATATATATGTGCATTTATATGTGTATATGTGTGTATGCATGTGTGTATGCATGTGTGTATGCATGTGTGTATATATGTAAAAGCCAAAAACCCTAATCCTAAAACGCTAACCCTAAAACATGCATATGTGTGTGTATGTATGCATGTGTATATGTGTGCACC